>CAMZMU010000020.1:76606253-77187067 GCA_947311845.1 Poa pratensis
ACACAAGAGGCCCAAGAAGATGGAGTACCCTCCAAGATTAGACATAGGCATAGTCGGTTAGACTTTCCTTACGTGTAAACTAGGTCGGTTACAAACTCCCGAGACCCAGCCTATTTAAAGGCTGGGAGGGGTGCCGATCTGGGACCAAGCCATACTCGAACCACCAAAGCTCTTGCGAGATCGTCATCTCGCCGGAGCTCCCGTAATCGCATAATCCACAATCAATACCAGACAAGCAGGAAGTAGGGTCTTTACCTCCACCCGAGGGGCCTGAACCTGGGTAAATCTTTGCCTCTGCTTGTCAGCCGACGAAACTACCAGTACTACCACGTTCTCTCCCCATAATCTCAACCCTAGGTCCTTAACCATGGGATTTGATGAGGGTACACCTCGTCAATTGGCGCCGTCTGTGGGAAAGAATAGTGCTGGACTCGCGGTTTCTTCGGTTCCATCGGAAAACGGCGACTCGCCGATCGGATCTACAAACGGCAACTCGCCGGCTGCATCGACAAACCAGAACTCGCCGACTCAGGCGGCACACGGCAACTCGCCGGCTCACTCGACAAACGGCAACACGCCAGCTTCACCCGCAAAAAGCGCATCGGATCCTCTGATGGATTTCGAGCCACACTCGCCAGGATTCCAGGAGGCCTTCTCCGATCTCGAGTCAGGTTTGGGTTTAACCGTTGGTTCGTTCAATTTTTTCGTCAACAAGCTTGGTGTGCAGGACTTGACGGATCCACGCCAACTCGCGACTTCGCACCCGAGGCTCCATCGGTTGCGGCTCCTTCGACTGCGGATCCCTCAACTGTCCATACCATCGTCGACCCTCCAAGCTTGTTCGTCTGCAACAACCATGTCCACACGAGAGATGCGCGAGCTCATTGAAGAACTCCAGGGCGAGGAGGCCGAATCAGCATATCGCACAAACGATCCCGAGCTGGATCTCCCACTCGAGGATAGTTTCGACTGCGGGATCTCCCTCAGCGACTTCGACGAACCTGAAACTCATATCGACAACCACGTCGACTCCGAGATCTGCGCCAACAACAACCTCGACTTCGAGATTCATAACAACCTCGCCGACGCCGAGATGAGCATAGGCGACGAAGGCGTCGACTGCGAGATCCGTCCAGACGACCACTCGATGAACATACGGCTCAGACATGAGCCTCGATGAAGATGTCGAGTCCATGACGGGACTCGAAAGCATACACATACCCTCGGGTCATACCCAGCAGGTCTACGTTGCCATCGCCGCAGAAACATCAGACACTGCGGCCAGTCGCAGGCCTACAGAATTCCCGTGCACAGTTACTATGCCGGACGGAGTCACAACTCTCACAATCACTGCTGAGATGGCAGCAAAAGCAGATAAAGTCATCAAGGAGTGCACAATGATGCCAGCAGACGCAACACAAGAAGAGATGTTGACCTTCCAGTACTTCAACTGGCAGGAGTCACTTCGACTGAGCAGATAAGAGCAACACTCGAAGAACGCAAAAAGCAAGCTAGCTCGAGTGCGCGCAGAAGACAGCTCTCCCTGAGCTCCACCGGGCGAGCAGACACAAGACCCAGATCAAGGTTGTCACACCTCTCGCCAGGCGAGAAGGCGGCACTCACCCGCAACTTAGGCAACTCCTTCATGACATACGACGAGGAAGGACTGCCGGTGCCCAAAACAGCAGCAGGTGCTCTCTACACCGCTGCAGCATACCTGGAGGCAATCAAGCCCCCAGCGGATGACCCCAATGCAAAACTACACCGCCAACAGATCAAATCACTCGCCTTAGCTGCAAAGGCCATACGCCAATTCCAAGAACTCCAGGTGGGAGTCGAGACCGTGCCCTAGTCGACGCGCCTCGGGAAGAGCATAATCACAGTGGTCGTCGCCACCACTCGAAGGAAAGAAGCGGCTCGCGAAGGCGCAGGTCCAGGAGCAGATCACGCAGATCTTACAGTAGCGACTCATACTCTGATCGAGAGCCTGAGCCACATGGAGCTCTGTGCTTCACTCGACGCGTCCGCGAGACACGGATGCCCAAAGGATTCAAACTCACATCCGAACAGCCCAAGTACACGGGTCGACAGGAACCTTCCGGGTGGCTGGAAGATTACAGGCTGGCTGTTGCGTGCCAGCGGGCACAAACACCACAGCCATGCAGTACATACGACTCATGCTCGAAGGCACAGCCGCGACTGGCTCAAGGCCCTACCTCCATCAACATACGACTCGTGGGATCACTTCCGCAGGGATTTCGTCAAAAACTTCGAGCCTCTATGTGAGCGCCCAAAACATTCGAGGAGCTGCGGGCCTGCGTTCAACGATCAGACGAAACGTTGAGGTCATACATCAGACGATGGACTGAGATACGTAACTCAGTTGGAGTAGTTTCAGAAGATATGGCCATGGATGCTTTCGTCATGGGCCTCGCCAGGCGAGACTTCAAAGAAGCACTTGGCCGCCAAAAGCCAAAATCTGTAGCTCACCTCTTGCAGATCGCGACTGAGTGGGCAGATGGAGAAGATATGGCACGCACCACACGCGGGTCCTCACCCCGTGACAAACATGAGAATAGCAGTCGAAGCCACAGAGACTCGTACAGAGACGACCGAAGGCGCAAACGTTCAAAACGTCACTACGACGATGACAGACCCGAATTCATGGCGGCTGGGTTCTCCACACCCCGCAATGACAGGACAGAAGCGACCGACGGTCGGAAGATCGGCGAGACAGTCGAGATGATCGGCGAGACAGTCGAGATGATCGTCGAGACAGCCGAGACACGGCCAACGCAGTGATAGCTACAAGAGGAAGGACTGGCGCAAGTCACGGGCACAATCTGAGCGATCATTCGAAGAAAAGATGGACGCTGATTGCAGATTCCACCTGTACAAGGGGGACGACGGAAAACTGCGATCCAATCACTCGATGAGAAACTGCAGGGAGTTCGACCAAATGGCGACTGATTACGTAAATCGCAGAAAGGCAGCAGCCGCACAAGCACCTGCACCCGTGCCTCAGCCAAACAACGTGCCTGTTCTGATGGCACCACCTCCACCACCACAGCCTGCCCCAGGCGGAAATCTCGCGGGTGCCATACAGCCCGTACCTCGGGTGGACGAACCACAGTACCCTCCGCCCCAAGGGCAGATGTACATGATACAGAAAGGTCGACCT
The DNA here is from genome assembly GCA_947311845.1 of Poa pratensis. Taxonomy (NCBI): domain Eukaryota; kingdom Viridiplantae; phylum Streptophyta; class Magnoliopsida; order Poales; family Poaceae; genus Poa; species Poa pratensis. The sequence goes on from CAMZMU010000020.1 coordinate 76,609,435, forward strand.
TCCAACAGGGAGCAAAAACTTCGCACTCGACAAGTAAACATGGCGGTCATGTCACCTCCTGCGGTAACAGAATACTTGAAGGGATCCGAACTACAATAAGCTTCAGCAAAGAGGACCACCCTCCATCGGTTGTTCGACCAGGGCACTCTGCTCTGGTACTCGACGCGCAAATTGGAGGCTACGCCATGTCCAAGGTCTTCATGGATGGTGGGAGCGGCATAAACATCATCTTCGCAGATACGCTCCGCAAAATGAACAGGTCAGTCGAAAACCTGCCAAGATCTTCAAATACCTTCCACGGTATCGTTCCAGGGAAAGCAATAAGCCCAGAGGCACCATACAACTCGACGTGACGTTCGGGGACAAGCACCACTTCAGGACAGAGTCGATTGAGTTCGAAGTGGTCGACTGGAAGTCACAATACCATGCTATACTTGGACGCCCGACGTTCGCTCGATTCATGGCGGTGCCACATTACGCATACCTCCAGCTGAAGATGCCTGGACCAAAAGGAGTAATCACAGTCAAGGGGAACTTCCAAAAGTCTGACTCTTGCGACCGAGAATTCAGCAAAATCTCTGAGATGTTTGGCATGGAAGCAACACTCGCTGATCTAGCGGTCTCCAACGATCGAACACTTATGCCAGAACAAAAAGGTGGCAGTCGACAGAGCATTCAGTGCCACCAACGACACAAGATCGCATCAGGTGCACCCGACTGACCCGACCAAGACAGTCAATGTCTCGTCGAGTCTGCCTATCGCATAGGAAAGCGCGCTCGTCGAATTCCTCCGTGAGAACTGGGATATATTTGCATGGTGTCCAGCAGACATGCCAGGTATTCCCAGGGAATTCGCCGAGCACTCTCTCCAGCTACTTCCAGGTGCTAAACCAGTCAAACAAACAATGCGCCGCATATCCGGCCCAAAAAGAACTGCAGTCGAAGCCGAAGTCGACAGGCTACTCGCAGCAGGATTCATCAGAGAGATCAAGAAATCACAATGGGTGGCCAACCCCGTACTCGTAGAGAAGAAGCACACAGATATCCTTCGGATGTGCGTAGATTTTACAGCACTCAATAAGTGTTGTCCAAAGGATCACTTTCCACTACCTCGAATCGACCAGATCGTCGACTCCACCGCCGGGTGCGCTCGCTTGTCCTTCCTGGATGCTACTCGGGTTACCACCAGATAAGGATGAAGGAAGAGGATGAAGAGAAAACGGCGTTCATAACCCCACTCGGGGTCTACTGCTACACCACAATGCCTTTCGGGCTCAAGAACGCAGGCGCAACCTATCAGCGCATGATGCAAGATTGCCTCAAGAAGCAGATTGGGCGAAACGTCCAGGTCTATGTAGATGACATCGTCATCACCACAAGAGAGGAAAACACACTACTCGATGACTTGCGAGAGACATTCGCAAACCTCAAACGCTTCCACATCAAGCTCAACCCGAAGAAGTGCACGTTCGGCGTGCCAGCCGGGCAACTCCTCGGGTATCTAGTCTCAGCTCGAGGAATCGAGGCGGACCCGGAGAAAATACAGGCCATCTTGACGATGCAAAGGCCTTCAAAGCTCCACGACGTGCAAAAGTTGGCGGGTAGAGTAGCAGCACTCAGTCGATTCATCAGCAAGCTAGGCGAAAAAGCACTCCCGTTCTATCGACTGATGAAGAAGGCAGATAAATTCGAGTGGACGCCAGAAGCCGAAGCAGCCTTCACGGACCTCAAGCGAGTCCTCACAAGCCCTCCAATCCTCGTAGCACCAAGGGAACGCGAGCCACTATACCTATATGTCTCTGCAACTAACAGGGTGGTGAGCACTGTTCTAGTGGTCGAACGCAGAGAGGAGGGACACGCCCAAAGCATACAACGTCCAGTCTATTACTTGAGTGAAGTGCTCTCCACATCAAAGCAGCGGTACCCGCACTATCAGAAGCTGGCTACGCCGTGTTCATGTCCTCAAGGAAGCTGACGCATTACTTCTCCGAGCACCCGATCACTGTAATCAGCACTTCAGGGATCGGGGACATCCTCACAAACCCCAATGCAACTGGGCGAGTAGCAAAATGGCTCATCGAGCTAGCACCAAGAGACATCAAGTATGATTACCCGAAGGCCATCAAAGCACAAGTTTTACCCGACTTCCACACCGAGTGGATTGAAGCTCAGCTCCCAGGAGCACCAGATGTGTCCAATTCCTGGACTATGTACTTTGATGGCTCGAAGAAAAACGAAGGCGCAGGCGCAGGTGTCATCCTCATATCACCAAAAGGCGACAAGCTCCGCTACATCCTGCAAATGGGATTCGAGTTCCCATCCAATAACGAAGCAGAATATGAGGCTCTGATCCATGGCATGAGGATGGCCAAAGCCTCGGGTGCACTCGACTGATGATCTACGGCGACTCGAATCTGGTGGTGCAGCAAACAATGAAGGCTGTGACGCAATCGCAGATAACATGATCGCCTACCGTGACCTGTACAACATCATGGAGGGCAGCTTCGAAGGCTGCGAGTTGCGGCACATAGGGCGTGAGAGCAATGAAGAAGCAGATAAGTTAGCCAACATTGGTGCGACCAAAGCACCAGTGCCACCTGGTGTCTTCTTCGAGCGCATCGAGCACAGATCAATCAAAAAGAAGCGGGCAACTCCTGCATCAGCCGCACCAGCCAAGAGCAAAACACCTAGCACAGAGGACCCACCAGTCGAGGTACTCCTCATCGAGCCAACTTGGACTCAACCCTTCCTCGCATACATACTCCGCGGCGAGGTACCCGAAGACTTCACAGAGTCAAGACGCGTCACTCGACGATCTAAAGCATACACTGTCATCAACGGTGAACTTTACAAACGCAGCATATCAGGTATGTTCCAGCGTTGCATAGCATTTGAAGATGGCCAAGCCATCCTTCGTGATATTCATGCAGGTACTTGCGGGCATCACGCCAGCAGTCGATCACTCGTAGCCAAAGCCTTTCGCGCAGGCTTCTACTGGCCCACAGCACTCAAAGACGCGGAGGACATAGTCAAAAGGTGCATCGGCTGCCAAAAATTCGCCACAAAGCCGCACGCACCCGCATCGGCGTTGAAGACAATACCATTGGCCTGGCCCTTCGCCCAGTGGGGGCTCGATATGGTTGGGCCACTCAAAAAATCCTCCCATGGAGGGCATACTCACCTTCTGGTGGCGGTCGACAAGTTCACCAAGTGGATTGAAGCAGTACCCATCACAAGTTCGACTGCCACTACAGCAGTCAATTTCATAAAATCCATCATATACCGCTTTGGTGTGCCAATAGCATCATCACTGACAACGGTACAAACTTCACGGCTGAGGAATTCAAATCCTTCTGCAAAGAGCAAGATATCACGCTCAATTATGCATCTGTGGCGCACCCGCAATCAAACGGCCAAGTCGAAAAGGCCAATGGGCTTGTGACGAGTGGAATCAAGAAGCGCCTCCTGGTGCCACTCAAAAGGGCTGCGGGTGCTTGGGTAGAAGAGCTCCCGTCTGTGCTATGGAGCCTACGCACAACACCCAACGCCTCAACGCAATTCACTCCATTCTTCATGGTCTACGGCGCAGAGGCAATCCTGCCATCAGACGTAAGGTTCAACGCACCAAGGGTCGAAGCATACAATGAAGAAGATGCAGATGAAGCACTCGAAGATGCAGTCGACTTGCTTGAAGAAGCACGCAACACGCGCTAGCACGCACAGCTGTCTACCAGCAAGATCTACGCAACTATCACAGCCGTCGACTGCGTACCAGGTCCTTCGAGGTGGGTGACTTGGTACTTCGACTGAAGCAAAAGAAGGTGCATAAACTTGCTTCTCCATGGGAAGGACCCTTCATCATCACCGAGGTCATTGGTGGTGGAGCATACAGACTGAAGCACGCGAAGACCGGCGAACTCTCCCACAATCCTTGGAACGTTGCGCAGCTGCGCCGTTTCTATGCTTAGATTGCTCAGTCGCATAATGTAATAGGCTCATATGTCGGATGGCTGCAGGTTTCAGACGCGCTCTTTTCCTTACCAGGGTACCTAAGGGGACTGGAAGGTTTTTAATGAGGCGGCCTGCAGCCTAACATTCATAAATGGAATATAGTCAATAAATTCCTCATACTTTTCCTGCTTACTACTCGCATAACTTATCAGCACAAACTTAGCCTCACCCGTATGCTCGGGGGCTGAGCTACCTCATAACATAAAAGCTTTCGCTCCTTCAAACATAATACTCCAGCCACACTCGAATACTCGGGGGCTGGATCATAAACTAAACACAAAGGAAAAAGTTGCTCAACCCCAATCAATCACTCGGGGGCTGAGCCTGCAGGCATAAGTTGAAGCTTCAACTCTCATAAAATTCATAGCCTCACTCGAGCACTCGGGGGCTGTGTAAATTTTCATAAACCCCACTCGATACACTCGGGGGCTGCATACATACAAGTGAACAAATATGTACAAGTGGCAAATTTACACTCGGGGGCTGTTCCCTATACATAAATACCCTAATCTTCCGGTTCATCCTTTGCTGGAAGAACAGGGCCCATAAGTTGCGCTTGATAGCAATCAACCAATGTCCTCGCATGATCGAATGTATCGTCAAGATTCGACTGGGACAAGGACGATCCAGGCGGGTGGACGTAGCTGCAAATTTGGACGTTGACTTCGGAGATATGCCATGGTTGCGTTGGCGCCATCCACAAGCTTCTGGGTGATAAAGCCTCGAATGGAACCTGTTGACCGGAAGAGCTCGAGTAACGCGTGGATTCCTTGAGGTTGCGGCCCAGCTGGAAAAAGCATCTGGTTGATTCGACTGAAGGCCGACCTGCATAACTCAAGAGCATAGTGCTCCGCCACACCCGATCCTGCAGAGTCGCGAGTATGCGTGCTCGGTGCTTGTCCAATCGAAAGTGCTGGCGGCCAGTCGTGGGTTCGTCAGTTGCCATGCTCAACTGCTCATCCACGCGAGCCTGCTCCGCCTGGAAATCTTGAACAAAACCTGCAACAACACAAGTTGGGTGAACAAAAAAGAACAGGCTGAACTCATAAGATCAAGGCAGTCATGCTTACACTCGAGCTGTCTGTTCACGATCTCCATCTCGCCAAGCACATACTCCTCCCGTTGGGTGGGTAAAGCAGGCCTTGCCCTCATCCTTTCCAGCTCACTTCGGGCACTCGCCAGCTCTTGCTCCTGTTTCGCGAGTCGAGCCTTCATATAACGTATTACTGCGGCATCGTTTGCCGCCTGAGCTCGAGATCGAGTAGGGGCATGATGCCGCGACGAACTGGATGAAGTGGCGGCTGGCCGTTTCTGTTCCAAGCATCATAAAAGTTTCATAAGAAACTCATCACAAAGCTTAGGCGAGTAACAACACGCAGCTTTACAAGCAGAATCATAACAAGGAACATAAATTCATACAAAGGTAGCAAAAGCACATGCATACTCGCATGGTCATAAGTTTAATTACAAGACATCAAAGGCGCGGCTGCCCTACTTCTCAGACATTGACTCTGACCTAGCCCTACTCGCACGAGCGGCGACCTCTGCTGCCCGGCGCTCCATGGTGGCCATAAAAATTTCAGCCAACTTTGCGGCTGGCTCGTTCAAATGCTTTAGGGACACCAGTTTCCCGCCAGGCTTACGAGGGAAAGCAGACAGAGCGGCTTCGAAGTCACCCTCTATCCCATGACCTAAAAGGAGTTTGAGGGTGGTCTCTGAGCCGCGTACCGTCAAAGTGCGAGCAAAGTTCGCCATAGTCGAAGTTCCCGGGCCCAGGACGTCTGCGAAGCCATCCACAGTCGAAGGAGGTTGGCTGGATGGGAACACATCCTTGAACACGGCGCCGAGCGTGCTCGTAGATTTGGCGAGTGCATCCTTGGCTTGGGTGGAGACGACATCCAGGTCGCCGATTGCGCGGTCAAGGGACAAATCGACACTCGATTGGTCTACAGGTGCCGGTGCGCCAACAGCTCCTTCAAAAAAGCAGAAGTAACAGAAAATGTTACATACTATTCAGTGGCAAAAAGAAGTAGGCAAAAAGTGAAAGATTCAACTCACCGCCTACGTCTCGGGTGAGGCTCGCCAGGCGCTCAGCATAATTCTTCTCGCGCAAAGCGGCGGAGTCCTTGGCATCATCCAAGGCCTTCTTCGACTCCGCGCTCCTTGGCGAGTGCCTCTTCTAGCTCTTTAACCCGAGACTCAGCGGTTGCCTTGTCACCTGAGATAGATGGACAGATGTCATTCACAATCGACAAAGCAAGGCATACAGAAGTCAAACACACTTACGGCTGAGTTGCTCCATGGCAGCGCGTAGGTTGTCCCTCTCTTGTTCAACCTGGACAAAAGCCTTGCCTGATTCAACCAGGTTGAGGTAGAAGGGCTGCATGCACAATGGAACCAGCATAAGCTATACACAAATAAATCCTAGAATGAAGACTCGACAAAAGACACTTACGTGTTCAACCCAAGGCGCAGGCTTGGCAGCAGAAGTCCCAATTTGCGGAGTTGACGAACTCGCGATCTTGGCGGCTTCAAAGGTAGTAGCCGTGGCTACTGTTCTCACAACCTCAGCCGCAACAGGGAAGCTTCTGGCTGGTCTGGAGTCGGAGCTCTCTCGGTTGGAGGAGTTGGAGGTCGCACAGTCTCAGCACTGCAAGTGACCGAAAGACATGCAACATAAAGAAACAGTACTCAAAAAAAAAATTAGTACAAAAAGGAGCAAACCTGTGCTCTTCTTCATCCTCAGTGTCGAGCTCGTCAAAGTTTGGGCCTCCAAAAGGTAGCTGCCCACCCGACTGAGGAGGAGGAGGAGCCGAGCTCAAAGGACTCACGTCCAAGGGAGCAGCTGTGGTCGTAGGAGACGAACCTGAGTTTCCATCATCCCTCACATCCGATTCCTTCGCGGGTGAGCTCGTGGAAGAAGACATAACTTGGGCTGCCCGACGGCGCTTGCGAGCAGGAACCTCGCTAACATCCTCAGTCGCGGCAGGCTCCTTGCCCTGTGCTTCCTCTACCCCTTCCTCTTCAACCTCTTCTGTGGGTGAAGTGGTAGCCGAAGGTAAGGCGATTCATCCCCTCCCTTCGCTTCTACTGTCACCTCTGTTTCATAAGTTGGGCCATCTTCGGGAAGAGGAGGAAGGTTGAGGTAGTCGAGTGGCCCTGCATACAAAATATAGCAGTCGAAAGTCAAAAAGATGCACAGAAGGATAACAAAAACAGAGATCATAGACTCGAAAGATTCACTAACCTCTGGCAAAGGCTTTTCAGCCCCATAAGGATCGACTGGGCAGTCGACATTGCAGGGCTCGCTTTGTTTTGTACTGGTGATGGACCGCACATGTGCCACCAGTTCACTCCTAGACAGCTCCTCCTTGCTCATTCGAGTGGAGTCGAGGGGACCTTCGTACTCCCACATTGGGTGGGCACGAGCGCGGAGCGGCCATACCCGCATCTTCACAAAGGTGGCAATCAGATGCACACCCGTGACGCTGTTAAGGAGCCCTCCAATTGTCTCCAGCAGGGCGCTGCTTCCGCCACTTCTTCAGTCGAAAGCTCATGGTCCCAGGCTTTCGTCCTAGCGGCTATACCAGCAGTCGAAAATGCTGGGGCCCCATCCTGGTCGACTCGCACATAGAACCACCTCTTCCTCCACCCCTGCGCCGAGTCGACTGGCTTCAGGGCGAAGTACCGGGTGTCGCTGCGCACTTGGATCTGCAGGCCTCCGACTGGATAGGTTCGGCCGCCTCGGTTGTTGGGCCGGACCATGAAGATAGACTTCCATAATGCCCAACTCGGAGCAACTCCCAAAAAACACTCGCACAGCGTGATGAAACACGCAATGTGCAGAATACCGTTCGGGGTGAGATCATGGATCTGCACCCCGTAGGCAAAAAGCAAACCTCGCACAAAATCATGGAGGGGGAGCGAGAAACCCCTAGGCAAAAACTCCGCGAAACAGACGCGCTCGTTAGCGCGAGGCTCGGGAAGTACCTCCTTGGGCGAAGGTGCGCGGACGAAGAGCTGGTCGGAAGGTGGCAGCAATCCCTCCTCGCGCAGCTTGTCCAGCTGCGCCTCCTTCAGGGTGGATTTCATCCAATCGCCATTGGTCTTCTTGAGGTCGACGGCGGCCGCAGATGCGCTAGCCGCAGTCTTCTTCCCCTTCATCGCCGCCGCATCGGGCGCGGCGGCAGCAGTCGAGGCAGAGCGCTTGTTGCCCGCCACTTTCTTCATTGTCAACGAACAGGTGGGGAGCGCGCAAAGCTTTAGCAGGAGCAATGGAGGCAGAGCGCAAGGAAGACGATGGAACAGGGGCGGCGCGCAGAGCAAATGGCAGGTAAAAAACAAATGCCAGCGCCGTTCCCCTATTTACCACAAGTCAAAAGCAATCACAGCCATTCAGATCCAAATCGTGCGTTACGCACGCAATCTGACCGTACACGTGGCAAACGCGGAGGGCAACCGTCGCCGGCCACTCCGCCCACTACGCACGTAAAAAGAGGAGCCATCATCACGCTTGCGGAAAAAGTGGGCCCGTATAGTCAAATCAAGTCCAAACGGCACCGTCTTCGGTCAGCTCTGCACAAATGGGCCCACCTATGTGTCACGTCCCATCAATCGCAGCATAACGCACGCCACGCGTGTCAGAAATCGCAGTCGAAATAAACGTCATCCCTGACGTCATTGAAGCATCTGTTCAGAAAATACGTTCGAGTATGCCCAACGCATATTGGTCACTCGATTGCCTTGATTAGTTCGGGTGTGACAAAACTTCTTAAGGCAAAATTGGTTACTCGACCGTTCCTTCGACTAAGTCATATTACTCCCATCGGGAGCGTATTCAAAAAATTCTTCGACTGAAGATGCTTAAGACAATGATTGAGATTATCCTCCATTTACAAGTAATACAGCATAATCTCGGGGGCTACTCCCATCGGGAGCACTGTCGTGCACCCGATAGAATTATGGCACAAATTTCTTCGATTAACATATGCAGAGTAAGGGATTTTTGAGATTATCCTCCATTGCAAAGCAATAAAGCACAATCTCGGGGGCTACTCCCATCGGGAGCGCTGTCGCGCACCCGATAGCATAACAGCAAATATCAGTCGACAAAGGGCATGACTCGTCCAACAAAGTTCAGAAATCATACTCGAAACATTCCCGAGTTGCGTCCGTCGCAAATACCTCGGATGCTGCACGCATAGTGCAAAGGTAAGACCCGCCGAACTTTCGAGCTGGGCTAAGGACCGTTCCAGCAACGTCAATCCTTATACTTTCCGTGTCAGCAGACATGATGAAAAATCCCGACGGACGCGTTGGGTAAAATTCAAAGTTATACTGCAGATCGACTCAGTAAGACCTCAAGCGGCCTAGTCGAATCTGACCAGTTTGTTCCAGATTCGAGTCCGGGGACTCGAGTTTGATTGAAAGCTAGTAAGGTTTTACCCGAATGTGTAGTTAACCAGTCCCGATCCGTCGAGTGTACTGGGCCTGCTAAGCTATTATCCCTTGATCATCATAAAACACAGTCGATGAGATACTCGACATAGCCAAACGTGCTATTCATACAGGAATTCCAAATTATATATACAGAATACAAAGCATATGACGTGCACTTACGAAAGAGTCCATGCCCGATTCTTCGAGTCAGCCAAGTACTCGGGGGCTACTGACATGGGTATACATATCGGGTACCCTACATGAGGGTACCTGGTGCACGTGACGACTAAGGCCCAATATCGAAGAGCCTACTCGAAGCCCAAGACAAGAGGCCCAAGAAGATGGAGTACCCTCCAAGATTAGACATAGGCATAGTCGGTTTAGACTTTCCTTACGTGTAAACTAGGTCGGTTACAAACTCCCGAGACCCAGCCTATTTAAAGGCTGGGAGGGGTACCGATCTGGGACCAAGCCATACTCGAACCACCAAAGCTCTTGCGAGATCGTCATCTCGCCGGAGCTCCCTGTAATCGCATAATCCACAATCAATACCAGACAAGCAGGAAGTAGGGTCTTTACCTCCACCCGAGGGGCCTGAACCTGGGTAAATCTTTGCCTCTGCTTGTCAGCCGACGAAACTACCACCACGTTCTCTCCCCATAATCTCAACCCTAGGTCCTTAACCATGGGATTTGATGAGGGTACACCATGTCATAGTGACATGCTACCAACACGATTATGATCAAGTAATGTAAAGCATATGAACTGAATGAAGTGATCCAAGTCAATGGCCTATAGTTGACATAAAGCAAATAATGATTAACCACGTGTAACATCTAAGCAAGATTTTTTCATGGATAGTACTTTGGAGACATGAAAATTGAAAGACTTCTCATGCTTGATAGTTCACAAAGCAATAAACTTTCGGCAAAGGTGCTCAACCAACACAAAGGAAGATTTAAGTTTTCAGCAGAAGATTCAACTTGTAACATACTTATCTCATGATAATGTCAATATAAAGTTTTCACAGTTAAAAATAAATATAGCATGTAGTAGACTTGTACCTCAATTGATACTATGCATTTGCTTGAGAGATAAAGATTGGAAAGGAAAACTGACTCAACATAAAAGTAAAAGAAAGGCCCTTCGCAGAGGAAAGCAGAGATTAAACGTGTGCTAGAGCTGTTTAGTTTTTTGTAAGCATATAGACATAAAAATATATTTTTGAGAGGTGCATGCTATGGTCAACGAATGACAGTGAACAATGCATTACTACATTTGCTAGACAGACTTTTAAGAGCGGCTCCCATGAGGAACGTTATTTCTGTAGCAAGCAGATCATTCCTCTTTGTCACGTTTGTTTACACATGCAGATGTTTGACTGAATTCACATGAACAAAATGTGAGGAGAGTTTTTGGTGAAAGTTGTAATTTATCTTTTATGGGGCTGGGCACTCCGTTGCCAGCTCTTTTTGCAAAATTAATGGACAGTATTTTCGTCAATTCCAGTAGGAGATGTTTTTTTTGTCAATTAACTCACGCATGTGTTGTGATTTGCCAAAAAATCAGTTATTGTGCCAGTGGTTTATTAAAACCTACATTTTAATTCTACCTAAACAAAGAAAATAAAAATGGGTAAAACATAATCACATATTTTCGAACGGAACACAATGGCAACCAAAATGTTTGTAAGTTACAACTTACAACGAATCATATCTTTTACTCCAAGTAAAATCTCCACAGCAAATTGTATCTTTTTGGTTAATAATGGTAGGTTTCTCAGATGTGCGTGAAATCTTACTTTTCCTTTCATTTATCTTCTCATTAATTACCTTTCTATATTTCAACAGCTGCATTGGCTAGAGTCGGCTAGAATATTCCAGGTCGGTTAATCAATTCCAGTCCATGATTTGTGCATCCTTCTATATATGCAAGGGAACATCAAATGCACGAGGAATCAAAATAGGAAAACATTGATACTACACGATTTGTTTATGCCTCTATATAAGCACCATGTATGTATCGTAGGGCAATAGAGACCATCACACATTAGCCACAAGAAGACCTCTAGACGAAGGAAAAGGCTAGCAGCTTGTGCTCATGGGGATCATCATGAACATCAACACAAAGGCTTTATGCTTTGTAGCTCTGATTGCTTTATCTGCCTTGCAGTTTTTCCCTTGTGATGCATCGGAGGGCCATATAGGTAATACATCTGTTCAGTCTGTTGTTCTTCATTTTTATCATCCATGCGTTAAAATCGATCAACACCCTGCGTACATGCCTGCCAAAGTGATTCATGTCTCTCCTCGATCTTTGCAGGTGTTAAAGAAGGGGAGCTTAGACATATGTGTAGGTACATGCTTGGTGGTAACACTACGACGGAGAGGTGCAGAGGGCTTTGCCATGCCATTGGCAGTATCTACAATCCTGATGCAAGTTACATACAGTTCTGTGACAAAATTTCAAAAAAAAAAAAAAAAAAACATACAGTTCTGTGACAAACCCTACACATGCCAGTGTTGTTGCGTCATGTACTAAATACTAATGCGCTAGTAGGAAGATGTACGCGAAAGGAGTAATAAAGATTATATTAAACCTGTCATCAGAGAGTAAATTAGTTCTTTGGGGGACACATCTGGTCCAATCTACCGTTGGGTCGCATTTTCTTTTGCCGGTTATGGAGCAGGGACGATGGAGAAATTCTTATTGTGCAATTTGTCCCAAAGATTTCGTATATATCCTACCACTTCCGTACAGATCGGTAGGTTTTCTTTCCTGTAGGCTTATTTGTTTCCCTTCGCTCGTTCGACCCCGTCCTAGCTAGTCGAGACGAGCGACACAACCAATGGAAGCTGACGCCCTCCTAGCAGCAAGACGACGCGCCCGTATGCGACACGCTGACGATCATGCAGACGAGAATTTTGTTCCTTCTAGGGGATTCCGTGCCGTTAATATTTATTTCATTTCATTCAAAATAAGAAGCCCCTTCTCTTCATAAGAAGAAAGAGAAGCAGATCTTCCTCATCTCTAAGGTGCTACCAAATAGAAGGATCTTATCAACGTACATGAATGCGAAATCATATATTGAACTACTGAATTAGCAAATTTCGGTTCCATGGGTAAATATTATTGCTCGAATATATTGTGTGATGGGCTTGATATTAATGCAAGCCATGTTCTTCTTGGAAGACCTTGGCAATATGATATGGATACCACACACAAAGGAAGGGAGAATTATCCTAGGACCATATAAACCCGTTACATCAAATGTGCCAAAGCCAAAGCAAGCCACCCATGCAAGAAATAAATGAATTCCAAAGATGGTTTTCCCGTCCGCTCATCAGAGAATATTTCTAGGTCCCAATATACCCAATGCCAGATCGCTATCAAGAAACACAAGCCAGAAAACACATCACTTTCATAGGAACACAACCTTATTCAAATCAATCTTATTGATGGTCCAAAGCAGAGTTGACGCTTTGCTCTAAACTGAGCGATTTGTCACGGCAATTAGGATGACATTTGTCGGCGATGTCTCATCTTTCATCGGGGGAAGGGGAATAGCGACCATGTGTCAAAGTGGAATAGCGACCATCACACATTAGCCATAAGAACACCTCCAGTCGAAGTGGATTTTAATTAGGGTCATTAGCGTGGGGCCGGGGGGGGGGGGGGGGGGGGGGGGGGCGGGCATGGAATAGCGACCGTCGCAATTGCCCGCTCCCCAGATGGTACATGAATATACAAGATTTATCAATGTGGAATGTTTGTGTATTTAACCAATTAAATATCCTCTAGATTATTAGATCATATATGTATAATAGATTGGAAGCCCGATGACAAATTATTAGGTATCAAACCATTTGATGCTATGGTTACAGATATTCACAATAATAGAGTGGAAGCATGGTGACATATGGACTGTTTACTGAGAAGTTGTTTACGTCGTGAAACTTTTGGTGATTTCCTTGGATAAACGTGACAGATAAATCATCAATTATAATATCATGCCACTAGTTTTATTAGAGTGAAAGTGATTCTAATACACAACCATCTCCTGCCTTAGTTACTTTTTTGTTAAACAACAAATTATTATAGAGGAACCACTTCTTCAACAATCGCCTTTTCGTTCATTGCAACTTATCATTTTTCATTCTTCTTTCTGGAATTAGAAGGCCGAGTTACATATCATCGAAGCTCATAGACTCAACTTTCAAAATAAAGCAACTAGGGGAACCTTGTTCAAGGTCTCCCCCACCACAGAAGCTCCGGGTCGCCGGACCAGAACCTCTCTCCAGATACCATCCTCTTGGAGGTCATCCACCTTGTTCTACTCGAGCCTGTTTGATCCAAGATCAACATGTAGCTCTTCTGCGACAAGTGTTAGTTCTCCAGTCATCTCACTAAAACACTATACACAAGAAGAAAAAGAAGATGGTCATATATATACGTACAAATAGTTATGTGGCTCCAAACATTAAAAAATCTTGTATGACCTACACAACTCAATCCACGGTGTCGAAAATATCTTAGCAAATTTTTTCTAGCTAACAGAACACAATGATACATGTAAGGAAAGAACTGTGGAAAAGAACATGAATTTGAAAAAAAAACTGCCATCCCGATTTTGTTGCTCAACTAGCTTGGTTTTCTCCTCGTCCTGAGCATCCATGGACGTTTTGAGCCCTTATCAGCGATTACCTATGTCCCATAGATTTGCCAAGTGCACGCTTTAAATTGATAAAAGTAACCATCAATGCTCTATAGTGCTAAAATTCAATGTAAACATATACTCGGCAATTTGGCAATAGTGCAAAACATTTCAGTTGGGACCGTTCAAATTCATCCAGTCATGTGTGACAAAAGTAGCAAAATTGACCAGATTGCTAAAGTCAACACGCTAATATTCTGATTCGTCGTGCAATGCATCCTTGGCATGCCAGAAAGCCGTTCATTCAAACGAATTGACAATTCCATACATGAAAATGATCGACAAGGCCATGGAGTATAGCTATTTCTCGATAGCATTACGTCCAGCCAAATTGTCAAGTGTATGTTAACATTGAATTTTCGGTGGCTTAGTAGTAACCACGATTTAACGGAGAAATATAGTAAACATGCACAATAAAGATTTTTTATAAGTTTGAATACCTATAATCAAACCTCGTGAAAAAGAGATTTCTGTTGAATTCTCAAGACGCAATAATTCGTTCCACTTCAGCTTAACCATGCAAAATTAACGGATAGCAAGTAAGATCGAGAAACCAAAACGTTGCAGTGCATAACCAAGAAATGACATTTCAGTATGGGTAAGAGGCACACCCACTTGCAACTACGGGCATTATATCGGAAAATAAAGAACGACATGACTGAACTAGATGATCAATCAAACTACTTCCATTTTGGTATTCCGGCCGTGCATGCTGGATTTCTCAAGCGTGGCTGGGAGACTTCTTGCCAAGGAACACATCGGTGAGAACCGTCTTGGACTGCAGCGAGGCCTTCAATATCTCCAAGCCCTGAAAATAAATAGTGGTAAAGTTGTTTTATGAACGATGTAAAATCAATTTTACTCCCTAGATTTTTGTTCTTTGGAAGTGTGTCTACAACATCCAATTCCCCGCAGGCCCTGACCAGCAGTAAAGGTATCTCTTTCGTGGTCTCTTCACCATAATAAGATGTAAGATGCGCACAAAATTACATATCTAGTGATGTTGTGACACAACTGTAATTTCAGATTTGATCTGTATATACACTGAGAAAATTATGCCGTGAACAGTAGCATCCTCCTGAAAACTGTTCTGTTCAATTTTACATTTGAAACCTCGTGACATGGTAAATACAAATCATGTGAATCCTCAATAAAATTTAAGATAATTTAGAACTTTTACTTGTGCTCAACATGATTGAGCCACAGGCCATGTGAGTCCAACATATCCTTAAACGAGTGTGAGTACGATTGTGCATTAGCAGACTAGTAAAGTTATTTTACTTTCTCCAGATTGTTTCTACAAAAACACAGAATGGAGATAAAGTACTAGATCGATCGTTCACTCACCTCCTTGTAGCCGATCTGCACGGTCT
Organism: Poa pratensis; assembly: GCA_947311845.1. Taxonomy (NCBI): domain Eukaryota; kingdom Viridiplantae; phylum Streptophyta; class Magnoliopsida; order Poales; family Poaceae; genus Poa; species Poa pratensis. The sequence continues at coordinate 76,624,972 of CAMZMU010000020.1, forward strand.
TCTCCTGGAGCGCGCCGAGATCCGTGACCGCGAAGGTGTTGACCAGCGTGATGCTGGAGATGGCGGACATGGGTGACACCGAGAGGCTATCCATCACAGTGTACGTCACGACGCCACGCACGAACCCTACGACGGCGCCGCCGTTCTGCTCCGCCAGGTGATCGGCCTTGCCGGACTCCGCCGCCGCCGCCGCCGGCGACACGTACTTGGATTCGGTCGCCATCGGGTTGGCGCATCCGGGGCACTTTGTGCCGCTCGTGTCCGTCACGTAGCCGATGCAGGCGTTGCACCTGAAGGAGGCCTTGGGCGGGGCCGACTCCGGCAGGCCGAGGAGGGAGCAGTTGGAGGCCGCCGCCGGCGAGGGCGCCATGACTGGACAGAGCAGCGCCTCCTTGGCCGCGCCAGGCTGGACGTAGGTTTCGTCGAGCCTCTCGACGCTGGCATACAGGTTGCCCGCGCCTCCCACCATGGAGCCCTCCCCGAGCAGCTTCACGGCCGTGCCGATCGGCAGCGCGAGGAGGGAGAAGAGGAAGTCCACCACCTCCTTGCTGGCCTCGATTTCGTGTCGACGAGGAGCTTCATGCTTAGCGTGGTGGTGTTGGCGGCGGCGGCGGTGGTTCCCGTCATTTCGGTCGATCGCGGCGGATCTGTACGATGCGCTCGGCTACTGCTAGGTTTTCTGCGATTTGCGCGAGGAGGGATTTTATATGTACGCGAGCGCCGCCACGGCCCACGCGTCGTAGGTGATGGACGACGTGCTCCGGTGCTCGAGAGATTCGCGGTGCATGCATGCCATGTTTGGCGGTAATCACGCTCATCAGTTGTTTCCTAACTGAGCTGATTGTGCGATCCCCGAGATCTCACAATTGTTTGTTTCCCTCTATGCTTATACCGAAGAATTATCCTCCATTCTCGCGGAAAGACAAATTACCCAGAGGTGATGTCAGCCTTTTCTTAGCGTTGACACATAGGATATTTGTCTAGTTGGAGGAGAGAGAATGAGGAAGGCTAATTTCACCATTGTATCATTTGTCTTCCCTTAGACATACAATTTCCTACTAAAATATAATTAATTCTCATTAATTGTTAAAGATGACAATAAGAGATAATGCATTGTACAAGTTACATAATTTTGCCTTCTCTAAATGATGTGGGTGGCTAAGAAAAGGCACGCCTTTTTTACCATTGTACATGCCCTAAAAGCACGCGATCTGACTATTGCAAGCGGCAGCTCGTGGAACATCAGATACACGAGTGCCAACTGCCAAGCACGTGGAAAACACACAATGCTAGTACTTGGCGACTTCTGAGCAAGGTTTTGATTACCTATCGGTAAATCTGGTTACCGACCAGTAACGGAGTGTCTCGAGCACCCCCCACCCCCCCCCCCCCCCCCCCCCAACAAGAAAGGTGCTTACCTGTAAAAAAAATCTCGAGTTTATTGAATATGAACACCTAAAAGTAGCTAAATATGATTTATTGTCATCACATATCCAAAACCGACGAGGCAGTGCAGTGCCAGCGATGCGCTGTTCTCTCCTAGAGGTCCGCGTATTTTTTTTAGCGTATTCAAATTCCGGTTTCACGTATTTTTTAACGTATTATTCTCTTTTTGTATCCTACATAATTATGGGTATAACTTTTTGAAATTCACTTTGGCACCGGGTGCATATGCACCCGGTATTTGAAAAACATATTTCAAAATGGCAAAAAAAATTGAAATAAAATTTCACGGATAGATCATCATATTCTACGCATTCACAAAGTCGTTTCACCAAAAACCGATATATTTTGTGCCTTGTGTAAAAAAGACAAAAAAAACTGTCGTGAAAAGCCTTATTTTTGCACATTTTTTTTCTTTTTTATACAAGTCACAAAAAATGTCGGTTTTTCGTGAAACGACTTTGTGAACGCTTAATATGTTAAGGACTACAAGCGAACATTTTTTCCTAATTTTTTTGACATTTCCAAATATGTGCAAAATGTATTTTAAATAAAGGGTGCATATGCACCCGAGAGTCAAAACACCACTCCCACACTAAAACTTTAGAATAAGTTTGAACCTGCGATCGGTTAGTGCATACCCGATCAACTGGAGGCATACCGCTGCGTTACACTCAAAGATGTGTTCAAAATGAGTCTAAACCCTTAATACCTTGTTCTAGAGAATATTTGAATTCAAAGATGATTTTAAATTTATTCCGTAACCATCAGGGATTTCTCGGTTACCGCGGTAACGGAGAATCTCGAGCCCTCACATGAATTTTTTTTTTGGGACAAAAATGTTGCTTCTTTGGGGGACCTATAAGCTGAGCGTCGGGCAGGCTGCACCTATCGGCCAGTGACGCGCCCACTCGCCGTGGCCTGAACTTACTCCCCTTCTGCCGGAGACGAGCTACACGCCTGTAGTCCGACATCGTTGCTTCATAGAGATGGATACGGCTTCGGGCTGCACACCGGCAGCACCTCTATATCGTCGACCTGCACACCCGTTGCGCCTTGGCCTCTTCGTCTTGTCCTTGGTTCATGACGGTGGAGGGCTGCATGCCGGCAGTGCCTTGACTTCATCTTCTACATGACTTGCAGCGAAGAAGATGATGATGTCTCGGATGGCCGGTCCTCGACATGTGTGTCCGTCGCGCGTGGTCCGTTGCCTCTGTATGCCCGATACGAGTGGGAACTGATAGCGGGTAATCTGAATTATCCGACATAGAAATTGTAAATGGAAGTGGTAAATTTACGGATTCATTTTTAAAAATACAAAACAAACGTGGTATTTAATTTTGAAAAAAAATATGGAAATGGATATATCCGTATCGGAATAAATTTTAGCCATTTTCGGTAATTCTAACCTGATATGTCAATTCCACCAACCTAAAATAGTAAGAAAGTGGTCAAATATATTTTTCTGCGATTGAACTTTACACTATTGTGTATTATATATTTATCATTGTATTGTTCTACATTTTACTCATTATAAGAGACGAGTCTATTATTCCGTTATATTTGTCTCCATTCCAAATTGTGAAAACATCCGACCCGCATCTATATTTGAGTTACATCCGCTCTGTATTCGTATCCGATAACATCTATATTTTTAGTCAAATTCATTTTAAAAATATGAAAACTAATATGGGAAGGGTACTATCCGATCCGTTTCCACCCCTAGTGCCTGTGATCAGGGATTCAGGGCCGCCGGGTGGATGTGTTCCACGCGATGGCCTCCCGCCTTGAAACTTCTGTGTGCGTGTGCTCGGCCACTGCCACTGTTGTATGTGTGATATGCTCCGGGACTTTCACCCCTAGGTTCCTCCTTGTTTGCCGTGTCGTCCCACTGCCGTAAGGTATGTGTATAGCTACCGTCATCATGTGTACACGTATAAGACTAGTCACAATGGAGAGTATCATATAGTGGTATCATGCACATGATAGTACTCTATGTTACTAAACCCATAGTGGGTAGTAACATAAGTGTAGTATCATGTAACATAAGTGTGAGTAGTTCGCATCGCCAGGGGTTGCATCATTTTCGAAGTTTGTTTCGCTTGACTTTATGACGGCTCTGTCTAGGCGTATGGGATTTTGAGAAAAGAGCAGCCGTAGTTTAGAGAAAAATGCAGCTCGTTATCGTTACATTTTTCGATCTCAGTGGCACTTCTCTGGAATAGTGCAAATCGTTTCAGAAAAATGCAACTGGATGCAAGTTGCGCTTTTCTCTAAATCATGGTTAGTATTTCTTAGATTAGCGACTTAAGAAAACATCGGGAGCCTGAGATTTAGCAAAACCGGATTATTATCTCTTCCATCGAACGTTGTTCCTTTCTCTTGGAGAAGATTGTGGCCATTAGAAGGCTCCTCAGCTTCTCCAATTTTGACTCGATCTAACCGACATAAATATTTTTTTTGTTCAACCACGCGTTCGGGGTTGACATGTGAGTAACTCCCCACGGGCTAAGCCGCAAAACGCACCAATCCATCCCGAGCAAGCTTGTTATGTGCACGGTTACCTCTTTATGTGCACCTGATTTTCGATGCATGACGTGTACAATTAATTGGCTAAAAAGAAAAGTGATGTGGATGCGTTGCATGTTAAGATAGATACATTAATTACGGTCAGTGCGGTTTTACTTTATACAAAGTATAGATGACCAGCTTCTACACATGCATATCATATAATAGTACGGGATTCAACTAGTTCATGTATATGGGGGCAGAACAGATTAATCAAGGGATAGTGCATACATGTACACGTGAACCTCCTTCTCTTCTTGCCAATTGCAAAAAAATGTTAACATGTGTTGGTAGAAAATAACGTCGAACAAATGCCTCCTTACCAAGTTGAGCTCGAGCGCGAAGCGAATTGGACCCGAGTCGGTGTAAAAAATATTTCACTAATTATTAAAGAAACGCATAAGTGATTTATGCAGCCGGCCCCAATTTTACCATGCGCGACCTTGCTACTGAAGATTTATCTCTTTTCAGTGAACAATTTGTATATCTTGCATTATCTTTTCAACGATAAGATCTTCCTGACGGGGCAGCACGTTTAGCCCTCAGGGAGTTTCTACACATCTTTCGCCGACGCCATACAACAGAGCCGCTGCCTTTTCAACACACTCCCTCTGTTCTAAATTTGATGACTTTCATTTGTCTAAATATCGATGTATCTATACTTATAACATAACATATCTAAATACATCCACATGTGGACAAATAGAAGTCATCTATTTTGGAATGAGGGAGTAGCAAGTTGTATGCATGCAAACTATAATTAAGATTATTTTCTTTTTATTAACCATAGATCCAATTGTAACAGGCTATGTGTGCAGACTAATGTAAATATCTTTTCAGCTTAGCTTAAAAACTTTGCATGGGGCGCAGCGACTCTACTGTCAAATAAACTAATCACTCGAGAAAAGAGCACCTCCAAATCGTGCATATAGGGCGCGTGGAGCGTCAAGAGTGGCCAGCGGGGTGATCGTGACAACCGGCATGGCGACGGATCATCAAGGGACTCTTCTCCCCTCTTGTGGCCAGCGTCAAACGGCAGAAAGACAACGAGGTGAGATACACTCGGTCGCCATCGCCACCTGTGAGTCGTCGGGTGAAGGTCAGTACCTTCCACAGACAGCCCCTCGCAGGTGATCCATCACAAGCAATTGGGGCAAACAGAAGGACGAAGAATGGTGTAAACCCCGGTGAACATGGGCACGAGATTCGAGTCACTAGTGATTGAGGTGAAGTAATTGAAATGTTAAACGATGCGCCCCTCTCCATACCGATGGTACGTCAATAGTTGTATATTAGCTATAAAAATATACAATTATTGAATGTACCATCGAGATGGCGATGGGTGCACATCATTTTGCACTTCAATTACTTCGCCTCCACCAGATGCTCCGTGGCGGCTATAGCAGCTCGAACCTTGTGGTGCAGGTTTACCGGGGTTTACACCATTTTTCATCCTTCCGTTCACCCCAACCGCTTGATATGGATGTTTGTGGCTTCTACCAATCTTCACCCGGCGACTCAGAGGTGGCTACGGAGACCGAGCGTATTTCACCCCCCTTGGCTTTCCCTCGTTTGATGCAGGTCACGACATAGGACAAGAGTACCTTGACGATCTGCTGCCATGCCGGTTGTCGCGATCAGCCCGCTAGACACTTCTACTTCCTGACGCTCCTGAGGACCCTACCCGGGTAGGGATATGGATCTTGGACTTGGAGCTCCATTTTTTCTCGAGTGATTAGCTTCTTCATAGCAGTAGAGTTGCTGCACCTCATGCCAAACATTTCATTAGTATGCACACATCTAGCCTGCTACAATTCCATGGATATAAGAATATAAAAATCATATTAGCTTGCAAGCCCACGAAGCAGCTAGTAATATACTCCCTCCATTCATAATAATTATCTCTATTCATAATAATTATAAGACATTTTAGCTATGTCACATGTTGTCTAGATACATATTGCAATGAGCGAACATGCACACTAAACTATGTCTAGATACATTTAGATACATGTGAATTTGGTAAAGAGTTAAAACTTCTTATATTAAAAAATGGAATGAGTAGTATGCATGCATGCATGCAAATTGCTGCCACGGAATCTGCGAAAAGAGCGAAGTCAAAATCAATCTACGTCCGCATTGCTTTGCCACGCCCCCGATGTGATGAAAACTAAGTCTGCCACGCTTTAACTTCTTAACAACTGTGAAGAACACTCTTATACCTTTTCTATGAGTTTTTTTTTGGACAGAAAACAACACTTTATTGATCAAATAACACTAATACACAATGTTTGCCGAATACAATCCGGAATGTCATATGGCGTCGGCAGTTGATGTGGAGAAAATCCTTGAAGCCTATGCTCAGATAGGCCCCAATAAAAAATCCGAACAGATTCCTGCCGATTGATCTTGATTCTCTCCTGGGTAACAAACGTGTTGTTGTCGTACATTTTCAAGAAGATCTAACTCATGAAAAGATAATGCAACATATTCTAAGTTGTTAAATGGAAGAGAGATAAAAATTTCAACGGCGAAGGTCTCGCATGGTAAACAAAGGCCGGCTGCATAATTCACTTATGTTCCTCTTTACTCATTAAAATTAGGACGCGACTACACATAGAACGTTCTAAGTTTAATCAAATCCGTAGAACGTTTGGACAGTGGTGGTCCTAAGAGCGCGATCAACCCATGCAAAACCAGCGAACCTTCCAACGGTCGCTCCCCAATTCACAACCGTGCACACCAGCTTTGCATGTAAACCCGTGCAAAACCAGCGAACCTTCCAACGGTCGCTCCCCAATTCACAACCGTGCACACCAGCTTTGCATGTAAATAGCACCAAAACTGCTGTTGTCAGCAGCATTAATTGTGAAAATTCGAAAATTTAAAATGTTCTGTAGTTTAAACCGTTTATCTGATTAAAGATTCGTTTTGACCGTTGGCCTAATCGCGGCGAGATCTTCGAAACTAGATCAAATGTTGATATATTCCGACAACTTTTTTTTAGCCCCGAAAGTTACCCACCGATAATACGTGAGTTATCCATGCTCTACTATGTAAGTTACCCACCTATAAGCAATTACTTTTGGCTTGATACTATATCGCACTTTCGATCGTTCTTTTCGATTTTTCCGAGATTAGAAGTTACTACCTAGTTTCACAAGTGAATTACCACTTTGGAATGGTAACTGTATCGTGAACAAGTGGGTAACTATACTTTAAAATATCAGGGTAACTCCATAAGTATTAGCGTGACAGCTATATCGATTTTATGGTGACAACTACATCATAAAACAAAATGGGTAACTCTGTAGGTAACTATTGCCTAAAGAGAGGGGTAACTGCATCGACTTCTTGGCGATAGCCAAACCATGAACACCTGGATAACTCGATAGGTAATCGGTGGGTAACTATTCGCTGAATAGCATGGCAACTACATATATTTGGTGGTGGTTGCTATATCTTACACACCTGGGTAACTCTACCCAAAACACTTGGAGAACTCCCGTCGTAATCGGTTGATAACTACATCAAAAACACCTGGGTAACTCTATAAGTAATGGATTGGTAATTGTACCATAAACACATGAGTAACTTTACCCAAAACACTTGGATAACTCCAGCCGTAATCGGTTAATAACTATATCAAGAACACATTGGTAACTCTATAAAATAATGGATTGGTAAATATACCGTAAGCACCTGGGTAATTTCATCAATACTAGGTTGGTAACTATTAGACAAATGCAGGGCAACTATATCAATATCACTAAACTATTAGCTTGAGAGTATGGTAATTACATCGATACCGTGGTGTGACAACTATATGTTGGGTAGGTAGGCAACTCTATCACAACATTTTTGGTAATTATTAGGTAGAGTTTAGGGTAACTATATTGATTTTATTGTGCTGAATGGGTAATTTCATCAATATTGGGTTGGCAACCATTGCCTAGAGAGAAGAGTAAGTACATCGATTTTGTGGTGATAACTATTAAAACAGATGGGTAACTACACTAGTATTGGGTGGATAACTTTATGTAAGAGTAGGGTAAGTAAATCGAGTCTGTAGTGATAACATACATTTAACACATGGTTAAGTAAATTAATACTAGGGGGTAATTATTACCTATAGAGTGGGTAACTATATCGATGTCGTGGTGATAACTATAACATGAACACCTGGGTAAGTCCATATAAGTATTGAGTGGATAACTATTATATAGAGAGCCAGGTAACTATCGGTACAACTGTAGTACCTCCATATATATGTACTTGTTGAGAGAGACTTGATGTGGCCGGTGCACTCGATAACGGGCGACCTAAAGTGCTGATGTAGAAGCCGGACGAGGGACTTAGTGGACGGGTTCCGTCGAGTGTTGAGGTGGTCCGGCGAGGCTTGTCGTGCTCCCGCGAGGTTCTTCGAGGACCGGGGATGGCTGGCCTAGGTCCAGGCGGCCAAGGCCGTTCTTCCGAGGGCTGCTGAAGGGTGCACCAAGGTGGCCGTAAATGTCTTGATTTGGTCGGAGGGCTCGGCGACGAATAACGAACCCCGTCGAGACCAACTGATGAATCCCTCATCTCACAAATAATATTCTCATCTCCGCAGCTAGTCACAAATAATCTTTTCATGCTGCTATTCAACTAAATTGTACACACATGAACATGTCTTAGTCCTCAACGTTGTACAAATTATACAGATATCATTATCTCAATTGGACTACAGAACTACTCCAACAGGCCATCCACTGGACTGCAGACCGACACATCCACATGAACATACTTAAGACTGCATTTTTTTTTACAGCTACTGCAACTGCATTGTTTCACAAGAACTGACGTTTTCTCTAAATCATGCAACCATTTATCATCGTTAATCAACAAGTGCTAGAGTATGTATCAAGCTAATGAACATCGAGTAGTAATACTAAACTGGCTTAAATCATCTAGTTGTACCGAGCTTTGAATCACATGCACAGTTGAATTCCAATTGCGATCACAACAGAAAATCTAGGATGTTTAGCTAGTACATGGAACATATGGAAGTATTTCTCACATTTTTATTGCCATATTTTAGGATTTTCAGCATCAAACTTGGGAAATGATGTTTTTGGAATCATATACTCTCTCTATGATGATCCCTGTCAAACTGATATAGCATAGTGTCCCTATTGTGTCTAACAGATTAACCACCAATTTCATACACATAGGGATGGTCGTACGTACCCTTTGTCAATGTGTTCTTGTAAGTTCAGGATTACGAGGGACATCACCGTCTGCACTTGGTGCAGGACTGCAAGGCGGTGCTCAACTGAGCCAGGGGCCATCGGGACAGCAGCAGATGGCGAGCCGACTCCATTCGGGAGTTAGACGCGCCCAGCTTCTCGATCTTTACCTCGCTGGAGTTGATTGTGTTGTCCACCTCGGATCGCCATTGGTGAAACTCGTTGACTGTCCTCAGGATGTGGCCAGTGGTCACTCATGTCGCCGATCGTGGCCGGTGAGGAGAGCGGACATGTTCTATAGCTAATGCGGAAGATCCGCCGTGGTCACCTCCGTCGCCTCCAATCGGGTCTCCACCTGCACCATCGTCACCGTCGGCGTCGGACCAGCCTTTTTTCCTCCGCCGTGACTCATGGCATATCTTAATATACCTTCTTCCGCCAGACCTCGTTGCCTCCCTGCTCCTCACCATGGACCTCGTCGGATTCCTGCGGACCACCACGGATAGGGGCTCCTGCGGCTCGACCTCGCCGGACTTCGGCTGCTCCTCATGGATCTCGCCGGGCGCGGACAGGATGGAGGCGTCTGGAAAAGTGGAACGAAGGGGTGATTGGAGAGATGGAGCGGCGATGACGGGTGATTTGTCCAGCCATGGCGCCCGCCGCCAGTGCCATGGAGGTCTCGATGCGGCGCGGCGGCGGTTTTCCAATTACCAGCCGAGACCCAAAGACTAATTTCAAAGGATGAATTGGAGACTTAAAGCAATACTGCTTTCATTTATTTTGAGCTCTTTCTTTGCTGAGATGGAAATCAACGTTCTTTTGAAATGGCTAGGTAGTATTGATGAGGGATAAATTGTAGGTCAAAACGTTGGGTTACCAACCCCGGTGGGTTCTCACACCAAGGTTTTGAACTCATGGGCTTTGGGTCTCGGCAGGATGGGAGCCTGTCGAGGGACACCGCGAAGCAGAGCTCGAGCGCCTTGAGCTGGACGCGCAGGGCACATGTCATCTTGTTTTCCAATTGTGTCACCATCTTCGCCCGTGCATGGCTGGTTCACGTCTGCCCTTTGGCCCTGGTCCGGTTGGGAAATCTGGGTGAGAGAGAAAGAAGGAGAAGAGAGAGAAGACATAGGCTTACAGGCGGGTCCCATGTCCACCTCATCTTCTTTTCCAATTGTGTTGCCAACTCAGCGCTTACAAATGGCTCCCACATATCAGAAATGCTGTGAAACCACGATCAATCGACAATTTGTGCGATTTGTTACTCGTCGCCCGAAGAATAGTACTGACATGAAAAAAACACCAAAAATGGTACTGACCCGTGGTTTGGCCGCTAATCTCTACTATTAATATTCGTAGCTGCCGTGATGGTGCGTCACGGTGGTACGTACGTCGTGCGTCGTGGTTGATTTGCACTTTAGTCCCTCAAGTATTGAAAATTTAACCCGCAGTCCCTTCGCTTTTGCAACGAACCGGTATCGATCGACAAGAAAATCGCAGAGCACCTTCCTATCCCACCCCTCTCGCGATTGGGATGCGACGGGGCCGGCGCATGGGGGGCGGCGGCGGGAACAGGGACGGCAGCAGTGGAACAACGGGAGGTTCAATAAAGAAGACGGCGAAGGCAGGGGCGGCGGTAAGATCTGGAAGCAGATCGATTTGGCGGCGGTGGAGCTCGTTCTGGCCGCGGTGGAGCTCTCTCCGGTCACGGGATGCTCGATTTGCCGGCAATTCAGCTCGTTCTGGTCGCTGTGCTGTCGCCTGTCGCCACATCTCGGCTACCACTCGGCGCCGCATCTTGGCTACCGAATAGGGTATGTTTCTTTCGTCCGCCCCTTGCTCCCGGCGACCCAATCGATTGAGTGATTGGATCATCTCTACCGGCAACGAGGACATCCAGTTTCGGAATCCTCCGTGGAGGGGAAAGAAGAAGAGAGAAGGGCGAGGTCGCTGCTGCCTGGGAGGGAGAAGTGGTCGTCGCTGCTGCCTTGGAGGCATACTGTTGCTGCTGCCTGTACGCGTACTATTGCAGGCCATCGCTACCGACTTGGAGGCATACTGTTGCTACTGCCATTGGCTACTGATGGTGAGAGATTTACTCGTGTTGATGGTTGCCAATTTGGGAAAAGTAAGAATTTGAGATACGTGCTGCTACTTGTTGCTGCTACTTGATCTATAAAGATTGGTATCGACTGGGATAGCAGTGCGAAGAAAGAAGTTAACAAATTGTTTGGACGGAGGAGATTGGACCTGCTAGAATAAGTAGCTTCACAATGTTATAACTGAAGTGGAGTAAGAAAAGTTTCTGTCAAAACCTAACTCAGTTTCAGCAATTCATTTGTTTGTCTAGAACTTTATACATGTGCTTGAGCCATCTCATGTTAGACCTTGCTTATTTGTTTGTTTTTTATCAATCTACTGCAGGCCACACCGGCCGCCGTCCTGTGAGGCCAGCGAGCGCCGGCACATCGCAAGGACGAGACGGGTGACGCCGCGGGCATGACCGCAGCCGAGGCGAGCGGATGGAGTCTCGTCGGTGTGGACGATGGCGACCACGGCCTATCGCATCTACCGTTCCAATATAAAGTCCCGACGAGAGATGAAGCAAGAACCATAGCGGCGACCATGGAAGACGGAAGTAAAGTCGACGAGGTAGTGGGCGAGAAGACCAATATGATCACACTGGCCAGCTCCGACGAAGAGCGCTTTGAGATCATGCACGTATAACTGCTATTAAAAAAATTCAGGCACAATGCTCCAGACCTTTTATTTTGCTTTGAAGCGTGTTAGTTAATTAGCTAAAATATCATAGATTTTTTATCTCCCGTTGCAACGCACGGGCATGTTTGCTAGTTGTGGTACTATTGTGTAATTTCCTCAGAGATACCGAAGGTTTTGCCTGCATCTCTGCCCAATGGGACGCGTTACTGTCATGGATCGAGCATGAACTGGCCGGAGTCTCGAGCATGAACCTCTTATTTTGCGGGAAGGAGCCGCTAGCTTTTTCATTCAGGTCGAATACAGATAACAGCGTTCAGTACTGAAATTGGACAGATTTTGAAGCTTTGCAATTATACGATTGTTGCCTAACCATTATATCTATACAACGTCGTCCCCGCATTGGCCGGCTGAAAAGCGGAAAAATATTTATACGTCTTTTGCACCATGCCTCGATGGACAAAATTTGCTGGCGTATATAAAACGATCCGTATGGAAACCGACCTCCGCCACACGAATAACGATATGGATACGAACAAGAGGAAAAGCAAAACCCTAACCTGCCGCCGCTGCGAGGACGAGCTGAGGGACTGGGCGTCTCTGCCGCGGGACGTCCTGTGCATCGTCCTCAGCAAGCTCCCGCAGATCGACATCCTCCGCAGCACGGGGCTCGTGTGCTCGCCCTGGCGGCGGCTCGCCCTCCACGAGCCAATGCTATGGTGCAGCATCGATCTATGTGACGGCGAGCCGTGGTACTGGCAGGAACAGCCCCCGGCACCGGCAGGATGGAAAGCCATGGCGCGCGCCGCCTTGGATCGCAGCGCCGGACGGTGCGATTCTTTCACTGGCCACGTCGACGCCGATGTGCTAGTCCACCTCGCCAGCAGGCACGTACCCTAACTCCTACTCCCATCGCCATGTCCCACAAAAAATAGATCTACCGGCTGACTTACTCTCTTTTTTTTTGACGGAAGGCAGCGAGCACTGCATCCTTTTATATTAAGAGGAAACCGGAACAAATGCCGGTGAATTATTACAGAAGTTACAGAGAGGAACAAAGAAACAACACATGACACTAAGCAAACAACCCCGCAAGGAGGGTCCTCGATGCCCATCGTCGCCCGACTAGAGTTGGACGCTAGCGCACAAGAAACATCACCGCCGTAGACGAAGAGCTTCAGTCAGCCGAGATTAGCCACGATGGTGCTGGAGCAGCCGAAGAGCAACACATTGCCGAGTCTACACCCGGACGAAGGGCCATGCGCCGCCGAGGATTTACACAGCAACCAACAACATAACCGAAGGGCATCCCGAAGCCGAGTCTGACACCCGGGAGGCGTCCCGGCTCTAGCCCGGCCATTAGTCGTCTTCAGAGGAGAGCTTCCGACCCTTCCGTAGGAGCTCGAGCGTCGTGACCATGGAGAGAGCACCAACAACACCACCAACACCACCGCCTACTCCTCACTGGTCCCTCCAGCCGAGTCCATCTCCATGAACGATGCCCCCAGGAGGGACATGACGGCAGGACCGCCAACATCGTCAGATCCGGAGAGCCCGGATCGAGGGTTTCCCCCGGAGCGTGGAACGGGAGAGACGAGCATACCACCACGATAGCGCCTTCAAGAAGGTGGCGACGCCCACGGGCGCCGTCGCTGCCGGCTCCGGCCGAGGCCGAGGCAAGCCTTCGCTTGGCACTCGCTCGCTCCCCACCTGCGAACTGGTCCACCAGGGGTTCCTCACAAAAGCGGGGTCGAGCCGCCGCCAACACGTGCACCACTGCGCTTGGAGCCAGCAGCGGTAGAACGTAGAACGCCGCGGCCCCTCTGCCACCTCCGTGGCCGGCGCCTGCAGCTGCGGCCCCCTTGGCACAGGAGCCCCCTTCGCGCCACCGTCCCACATCGCGCGCGAGCCCTAGCAGCCCCACGCCCCCAACGCGCCGCCGGCCCGCCGAGAGCAAGCCGGCGACGGATCTGGGCGGGCACCCAGGTCCACGGAAACCCGCCTCCACCTGCCACCAGACGGGGCAGGAGCTCTCCTGCGCGAGAGAACGGCGAAGGAGGAAGGCGGCCACCACCGCACGACCAGGGGCGCCGCCCCGGCCGCCGCACGCAGAGGATCTCGAGGAAGCCGCCCCAGCCGTCCCAGGAGAACTCCGCCGCGAGTCATCAGATCCCCGGCGCCCTTGGCGTCGGGCCCGCCGCCACCGCGGTCCTCGCCTGTGGCAGCGGCGGCAGGGAGCACGGCCTGGATGGACCTAGTGGCGGCGCGCTCGGGGTCGCCCCGGTGTCTCCCTAGGGGACGACACGGGAGCGGGAGGCAGGGGGATGGGAGGGGAGGGTGGTGGGCGGCGGCGGCGGCGCGGGGGTGGGAACCCTAGGGAGGGGGAGGAACGGGGGAGCTTTCTGATGTTTCAGTATTGTGTATCGTCTTCTTGACTTACTCTCCTCATCACCTTCAGAGCGCCTTTGCTTAGGAATCTCTGTGTGGCAAACTGGCCTTACATCCCTGACAGGACACTCATCACGGAGATCATCAAGAAGCTCACTCTGTTGGAGCGCCTCGTGATCTGGAGCGGCGTCTTTGAGGAAGAGCTGCTTGTTGCACTCCTCGACCACTGCCCACGCCTCGAGCTGCTCAATGTCACATGGTGTAACCCCATGTTTAGGGTATGGGAAGAGCCTATTGCAACGAGGATCCACAACAGCACCATCAAAGACCTCATCATGCCCCAGATGGTATTGGACTAGTTTATTTGTTGCTCTTTTTCGCAACATTAGGAGATTGTTGCAATATGTTCTTCATATTACCATGGATGCACAATTTGTCGCAATATGTAATAGTTATTGCAACACAATGAATGTGAGGTAAAGTCGCCATATTACAACCAGTACATGTTTTGTTGCAATACGAAGCCCTTTTTTGCAACAATATCTATGACTAGCGCCACATGCCAGAATTGTTGCAATATATGTCCCAATATTACCACGAAGAATTAATTTGTTGCAGTACCAAGTCTCTATTGCATCAAAATGACTAATTTACGCAATGCGACGCAACTGTCGCAATATCACTACCATATAATAACACTGATACAACTCGTGGCAATATGTGGCTTCTACTGCAACAAAACGAGTACTTACCACGACGAAATGAAACTGTGGCAGTATGTTGCTCCTATTACCATGAAATAAAAGTTGGTGGTAATATCGCATTTTATTGCAAGGAAAGATAGCTGTAGTGATAAATTTTGTTCCAATATACCTGAATTCTTGTAGTGATTCTTCATCAAACATCAATATAAATTCAATATAATAAATGTTTTAACATCATACTCCCTCCGTTCACAAAAGGATGTCTCAACATATCTCAAATTTACATGTATCTAGACATGATTCAGTGTGTAGATACATGCAAATTTGGTGTAGGTTAAGACATCCTTTTGTGAACGGAGGGAGTACAATACAACAATCATCCATATTACAATCATGTTTTAATCCGAATAATTAAAACAATAACAAATTGTCCGAATGGTTCAAATTACAACAATTTCCAATGAATAAATGGGAATCTACTTCTTCCCATACAATTGCCACCGATGTTCCACAACATCTTTATGGTCATCGAAGATCATGTCCCCAATCTCCGAATCGTCATCGAAGAGCATGTCCTCAATCTCCGAATCATCCGAGTCGGAGGAGGACGAGGATGATGAACTCCAATCCATCTAGCACAATAGTTTTCTAAATCAATCTACAAATCAACTAAATTCTAATCCTAAAACTACCGAAATGAACATCAAATCCGGTGAAAAACTTACCTTCTTCTCCACCGAAGGCCGGATCCACGCCGCACGAGCTCCTCACCCGCACCCGGCTCAAAATCGACGGCTCGGACGGCCACGCGAGTGGGAGAGCGTCTCCGCTGGTCGGACCCACCCGGAGCAGCCGCTCCCGGTCCAAACTGGCCGTGCGCCCGAGCTCGGTGTCGGATCCATGGCGGTGGCGGCGGCCACCTCGCCCATGCGGATGGGGCACACTTTTCCCTGGGCCAGAACTGGGTGGAAATGACCCGCCGGGGCGCGTCGACCCTTTTCCGCTGTGCGGGGAAGCGGGGGCGCGGGAGCGGGCGGCGAGATGCGGCGGTGGAGGGAGACGCGGGAAGGAGGAAGTCAGCGTGAGCTGAATGTTCAGCGCGAGAGGGTACGTGCCAAGATTCCGGGTGCGGGAAAAAACCCCGCTGAAACGGAACAGATGGGGCACCGTGGGCGAAATTTCCTGCTCCCCGGATAAAAAAATCCGCCACCTTATGAGACACCGAGCCCATAAGAAACAAAACAACTTGAGAGTTGAGATCATTTTTTAGACCTCTAGGCATAGCTGCCACGGCCAGCCAACTATGCATGTGTCTAGCCGAGAGGGAATTATCCGCAACTAGTTGCGGGTTGCGGATAATTCGCTCACGACACCGGATACGTACTGCACCATGCATGCACCACCTCTGGCCCTATACTTCTTTGACTCCAGTTTTGTGCATGCGCGGCTAGCAGGGAGTTGACAATGCACCAGTAATGGCGCATGATACATGCAACAGCTGCGATTTGAGACTCGGCAGCCTGAAACTGAACACTGAACCACGTGCGCGCGCTCTAAGCGACTTGGCCGGCCTGTTAGGCCCTTGTCTGTGTAATTGAGCTACAGTGGAAGAATTTGACAAGAATTGACTGGTAATTGGAGAACAGTAACACTAAAGTCTAGAGATTTAGGCCTAACTAGGAAGAATAGATGAAAAGAGCAGAAAAGGCATAATGAGAATTTAGGGTTTCTTGAGCTCGTGCCACCCAGCCGCCCACCTCTAGGCCTTATATACTGACCTAGAGTCACGAGTTTAAGATTCAATTATTACAAAGCTTGTCTGATTAGACTTAAACATAGTTAACTAGCTTATTACAAGCATAGCCGTTGGATGGAGTCTCTACTCCAGAATGCATCGTAGCCGTTCGTTATCTGAAGGTTGAGTTCTCTGACGGAGATTGCAGTTCCTAACATTGCCGCCCCCTAGAAGACCAGACTTCAAGGCTGGAACTCAGGGAAAGTCTTGCTCACGAACTCTGCGTCTTCCCATGTCGCTTCATCCGTAGTCATGCCCTCCCACTGGATGAGCCACTGCGGCACCGCGACATCATGGTCACCATTGTTCCTGGGAACTTGCCTGCGCTGTAACACCATCAGAGGTTGCATTTTCAGCTTACCTTCCTCAGTTAGCAGAGGTAGTCTTGGATAAGGAACTGCATATTGGCCCACATTAAGTGGAGCTTGTAAGCAAGTTGGCCCACCTTTGCCAGAACTCGGAAAGGTCCATAAAACTTCGAAGTCAGTTTCCTTGCATGACCCAGGCCGAGAGCAGTTTCACGGTGAGGTTGCATCTTTAGATAGACAGCATCACCAACATTGAAAGATCGAGGAGTTCTATGCATATCCGCATTCTTCTTCATCTTCTTCTGGGCAGAAAGCAAGTTATGCTGAAGCATTTTAAGCATCTTGTCCTGTTCTTGTAATGTAACTTTAGTGTCAGGCAAGATGTCAGTAGGCATTGCAACTTCTTGTATCTGAGGAGGTGCATACTCGTACAGTGCTTCAAATGGTGAAGTTTTGATAGCAGTGTGGAAGGATGAGTTGTACCACCATTCAGCTGTCGGTAGCCATGTACTCCATTTCTTAGGTTCTTGGAATGCCATGCTACGAAGGTACTGTTCGAGGCATTGATTGACACGTTCCGTTTGTCCATCGGACTCAGGATGATACGCAGTTGTGAAATGTAGGTCCACCTTGAGAGCAGAGAATAGTTCTTGCCACAGCTTGCTTGTGAAGATCCTATCTCTGTCAGATACAATAATCTTTGGCATTCCATGCAGCTTGAAGATGTTGTTGATGAATAAGGTAGCCACTTTGTGCACAGTGTAAGGGTGAGACATTGGAATGAAGTGAGCGTATTTAGTCAATCGATCCACCACAACCAGAATCAGATCATGTCCCTGGGATTTAGGTAACCCTTCAACAAAGTCCATGCTGATCTCACTCCATTTGGCCTTAGGAATGTTCAGTGGGTTGAGTAGACCAGGGTAAGGAACACGTTCACTCTTGGATATTTGACAGACAGGACATTGATTCACCATTGTCTCAATGAATGCTTTCATTTGAGGCCAGAAAAACAGATGCTTCAGTCTGTGGTAAGTAACTTTCTGTCCTGAGTGTCCACCAAAAGAAGAGGAGTGAAAGGCTTGAAATAATTTCTGTTTCAAGTCAGTTGAATTCCCAATGACAATGCGGTTCTTGTAGCGCAATAGGCCAGATTGCTGAGTGTAGTTCAGGATGCTGTCTGGCTTTAATGCTAACTCTTGCAGCAGCTTCGTGCAGAAGGCATCACCCACATAGCTAGCTTCCACTTCAATTAACCAAGAAGGAATTGCTACAGAGATTGCTGAACATGACTCATGAACATTTTCTTTTCTTGATAGAGCATCAGCAACTGTGTTAAGGCTTCCCTTCTTGTACTCAATGGAGTAATCGAATTCCAACAATTTCAGCATGAGTTTGTGTTGAATACCTTCTAAGAGGCGCTGGCTTGAAAGATATTTGAGACTCTTCTGGTCAGTTCTGATGGTAAGGTTATTTCCAAGCAAGTAATGCCTCCATTTCTTTAGGGCTTCCAATATAGCCATAGCTTCCTTTTCATATATGGACAAGCTAGAGTTTTTGGGGCCGAGAGTTTTACTGAAGTAAGCAATTGGCTTCCCAGTTTGCATCAAAACAGCACCCAAGCCAGTCGAGCAAGCATCTGTTTCCAGTATAAATGGGATCTCGAAGTTCGGAAGGCTGAGTACTGGAGGTGTGGTCACCTTTACCTTCAAGAGGTCGAATGCCTTCTGTTGTTCTTCACCCCATACAAAGCAATCTTTCTTTAGTGCTTCGAACAGTGGCCGACAAATGGATGCAAAATGCTCAATAAATCTGCGGTAGTAGCCTGCAAGACCAAGAATTCCACGCAGCTGAGTTATATTTGATGGAACTGGCCAGGATAATATGGTTGCAATCTTGCTAGGGTCGGTTGCCACTCCAGATGCTGATATCACGTGTCCTAGGTACTCAACAGAAGATGTTGCAAATTCACATTTGGACAATTTGGCCTTGAGTTGATGAGCTCTGAGAATCTGCAAGACAATCTTCAAGTGTTTCTTGTGTTCTTCTAGAGTTTTGCTGTAGACAAGTATGTCATCGAAGAACACCAATACAAAGCGACGCAGCAAGGGAGCAAACACTGAGTTCATCAGTTCTTGAAAGGTAGCTGGCGCGTTTGTAAGACCGAAGGGCATCACTAAGTACTCGTAGTGTCCCAAATGAGTACGGAATGCTGTTTTTGCAATATCAGCAGGGTTCATTCGAATTTGATGATAGCCCGATCGAAGATCCAGTTTGGAGAACAGAGTTGCACCATACAGTTCATCGAGAAGATCTTCAATCACTGGTATGGGATACTTATTCTTCACTGTTAAAGCATTTAGTTGCCGGTAATCCACACATAAACGCCAACTCTTGTCTCTTTTTCTGACCAAGATAGCATGAGATGAAAATGGGCTTGTGCTGGGTCTAATTTCACTTCTCTCGAGCGGGTTCTTCACCAGATCTTCCACTAAATCCTTTTGATGGTGAGGCATACGATAAGGACGTATGTTAGGAGGAGTTGCTCCTTCCTTCAAAGGAATGGTATGGTCACATGCTCGTTGCGGAGGCAGCCCACTGGATCACTGAAAATATCAGAAAATTCCTCCAGAATATTGGCTACTGGAGATACTTGTTCTGAGTTGAGTTGTACATCTGGTGTATCAGGATTGTTCTTGTAGTTCGACTGAAACACGAATGCCTCTGCTCCTTGCATGAGAAGTTTCGAGCATGCCTTGGCCGAAATGACGCAGTCTTTTCCTCGACGTTGATGATCGTACAGAGTGAGCCAGTCTCCATTATGGAAGATGGTAATACATCTTCTTTCCCAATCAAAGAGGTTAGGGCTATGTTTCTTCAACCAATTAGCACCGAGGATGATGTCATATCCTTTCAGAGGTAGCACTTGGAAATTTGTGGTAAAGTCAGTGTTCTGAATTCTGAACTTGCAGTCAGACAAGATGGAATCAGACTTCAGTTGGCCACCACCTGCTACCATCACGTGTTTTTGAGGTACAGGTGTAGTAGGGGTGTTCAGTGTAGTTGCGAAATCCTTGTCCAAGAATGTGCTAGTACTTCCAGTATCAACAAGTGCTAACGCAGTTCTACCATCAATGTGAATTTGGATGGTGATGGTTCCTTCACCAGGAATGCCATGCAATGCCTCCATGGATAACTGATGAATGTTGTCGCCATTTGTAACAGGTTGATTTTGAACTGCTATATTGGGCACCGCTGCTTCAGCTACCTGAGCTTTACTTGTACTTGCTCCTCAGGTTGTGCCTGTTCTTCCAATTCCTCCTCATCATCTGAATGACCCTGCATCTGAATTGCATGGACCATGCTTTTTACTCCAGCACATCTGTGACCAAGGAACCAGTTCTCAGGACAGTACCAACATTTGCGTTTTTCTTGATTTTTATCCGCATGTGGCCTGACACGATTGTCTCTGAACTGGCCTTGTCTGTTATTTGCCTGGTAAGGTGCTTGCCTTGGAGTAGTGATAGTTGCAGGTTGTCTCTTGACTATTGAGTTATATGCTAATTCCTCTTGACGAGCACGCCAATAAGCT
Organism: Poa pratensis; assembly: GCA_947311845.1. Lineage (NCBI taxonomy): Eukaryota > Viridiplantae > Streptophyta > Magnoliopsida > Poales > Poaceae > Poa > Poa pratensis. The sequence goes on from CAMZMU010000020.1 coordinate 76,645,713, forward strand.
GTTCTCAGGTCAGGTGGGGGATGAACCTTAACAGCATGTTTAATTGGGTCTTTGAGTCCACTCAAGAATCTCAACGTGAAGAAGTGATCAGTGAGATAATTATGATCTCTCTTCATCATAATCATCCATTCTTCAAATGCATCGATGTACTGGTTGACAGTAGTCTGCTGGCGCAGCTGATGAAACTGTTCCATGGATTCATGCTGACCTGCATCTGGAAATCTTTCCAGCAGCAACTGAGCAAACTGTATCCAGTTGATAAGGTGCATTTGCACATTGCAATTGTTCAGCCAAGTTTTTGCCTTGCCTCTGATGTGAGCTGCAGCCCATTTGATCTTGTTTTCATTTTGAATGCCAGCCAGCTCAAATATGCCTTCACAATCTTGCAGCCACTGATAAGCATTGTTTCCATAAAACAGAGGTATCTCCACGGATGGTGATCTAATATGAGGTTCCACCACATGGTTGGCTTGGCTACTCTGCCTATTGTCAATGTAGGTTGGCTGGAAGGTGTTGCTAGGTGAGGGTGTTGGGTTTGTAGGTGGGTAAATAGGCTGGTTTGAGAAATTTGTGTGGTTTGGCCTAGGAAAGTTGGGGATGGTAGGCTGGGTTTGTGAGTAAGTGAATTGTGGTAAGTGGTTGATAGGCTGTATGGCATAACCTTGGTAAGGAGGTTGGTACGGCATATACTGAGAATTAGGCAAATACTGGGATGGAGTGGGTGGGGTGTAAGGCTGTTGTGGTGGCGGAAAGGTGGTGTAAGGCTGAGAATTTGGTGTATGGTAGTATTGGGGTTGGCTCTGAGGGTTGGTAATCTGGTGGAATTGGGCTTGCTGAGGTGCGGAAATGGTGTTGGACATGAAAGGTTGTGACTTTTGGCTAATAGACGAAGAACCATGAATTTCTGGATGAGAAAGGTAGCGTGGTGAGAGATTACCAAACTGCAAGGGACGCGCAGGTCCTGAAGCAGAGGACGACCCGTTCGTCGGAGTGGTTCCCTCTGGTATGGTACTCAAATTGGGCTGGTACGCTTGAGGTGTCGCCTCCGGAGTTGAAGGAGACCCTGTCGTCGTCGGCGGTGGCAAATTCGCCGGCTGCTTCCCAGCCCGACGCTGATTTGCGCCACCATCGCAGTCAGCGAGGACAAGTTGGAGTGGATCTGATCCATGGAGCTCTGCTGCTGCGCCATCTGCCTGTGGAGGTTGAGCACCTCGCGCGGCAGGCGTTCGCCGATGGCCTCTTCTTCCTCAGCCTGCCTTTGCGCCGCCTCCAACAGCGCCGCCTCCTCAAGCGCCGTCGCGATTCGCTCTTGCGAGCGTGTCCTGATAATGGATGCCATGGCGGAGTAGAGGTGGGTGGCCGACGAATCTTACCCCGATGGGAATTTTACTCTCGGGATCGATGTGACCCAAGAACCCGGGGGGAAAAAAAAATTTGGTCGCAAGATCTAGGCTTCTGATACCATTTGTTAGGCCCTTGTCTGTGTAATTGAGCTACAGTGGAAGAATTTGACAAGAATTGACTGGTAATTGGAGAACAGTAACACTAAAGTCTAGAGATTTAGGCCTAACTAGGAAGAATCTATACTACTATTAAAAGAGCAAACTTGTGTTGTGCTGTGTTGATACATTAAATCTGAGACGTTCATTTGATCAACGATCCAGATTAAATCCCGAAACGGTATTTGCCCCTTTTTTTGCGTTTTGCACCTCCTCTCCCTCTGCTCGCAGCTGAGTCCACAGACGCCGTCCCGAGCGGGTTTGAGATCTTCGCCGTCCGCCTCGCCGCCACGCGCCGGGACCCCGCCACGGCGTTCTCCTTCGACGCCGCCGGAAACCCGCCGCGCCTCCGCAGCTACGTCCCCGCCCTCTTCGATTACTGCCACGCGGGGGACGCCGACGGGGCCGGTGAGGTCGAGGCCCACATGGGCGCCGGAGGGGTGCACGCGGCCGGCCGGGCAAGAGAGGCCGGGTTCCCGCGCGTCGCTGCACCGCGTCCTGGACTGCGCTAGGCCGTCGCCGTGCCCTCCTGCTCGAGGCTGCGGGAAGATCTCATCCTCATCGCCTCAGGTCGTCGCTGCCCTACGGCCTCCGCCCCTGATCTGTTCAATTCAACTTGCCATAGCCTCTTGGTCGCATGGGGAGGTACGACGGCTGAGTTCCGGATCGCTGGACCGCAGGACTAGAGCTGGATTCAGGGGATTCAGCGTTCGTTTTGTGTTATCAGGTCGTCGCTGCTCCTCCAGGTGCGCACATTGCCCTTCTTGCGTTCTTCTTCTTTTCTTTTTTTTTGCGAATAACAAAAAAAGAACCTGACTCCCAGACGATTCCCAGTGCGCCGGCATCCATGGCTGGTCCTAGGCCATCCAACTCTTCGCCCATCTCTATCTCAAAGACCTCATCTGCTCTAACGCCTTTTTTTCTCCACGCGGATTTGGTTTTGATAATAGACTCTAGGTCTATCGCGTGATGTGCTTTGGGTAAAATAGGTGTCTGTTTCATGTTCAATGGTGGTGGATGCGCATCAAACCCATGGTACCAAAATTTTTCATGCAAATTTCATCGCAAAACATATACTTGGCCTGCTCTCCATGGTATCCAATCTCTCTACATGGTTTTCAGGTACGGTAGTGAGAGATGACATTGGACAGACTATCAGACACTAGAAGAGGAAAGAGAGGTTTGTTCACTAATCAAGAATTATTCAGCACTGATTGTTACTGATGGAAGTACCCACCACGCTGTTCAAGAAAGGGTTGCTGAGATAAAACGCTAAGTTGAGTTACTGTTAGCCCAGTAGTTTTATGCAGAACAGAGAATTCTCCATTTGAATATGTTTTTTGCGGGGGATGAATATGGTCATGTTAATCCTGAAATATTCTTCATTTTTAGTTTCCAGATTTCAAAGGAGAGGTAGCAGAAAAAGATATTGGGTAGAGGCGTAGAGCTTTGCAAGGTAAAGAGGTGCAGTTCCAATCAGTCAGATTATCAAGTGTTGCAAGTATTTTCAGATAACTAAGCAAAAAATCTTGCAAAAAACATTTTCTGCCATTGGAGTACATGATTTTATAATCTGGCGTGACCGTTAATCCCAGGTCAGTGCTCAAACAATTTTGTAGGCGATCGACAAGAAGTTAAGAATTGAAGATGTGCCCAGGGTGCAACCATATCACTACCCTGTCTATAATCATAACATGCAAGACTATTTTTAATTTCCAATATCTCAATGTTGCAGTATGTTGTTCTTCTATAAACGAGACTCTTAGTATTATGTTACTACATTTTAGATCTCTCAGACAGCTATGCATGGTGCTAAAGCCGGTATCTGGAGTAAGAATATGAGATTCGGATGCTTAGTTTCAAGGTTGCATCTATTAGTCGAGATCTTGGTCTGTACAACAGGAGACTATATTCTTTTCTCCTTTCTTTCTCATCTTGCCTGTCAGTCTAGCTACCGTAGAACCAAGCCACTGTCATTCTTATGATGCTTATTTTGATTCCAATCAGTAATGCAGTAGGTATCACAATGATCTAATATGTGATAGTTATCGGTATTTGGTTGTTTTGGGGTGCATGTTACATGTTCTAAGCTTCTGTAGTTTATAGGAAATAATTACGTCATGTGTTATCATTCTTTGAAATTAGAGGATGATATCAGCGGGAGGATGGACGAGAACTTGCAGGTAGAGAGTATTGTCAGGTAGAAGGCCAACATATTGCAGCATTAGTTTCATCATTGGTAGGTGAATAGGACATGGTTTTTCTTCTTCTTTATATTGAAATTGCCAATATACATATTACAGATTAACCATCCAGTACCATGGATTGTCTGAGACAAAGCTTATCAAGTCCATCCGGTGCCATGGTTGCAGGTGACGAGTTGCACGCATGCTATTGAATCTATGGTTTTTTACTGGATTGGAACACACTGTTTTGTTCTGAAATGGTGGGAAAATAAAGGAAATGCTATAAGCATATAAAGCTCATTGGAATTTAGTAAGGTGTTGCAGTTTCTTACATATACAACTCATTGGTTACCATCTTGCCATCTTTCAGATATCATAAATGTTAGCCATAGGTTTTTATATCTCAGTATAGATGTCATCCTCCATGCCTAATCATAAAAGATGGACAAGCGAGTATGCAACTTTTCAAAGAATGTTTCTCACTGTAATTTTGTGCAAATTTGTTTCAGGGGGAAAAGGACATGTATAGGTAATGGAAGAAGATGATTCATGTCGTCAGTCGCCTGCCTAAATTATACACACGTTTTCATGGCAGTAGACAGAAGACTAAGACCAAGTGCAAAATGTAGATGATCTTTTGATAAATTATCTGATTTGAATCTTTAAAGGAAAATAGTTGATAAGTTCCCCGATTAAAGCCTTTAAGTACATGTGTGTGTGTGTGTGTGTGTGTGTGTGTTCCTGCTTCTACTGTTATTCAGCTTTGTATCAACATACTGGTCATACTACTGATTGTCCTATATTTGTAGAGACAAGAAAATCATTATGTAGTCAACGCATGGCACTGCAGTTTTAATTCGCCCTATTACACATAAAGCATCTGTAATGTTATAAAGTTCTCGGTATTCCTGTATTAGAATAAAAAGAGAACATTGCTTTGGTCGTTTTCCTCCGCCTGAGAAGGTGAAACCCTTACTTCTTATTACTGTTAGAGTTATCTCCAAACTACTTAAACTCCACCTCTTTTACCATGAAAAATTTATTTCATGCACGTTGAATATTATCAAGTATCATGACTTGAAGAAACATCTCAACGCAAAGAAATGCAGAAATTGGAAAAATTAAACTTCTGAGATCACTTTGATTTTGAAAAAAAAAGAATCATGCATCAAATGTGGAGTAACCAAAGTCAGTATTTTTGTGTTTCTATGTATTGTAAGCATATTGATTAATATTCAAGGTCGTGCGTTGCACGTGCACGTTCACTAGTAGAAGAAAAGAGCAGAAAAGGCATAATGAGAATTTAGGGTTTCTTGAGCTCGTGCCACCCAGCCGCCCACCTCTAGGCCTTATATACTGACCTAGAGTCACGAGTTTAAGATTCAATTATTACAAAGCTTGTCTGATTAGACTTAAACATAGTTAACTAGCTTATTACAAGCATAGCCGTTGGATGGAGTCTCTACTCCAGAATGCATCGTAGCCGTTCGTTATCTGAAGGTTGAGTTCTCTGACGGAGATTGCAGTTCCTAACACGGCCGGCCTTTCACCAACACACGCGCGCCGAGGCTGCGCCAAGATTTGGCGATTCAACACCACCGGCCTGGCTGGCTTTGGATTTCCGTAATCTCCATGTTTGGCATCATAAAAACGACAACACGCCCAAAAAGAATCTTGCCCAAAATGAGTTAGGCTACAGGCCACAAAACAAGCATTTTCGTGGCGAATATCGCCATGCATGCATGCTTGAAGCCGACTGAGCTTATGCAGCCATTTTCTCCCTTTGAAAGAAAGAGGTACAACGACCGGGCCTGCCTCAATGTTTGACTTGAAAGTTGACTGCTGCTCCGGCTGTTCTCTGCTGCAACGAACTGACTCCATGCTAGTGAACGAACGGCATTATAGCTTCAGAGAGACTCTCTGAACTTGCAATAGATCGACCGCATCTCTGCGCGACGGATCGATTTCGCCGGTGACTGTCAATCTCATGCATGCATCACTTCCTCTGTTTCCAAGAATCGCGCGCACACCTAAGGCAGTGTTCAGACGGCAACGACGTCCATGGTGCTACTTAGCAGGATAGGCCCGTGTTAAACCTGCCAACCAGCACTACAAGTCTACAACTTGCAGGACTCCATATGTATCGTTATTCGCTTGTACAGTTGGGTGAAAGTGAGAAACTATCCAAGTATCCGTCTTGATGGATCTGGAATGAAAATAACCAGGTGTCCCGTAAATCACAGATATCAATCATTGTAAATTGGAGTGTGACACACACTATTGATATATCAAGAAAATAATTTATGATCCATGCATTGATGTGTGCAAACATGCATGCATGCTCTATGTAGGAAAAAGGTACATTTGTGATCACTAATATCCACATCACTGGGTGGTGTGGAGGCACCACAAACTTGCATTGATTCAGTCCGGACTAATCCCATGTACTGATAATTCATATAGTACAATCCAGAAACTCATATTCCTTATTGGCCTGAATATTGCACATTATAATAATTAAGATTTACTGACCAGTGGCTCAAATAACATGCATAATACTCTTGTGTTGTTTGTTGACAACACTTAAGTCTTATATACTGACAAAATTATACGTGACATCATACTGTTGACTATATCCAGTTAGGTCCAGTGATCAACATGTGTACGTTTCGTAAACGGGCATTAATCGATTGGTAAATGGCATATAATGTAAAATTATTGTTCTTCCGTAAAGTTTGTGGTGTTCAAAAAATAAAAAAAATGTAAGTTTGGATGATAAATGCGGAAAAAATCTGGTTATTAGTTCGAAAACAAAAATAGCAGCAAAATCTTTACCACACCCAAGTCAAAACTGAATCCACTGAAACAAAAGATCACAAGATTTACTTTCTAGACAAAGATGAATAAAATATTTGTCATGTTAGATATTTTAATAGTGCAAAGGTCTTCAGAACTATATGTATTTTTTTGTTGTAGAGATCGGAAGCGCAATGAAGTATTTATAAGACTAGTAGCCGTGCACGTGCAACGCACGTCTTCTCCATATAAATGTGATTTCTAGTTTAGTGAAATTTTATTATCACAACAATAATTTTGTAAAATTTATCATCCAAAGACCACATGATGACCTTCATGGTTACAAAAATGGTATGATACAAATTTTGATATATTCAATAAAAAATATGCAAGAAAATATCCGGTGCAAAGGGTAGTTCATTGTTGATATCCGGTGCAACAATGACAAGGGCCTGGCCACCCCCAGGGTTGTCTCTCCTTCTTCGATAAACATTTGCAGAGTTTATCATTGGTGAGCATTTTAATCTTTATTTTCAAGGGATGCATGGTATTATCCATGCGTGCGTGTGGTGTGTGTGTGCGTGTGGTGTGCGTGCCTGTATGTCCGATCAGATACTACAACTTGTACTCTCAGGAGAGGCTCTCAAAAAAAACGACGACGACCAGCACCAGCGCACTAGGACCAGAGTTCAAGTTCATCTCGATCTCCTCTTCAACCTGTGTCACCTGGCTCGCACATCTGAGGCGTAGTACGAGGACAGTAACAGCACGACACCGGATGCGTATTGCACCATGCATGCATGCGCGATCTCTGGTGGCCCTACTTCTTTGACTCCAGTTTTGTGCGCAGCTAGCTGGGAGTTGACAATGGTGCATGACTCATGCAACAGCTGCGATTTGGGACTCGGCAGCCTGAATGAAACTGGTGACTGAGCACTGAACCACGTGCGCTCTAAGCGACTTGGCCGGCCGGCCTTTCGCCAACACAAGAGCGCCGATCGAGGCTGCGCCAAGATTATTTGGTGATTCAACACCACCTGGGTAGATTTGGATAGCCACCGAATGGATTTCCGAAATATGTTTGGCAACCAAAAACGACTACACGCCGGAAAAGAATCTTGCCCAAAATAGTTAGGCTACACACCAAAAGCAAGCCTGATCAGGTCGGCATTAGGTGTTCGTGGCGAAGATCGCCATGGATGCTTGAAACCGATTGATCTTATAACGACCTGTAGTACGTTTAAAGAAAAGAAGTACAACGACCGGGCCTGCCTCAATGCTTGACTTGCCAGTTGACTGCTGCTCCGGCTGTTCTCTGCTGCAACGGACTGACTCCGTGCTAGTATATGAACGAGCGTCATTAGAACTATAAAGAACCTCTCTGAAGTTGCAACCGAGCGCCTCTCTGCTTGAAGGATCGACTTCGCCGGTCACTGGCATGCATCACTTCTCTGTTTCAAACAATCGCACATCTAAGTCAGTGTTCAGACGGCAGCGACCTACGTACGGGACTGCATATATATGCTTCGCTTGCACAGTTAAGTGAACGTGAGGAACTAATCCAAGTATCCGTGTGGAGGGATCTAGAATGAAAATAACCAGGTGTCCACACATACATCATATATCAAACACAGATATCCATCATTTTGAGTAGAGTGTCACACACACTATATATAATTAATATTCCATCCGTTCGGAAAAGGATGTCTTAGATATATCAAAATTTGGATGTATGTGGGCATGTTTTAGTATACACATACATCTAAATCTAGATATATCCAAGACATCCTTTTCCGAACGGAGGGAGTACATGAACTTAAGAATATAAATTTTGATCCATGCATTGCTGTGTGCACAATGCATATGTCCTATGCCGGAAAAATAGTAGAACGTATGTATACTAATATATACTTCGTTGGGTAGAGACAGTACGGTGTTTTATTAAAAAAGACTTCCATTGATTCAGTCCGGACTAATCCCATGTAAACATACAATGATACAATACCACACTAATAATTCATATAGTACAATCGAGAAACTCGTAATCATAGTTGGCTCTTAGAACATGCACATTACTTCTGTGTTGTTGGTATCGACCACATTTGAGTCTTATATGTTGAAAACGTTAAATGTAACATCCTATTGTTGCCTATATCTAATTAGGTCTCCTAAGCAGCGATTAATCGACATGTAAATGGCCACATAATGTAAATATTGTTCTTGTGTAAATTTTGTGGTGTTCAACAATTTTTTGTCAAATAAAAATTAAAGTTTGGATGATAAATGCGGTAAAAACCTGGTTATTAGATCAAAAACGAAAATAATTGTACAAGCCTGTTGAAGAGGGTGTTCGAGTTGGTCTGCTGAATATGGCCCCCCAAAAGATGGGGCCCAAAATCACAGGTATTAGGTATGTGTTTCGTAGGACAAAAAAAGGCGCATCGCTTAGTCCTTCGTGACTTCCTTTGTTTCGCTTCGAGATCCGTCACACCAATCATGATCATCCACGCGCCTACACCCCGATCATGATCACATGCTTGTTCAATATTTGGAAAGGGAGGAGAAAACGATCCTGATCGACTACGCCCCAATCGCAAGCTTGTTCTTCGGCCAAACATCTGATCGTCGCCCGGGTCAAAACGCACGAGTGCCCGATGAAGCGATCTAGTGGCGGCGTTCCACCTACGAGCATATGGCAATTTTGTATTTTGAGGTCTTCTTGCCACCATCATCCTGACTCCAATCTGCAATTTGGTAACTGGTATGTGGATAGGAATAAAATAAATCAACTAATCAAGTGATCAAATCAGTGTTTTTTCCGCAATTAATTTAGCTCTTCAAGGTGTTCTTGGCAATTCATATTTGTGATTTCTTGGTTGTGCTATGAATTCAAGATTGGAATATTCGCAAGGCTGAGGTGTCCTCGTGATGTCAACTCATTATTCACGTATGACATTGTTGATGTACCTCATGTACGTACATTAGGTATTGTATTCTTCTATTTTGTTGATAAATCTATAATTCATTATGCATGTACAGTTTGATTTCATTCAGATTATTGTTGTTTGGTCTATAAATAGGAGAAATCATAAAATCTAGATATAGGAAGTATGATTTATAGTTATATAATGAAGCAAAAGCTATTTAATTATATTAGTAAAGTTCAATTTAAAACATTTAGGGCCGATTTTGCATTTCGCACCGGGGCTCCCAAATTGTGGATACACCGTGCAGTGGTACAAGACCACGCCCAGTTAGAACTATATCTCTTGGAAACAAAGAATTCACAAGCTTGACTTTGTAGACGAAGATGAATAAGATCTTCGTTGTTAGATAGCTCAGAAGTGGGAAAATTTTGAAGACTATAAGCATGTGTTTGTTGTATAGCTCGAAATGGCAATATATTATTACAAACTTTGAATTTTGAGATTATCGTAATAAAATATGAAACTTTATCATATGGATTGTGCATAAAGATTATTAAAAATATGATAAAAAAGAGTCTAGTAAACATGTTTTATCAATCATTTAAGTTCAAAGAACCATGTTGCACACATGGGCAAAATATACATGTTTTTGGTGAGGCAAGTGTCCCGATGTTTTTTTAGGACAATAGAGAGCTTTATTCACGTAAAATAACAGTATCAGTACATTCATGTTTGATTACATGAATAACAGAAGGGGAGGCTAGTTAACTAGCTTCCCTGACTTGGGTTCTTCCTGATGAACTTTGCAAGCTCATGAGTTGTACGGTTCTGCTCTCTACTGATTTTTCTAATGTTGCATTTTCCACTAGATCTCCAAATTTCCTGAATATCCTGATAAATGTCTCCAAGTTTAGAGAATTTAGCAGCGATATTCTGAATGTTATTTGCTACAAGAAGACTATCAGTTTCAAGGTGAAAGGTTGCTGAACCCATTATGTATCAAGACGAAGGCCATCTAGGCAGGCATAGGCTTCAGCTTCCTCTGCATCAGTGCATCCCTGCACCATATGGCCCACAGAAAGGATCACACTTCCACGGTGATTGTGTATGATAACACCCACACTTGTCATCCCAGATTCAGCTATGAATGACGCATCAACATTGACCTTTGTGGTACCTTCCTCAGAAGGTTTCCAAGCAGACAAGGCCTCCTTCTTACCTCCAAAATCTGACCCATAAACAGAGTTTGTGATCACCTGAGCCTCTGCATACATGGGTCTTTTACCTTTTTTATCACAAAAAAAAAGTGTTGTCCTTCAACGATAGGCTTTCCACATAACTCTGAAGGAAGGATACCGAAGCTGAGACAGAAGCATTACCATTATCATGGATCACGTCGTTACGCAGGTGCCAAGCTCGCCATAGCATTAAGAGGATTTGCGCGTGACAATTTTTAGGAGTGTTAGCAAGGATCAATAGTAACCAATCAGGCCCGGATTTGCTGAACATACCTTCTATTACGCTATATAGGCAAGTGTCCCGATGTTTTATATGTACTAGTCGTCAACAAAGTTTCTACAAATAGTTGCGCTATATAGCATCATGCATTCTATTACGAGTTTTAAGGAGAAAAAAACTAAGAACTATGGATACATATTATATTGTACCTTTGTGCTCCTGCAATATTTGATATGAAAATATGACCACTATCATCTATGTGAGAAAATAAGTCAAGAGTATATCTTTTTTGTGGGTAGACCATATATATATGACCCTATTTTGGATAAAATACGAGCGATACAGAATATGTGTCCTATCGTATATACATGAATGTTTTCATGTTTTTCTTGCATAACCGGAAGAGGCAAAGAGCCACATACAACATGTTGCACAGAGGCAACATATTGCAGATTGTAGTATTTGCCAGTCCACGGTGCTTTCCTTTATAACCGAGAATCACACACTGACCCACGCATTCTCACGGCTGGATTGATTAACTTTTGTTAAAGTTTCAAGATATTCGTTATGTTAGCTATAAGTGGATGGTAGAAATTAGATGTACATTTATAATTACAAAGAACTCGTGTAAATATTGCAAAAATGTACTTGATAGTCTCTCGGCTAGCTAGCTATTTGCTCCTGGCTATGAATTGATTTAACATGATTGCTATAATTCGAATGTTTTATATCTCGATGGAAATGATCAAAGCCAAAATATGCATCTCATGGAAACTTTATTTCCTCTCGATGAAAATGTATTAAATGTATTATGTGTCAATAAAGATCTTGGTATATGACAGAAAATCGAATGTGTTGTGTTCATTGGGTCATCACGCATAACTATAGATCCCATACTATGTATTAGTGTTCTTTCTAGCACTTCTATTTCATGGTAATTTTTTGCATAAAAAACCAAAAATCAAATCTAAATATTGTAGGCTTATGTTCTCTTCCCTCATTGTCAACATTTTACTTGAAATATTAATTATAAACTATTGTGCCATTTATTTTAGAGAACTTATTTGAAGGTCCATATTTAGATGTTTTTCATCCCTAAACTCTTGCCACGTGAATTTTTCATCCATAAACTCGAGAACGATGCAAATCGGTCCTTCGACTACCAGTATTATGTTATTTTTATTTGAGAAGTGATTTTCCACATTCAAAAGTGGTTCGAGCAAGATGGCACCAACATGTTGGTTGGATCTTCACCATGCATTCTTCTAAAATGTCACTATATTACTTCATAATATTTCGAGATTCATCTTTTCAATCGAATATTCCATGAAAATCATTTAATTTGAGGTACTTGTTTTCCGTGACAGTTTTTGTTTGCGTGTAACTTATTTTTTTGATATATTTTCTATTTATTTTCAAACTTTTGAATAATGTTGATTTTTTAAGGAAATGGGTGATGTGGATGCTACATGCTAGTGATTTTGGTGGCATGTAGATGCCACATCATTCAAAACAACCTTGACATGATCAAAACTTGTTCATGGGCGTAAATTGCAAAGCATTGTTAGTTGTTGGACAAACTTCGGGTGGGTTTTATAATTTAGGGATAAAAACTACACTATGTAAATAATTGAGGGAAGAAAGAACACACATTGGTAATTTAGCTCTCATCTTGATAGTTGTTTATCCAGTGTGTATGCAAAGTTATGAGCCGAGCTCGCCTTTTTGCTTAAGGAGTAGCTAAGTCCATCTCCATTTATGTTCCACTAATGTGTAGGTCGTGCGAACTGCACCAAAGAAGGACGATTATTTGATATCTTAAGATACTTAGGAAAGATTCTATGATATCAATCCATCCCTAACTATAGTGTGTGTATAGATGGTACTTTCCTAGTAGTATTTAGGATCTCACTGATCCCGTACAGATGTAAACTTGTATTGTACGTACGAGGGTATAAAAGGAGGCAAGACCCAACGAGTCGGCATTGAGCCAGAAATACAATCTTGACTTTTGTACTCTCTAGAGATGTTTGGTTGGCTTTGTATCCGGCGTTTGGTTTGGTTTTTTGCTTACAAAAACACCTAAATAGGTACTTTTGTCTTTGGCTTTTGGCTTTTGACTGAAAAGCATGATAATATAAGCCAAAAGCCAAAATAAAATCATCTATTTGGATTCTTTTTTGACTTATAAACCAAAAACCAAAAGACAAAATTAAGTCTTAATTCGAACCAATACTCTTGCTGCCCTCTTGCCCGCTCGAGCTTGCGTTCTCTACTTTTCAAGTCCAACCAGGAGCCAGATGATAGGGTTCTCATTGCGGATTTTCCAACCTAACTCCTATGTCATGGATCGATATAGGTATATGCCTTATATAGACACATGCCCCTATGTTACACATATTTCTTGGCATTGTAAACTGCAAATACCATGAAAATTTTAAAATAGGATGAGTAGATAATTCGTTATGGTGGAACTCATTAAATCGAATCTGGCATTACTAATACGTCTGTATGTCATGTCAATCCGGCCGTCAAAAGGAACATATAAATTGCCTCATTCATGATTCAGTTGACTTGCTGACATCTGCGATGACATATTGCATATAGGTTTGCCAATGCATGGGTCGAATTGGTCCGGGTATAGCTTGTCGGGCTCTGTTGTTAAATTAGAATATATAACAATATAATAGAGATATGTAACACTTGAGAGTCGTTTATCCAGATCGTTAGTTCAACCCGGCGATTCCACACCTAACTAGACGTACCCGACGTATCAAGGATGCTTATTTTGCATGCAACGGTGGAGAGAAAAAAAAATACATTTACAGTCTCAAACTTGACCTATTTAGCAATCTGTCGAAGACAGCATGACGATGACATTGTTACTTATTATATCAGAATTGTTGCAGATATTTTTACTCACATGACTCAAGATTTATTTGCGCTAACATATATGAACATAGCAGTATGTGGGGGGGCGAGAAAAGTTTGGCAAATTTAAGTATGTCTTAATAAGGTGAATGACTGCATGTGGATAAAAGGCTCAAGACAAGGGTAAGGTTTGCAAAAGAAAAACATAGAATCTAGAGCCAACCAACGGCTGTGATAGCACATGAACGTCCAGTTCAGCTAGGTGTGGTAATGCATTTTCGCGTTTGTTTCCTTCGATCGGATTTTTTTTTTTTTTTTTTTGAAACGGGTTTTCCTTCGATCGGACTTGGATCACCTAGATAATTCCGGATCGCCGCGCGTTAACACTAGCTAGCAAGCCAACGTGGGATACTCCGTTAAGGCGTCGACAGTTGACACAAACAAGCTGGTATACTAAAACTCCCTCCGTATCAAAATAAAATATAAGATTTTCTAGCCTTTGCATGCATACATATATGTAGACATGTTTTAATTCAAGATTCATGTAGTCTAATATTTTGATACGGAGGGAGTAGTACAGTATATTATTAATTAAAAATAGTACAGTAGTAAATATAAATTGTATCTTGGACTAAACTATCTCGATATCTCTGCTACTACTCCCTCCGTTCCTAAATATAAGATGTTTTAACTTTTGTCCACATTCACATGTATCTTTTTTTAGCGCAACACATTCATATGTATCTAGATGTATGTGGACATGTTTTAATGTGTATGCACACTCATTTAGGTTTGCACCTAGCCAACATGTAAACTAGCAAGAATATTTTATATTGTGGAACGGAGATATTACATCTGTATCAAAATATAAGATGTTTTAACATTTTCGGATACGGATGTATCTAGACGTGTATTAATTAGTGTGTACATTCACTCATTTTACCCCGTATCTAGTCCATTGTGAGAAATGCCTAAAACATCTTACGGAGTACGGAGAGAGTATAATTACCAAGCTAACTGCGACAGTCGCCGCAAATAAGAAAATGAAAAAGGTAACTAGTGAAGCAGTGATCGAGAGCAACGCGCGACGTGCACTATGGGTTGAGAGATGGAATTAACAACCATGTCGCGGATTTACTTATTCTATGGAGGAGCAGCATGTGAAACTCCGAATACGTACGTAGTTACACCAGCTGGTATAGCTGGGCCAGTTCAAGTCATCAAAAGCATTGTCTCTACTCTACGTACTACGTGCGGCATATCCGTTTCAACTTTCCACTGTACGTTTCACATACATATCCATGACCAGGTTCTAAGTTCTAGCAAGCTTTGTTGGACATTATATATATGTACTGTGTATCATCTTTGTATGTATCATCCAGGCCAGCAACAGAAAGAGCCAGAAATAGAAAGCTACTGTACGTACCATAGCTACTGACAGAGTGCGTGCATGCACATTAGTGCAAGCAAGAACAGAGATCGTGATCGTGAGAGAGACGAAGGTAAAGCAACACTTGTACAAGCACCATGAAGGTTAAGATCGAGAGCTCAAAGATCGTCAAGCCCTTGTACGACGACGGCGTGGCCCCTAGCGGCGGTGCCGACGGTGAGTGGGTCCCGCTCTCGGTGCTGGACACGGTGACGTACGGGGAGCACGTCGCCATCATCTACGCGTTCCACCCGCCGAACCCGCCCAGCGCCGCGCTGGAGCTCGGCCTCGCGAGGGCGCTGGCCGCGTACCGGGAGTGGGCGGGGCGGATCGGCGTCGGGCCCGACGGGCGGCGGTCCGTGAGCCTGAACGACGCCGGGGCGCGGTTGGTGGAGGCCACCGTGGATGCCCCGCTGGCGGTGTCGCTGCCGTTCGGGGCGCCGTCGCCCGAGGCCAGGCGGCTGCACCCGCGGATCGACGCCGTGGAGGAGCTCCTGCAGGTGCAGCTCACGCGGTTCTCCTGCGGGTCCCTGGCCGTGGGCTTCGCGGGCCACCACCAGATCGCCGACGGGCAGGCCACGGGGAGCTTTCTCGCCGCGTGGGGCCTGGCCACGCGGCGGCTGCCGGTGCGCCCTGTCCCGGTCTGCGACCGTGGCACCCGGTTCGTGCCGCGCGACCCGCCGGTCGTGGAGTTCCCGCACCGGGAGGCAGAGTACAAGGCAGCAGCGCCGGCGCGCGCCGACAGCCGCGACGTCGGCGAGGACGAGGACGAGTTCTTCGCGGCGGCGACGCAGGGCAAGGTCAAGGTGCACAGGATGCACCTGACCAAGGAGTTCGTGGCGAGGCTCAAGGCACGGGCCTCGTCGGGCCTCCCGCCCTCGCGGCGCGCCTACACCACGTTCCAGAGCGTGGTCGCGCACCTCTGGCGCGCGATCACCGCGGCTCGCGGCCTGGGCGCCGGCGTGACCACCAAGGTGCGCATATCCGTGAACGGCCGGACGCGCATGCGCCCGCCGGTGCCGCGCGAGTACTTCGGCAACGTCGTGCTCTGGGCGTTCCCGCGCTCGGACGCCGGCGACCTCGTGTCCCGCCCGGTCGGGCACGCAGCCGAGCTCATCCACCGTGCCGTGGCCGCCGTGGACGACGCCTACTTCCGCTCCTTCGTGGACTTCGCCTCCTCTGGCGCCGTGGAGGCCGAGGGGCTCGTCCCGACGGCGGACAGCGACCAGATGGTGTTGTGCCCGAACCTAGAGCTGGACACGTGGCTCGGAATCAACTTCTTTGATCTCGACTTTGGGAGCGGAGGGCCGTTCTACTTCATGCCGACCTACTACCCCATGGAGGGCAGCCTGTTCCTGTTGCCCTCCGTCCTCGGCGACGGCGGCATGGAGGCGTATGTGTCACTCTTCGAGAACCACCTCGATGAGTTTAAGAAGATATGCTACAAGATCACTTAGGTAGCTAGCAAATAGGTCAGCAAACTAAATAATCGTCGAACACAACACAAGGCGACTAATCATAAAAGAGAAATGACAGTATAAAATGTGTCGAATCATATATAAAAAAATTGTTGACATTAAAAAAAAATCGGAGTTTGTTGACATTTTGAAATGCCCTGGACAGGGAGCATTTGTTCCTACGAGATAAAATGGATTTTCGAATCATATCAACGGTATCGAATTCAAAGTGATCGGACCCTTCTCCGGACCCTGCGCAAGCGGGAGCTACTGCACCGGGGCTGCCCTTTTTTTTTCTTTATCAACGGTATCGAATTACCTTAAGTACGGAGAAACATCAAATGCTAAAAGCAGAGACAGATATTCAATTTCAAGGTTCCTTGTGGGATTCTGTCTGACAGCTATCTTTGATGTGTTTCGCATTTATTCCAACATTTTCAGGGGCAAAACCAAGATGAGAAGAATCATATACTCCCTCCGTCCAAAAATAAGTGTCTCAAGTTTGTAAAAAATGGATGTATCTATACATGAAACATGTCTAGATACATCTAATTTTGAGCAAACTTGAGACACTTATTACGGGACGGAGGAGTACTACTTAGCTTCCGACTCACACGAGTTTTTCTTTCTTTGAGCTCATGTAACAAACTCACAGCTCGCAAGTTTGTCTACAGTCGAGATGTGTATTGTTGTAACAAAGAAGGAAGCAACAGCACATATGCCTGCTCATTTCGCCTGCCCCCAGTACAATCAAGCAGTAATGGTTAGGCTGATGATTGTGCATACGAATACAATGATGAAAGGCATGTGAAAACCTTAAAAAACTTATATTGACAGAACCAAATGGACGATAGCAAATAGAAGCACACCAGTTATAGGTCAGACTGATGATTGTGCTTGTTCATTCATGATAATATAAGAGTTACATAAGTTGCTTGTTATGTATCCCACCATCGACAGATATGAGATTTGAGATGTCAAAAACAAGGACACAGCAAATTCAAATGGCTTGATATTCTCAAATGGTGGTGCTTATTTTCTTGACAATCTCCACAGCAATCACTTTCTCATGCTCTCCAGGGAATTTCAGAAAATTACTGGCAAAAACAAAATGACAAAAGGTTTGAGATATAGAACTTCAGCTTCAGCACGCCAGAACTACTCCTCGACAACAACCCTGATCTGACCCTTCTCGAGCATGTCGTAGAAGGATCGGGTCTTCCTCTGCTCGTTCCAGTGATGCATCTTCCACATACCACCAGCAACCAGCCCAAGGGTGAGCCCAATGAAGATCTCCTTCACCACGCTCGGCCCCTTCAGGGTAGCATGTGCAACTCTGCCGCCTGCCATTTGCTAGCTGTTGGGCTCAGATGCCAAAATGCCTGCAGAAATCAAGAAGATACTGTGAGCTGATTTACTGGGAACAATTAGGTCATTCTATGATTTTTCAGGCATTCAAAGGGCACTCAGGCGAATTGCACAAAAAATAAGTCATATCAATTGTCAAGATTTAACTGAAGAGAAACTTTTCGACAAAGAAGTGAAACTGCAAGAACTGGAATAGCAATCAACCCCATGGAGGGCAGCCTGTTCCTGTTGCCCTCCGTCCTCAGCGACGGCGGCATGGAGGCGTATGTGTCACTCTTCGAGAACCACCTCGATGTGTTTAAGAAGATATGCTACAAGATTACTTAGATAGCAAATAGGTCAGGAACTAAATAATCTTCGAACACACAACACAAGACGTCTAATCATTCAGGCCGGTTTTCTAGGGGATGGGAAGAGTAGCGATGGGAGGGGATTTGGTGAACACTCAATCCCCACAAATCCCAACAAATACTCTTCCCCTACAATACACTAGTATGGACTAGAGTTTTTGTGTTAGGCAAAAATGAGATGGTTGGTAGGGGATATTTGGGGATTATCCCCTCTCATCCCCTAAAATACACTAGAAGTAAACAAACTAGTGGGGATTTTTCGGGATCCAAGATAATCCCCTCCCATCCCGTAAAATACACTCAAGGTAAACAAGCCCTAAAGAGAAATGACAGTATTTAGAAGCAAAGTCAGCAAACGCCGTGTTGGCTCATAGAGTCATAGTAACCGAGATGCAAGGAAAACATATATTTTAAACGCATATAGAAAATGCCAAAAAAATGCGAATAAAGTTTCAGGTGCTCAGTTGCTCACCACCAAATTCTATATGCGCGTGTAAAGTTTCGTGAGAAAAAAACACATTTTTATAAGATTTTAATAAATAACGAAGGTTCCATATTTAAGTGTAGATATCGAACGTCATATTAGTAGTTTCCTCCACCATCAGGTATCAATTCACATCTTGTCTCTTAATTGCATACAGATAAGACAAAAAGCTGACATCTGATTCCAAAATTTTAGAAGTTTAAAAGTTTTATCTCTCTAATGATTAATATCCGTTTTTAGCGTCGCAAAGAGATCTTCGAAACTAGATGTACACTCGATTTTTTCAGAACTGTTGACATTTTGACATGTCTTCTACAGAGAGCATTTGTTCCTACCAGATAAAATGGATTTTCGAATCATATAAAAGGTATCGAATATAACCTTAGTACAGAGAAAATCAAGTGCTGCAGAGCAGAGACTGGTTCCTTGGGGGATTGTATCTGACAACTATCTTTGATGTGTTTTGCATTTATTCCAACATTTTCAGGGGCAAAACCAAGATGAGAAGAATCATATACTACTTGGCTTCCGACTCACGAGTTTTTCTTTCTTTGAGCTCATGTAACAAATTCACAGCTCGCAAGTTTGTCTACAGATGTGTGTTGTTGTAACAAAGAAGAAAGCAACAGCACATACGCCAGCTCATTTCCCCTTCACCCAGTTTACCGTAGCATAAGCAAGCACAACGAGACTGTCATCAAATAACTGAACACTCATGACAGCATACGAACCAAATGACTGGTAGCAAATAGAAGCGCACCAATTGTAGGTAAGACTGATGGTGGTGCTTGTTTCCATTCATGATAATATCAAGGGTTTTACATCAGTTGCTTGTTAGGTGTCCCACCTTCAACAGATATGAGATTTGAGATGTCAAAAACAAGGACAAAGCAAATTCAAAACGGTGCTTATTTTCATGACAATCACCACAGCAATCACTTTCTCATACTCTCCAGGGAGTTTCAGAAAATTACTGGCAAAAACAAAATGACAAAAGACTTGACATATAGAACTTCAGCTTCTGCCCGCCAGAACTACTCCTCGACAACGACGCTGATCTGACCCTTCTCGAGCATGTCATAGAAGGATCGGGTCTTCCTCTGCTCGTTCCAGTGATGCATCTTCCACATACCACCAGCAACCAACCCAAGGGTGAGTCCAATGAAGATCTCCTTCACCACGCTCGGCCCCTTGAGGGTAGCATGTGCAATTCTGCCGCCTGCCATTTGCTAGCTGCTGTTGGGCTCAAATGCCAAAATGCCTGCAGAAATTGAGAAGATTCTGTGAGCTGATTTCTTGGGAACATGGAGACAGAATATTTTCACTAGGGCAGAAAGATAATTTAAATGTATGCAGGCATGTGCATAAAACATACAGTAAATCAATTAATTCACAATCTATCATTTTTCAAACGTTCAAAGGTCACTCGGGAGAATTGCACAGAAAACAAGTCATATAATTTGTCAAGACATAACTGAAGTGAAACTTTTCAAGAAAGAAGTGAAACTGCAAGAACTGGAACAGCAATCAACCACTTTATTTTGAGATGTAAATAGCTGATAAGCTACATAAAACCAGCATGCATTCACAAATAGTAGAGTATGTTCGACAAGTTCTGATTCCTCAACAGCTCAGGGGCAACCTCTCTTGACAACAACAGTTACAAAAGGAGTCAACTCCCGAGATGTGCATCCTAGGACCATCCTACTCCACCGCTCAAGTTTTTTGAAAGAGATCTTTAAGATTGAGCAGGAAATAGATGTGCCACAATAAATGGCTGCATCCTCAGTGTCAATCATTGATTCTTTCACCTAAAAACACGTGTATGTGTACCCTTCACTAACCTGCCACTCATGCACAGAGGACACAAGCCAGTCATCAAAGCACAAATGAGGCAACAAATTAGTTGGATGAATTTCCATATCACTCATCATCAGATTAACCATAAATTATCAGCATCCTAGCATATGCAACAATTACCGCTCAAATTATACATTACTTCATACGAAACACGTAAGTGTAACACTTCAAACACTGCAGATTGCAGGATTTCAAGACAAGATCCAACAAAAGTGAAGAAGCAGGTTCACTTGTATTCAACAAATCAATGAGAACACAAACAAATGCTTGCCAACAAAGAAAATACCAAGAGAAAAGAAAATACATAGCATGCTTAGATGAGATCTATGATAAGTTTGCATTTCGAGTGGCTTACTTTGAACCCAGCCATCTTCACCAAGAAACAAAAATTCTCTACTTGGGGATACTGAAAGCACATGAATCTAGCTAACATACACTTTTGAATAAGCTAATCCAAGTAATCAACATAGCTGAGATCTACCTACATGTCAATATGATTGTGCTGGCACGCTCATTAGGGATTAATACCACCACAACAGCTAGAACCTCACTCGCATAACTAACAGTAGTTTATAGGGGTAGGGGCCCATATCAGCAGGACATTTCCAGCACTAACACTTCATAAATCTTATAATGTTACTACTGATGGCACATCAATTGTACATATGAATACAGATATAAGACAATCACCATGATAATTCACAAATCTTATCAGAATCATCTAGAAAGCATAGTCACATGGCATCAACTAATTAATGCGCATGGCAAGTCAAAGACTACATATCGGGTAACTATACAGGCCGCCATACCATCACGAACAAGATGCGGTACTAAGGTTCATAAATGTTCATGTATGTAGAGGCTAAGACAGCGCAATGGATGGCAATGTCACCTTGATATGTCATACTAGTCAGCAACTACGCTGCGCCATACCATCTAGAGGCAGGGGCGATGGTTAAACACCAAAGGTTCGTCTCTAATCCCCAACACAGAGTCAGATAGATCTTCCGATACATATCCACATCTTATACACCGAACGATCTTCCTTTCCCAGCCACCCACGTCAAGCTACGAACAAAAAAGTAGCCCAAAAATCGCACCAGAGGGGCGCACCGCACACCGTGGTTACGACGATGCCGCCTTAATGAATCGGGTCCCTCGCAAATCGATCCTCTTCGCAGTCCCGCCCACCTAAATCATCGCGTAATAGCCCGAGGTCACCAGCCCCGCCGAAATGGACAACCCAGGCAAATCGAGTAACCAGATCTACAACGGTTCCTGACAATTTAATGGAAGAAAACCTAGGATCGGACCCGCGATAAGGTCGCGCAGGTATTGAGCTAGGGTTCAGGACACGAATACACGAGAGGTCGATTGAATCCAATAGGTCCGAGCGGTGTGGGGGAGGAGACGTGAGGGGGCTGACCTTGCCGCCACCGGAGAAGGAGAGGGAGAGAGACGCCTGCGCCGCCGCGAGAGACCCGAACTTTGATTTGTTCAGGACAATGGCGTTTTTGCAGAAATGCCATTTTAAGGGCTGAGATTCGCGAGCGGGCCCGGTCCACACGGGCCTGTGGTTTGGTGCGGTGACGAGACAATGTTGTACACGGGGAATCGCAAACCAGGTCCTCACGGTCGCAATGTACTGTATTGCTGCATGTACTTGTCTCACGGTCACAATGTCATTACGCACATGTCTTCTAAACATACATAAATATTCACGTCACATAAAAACAGGTAAGCCACACGGTATTACAAAATTAAAATATCTTTGTAACCATTATAATTTGAAATTATATTTTGAAAGTATGTGATATTCATCAAGAAAGCTACTCAAGTTTGTCTAGCAACTTCTAACTTCTAGGCACCTTGCCATCTACAATGGGAGGTGCTTGGAGGGGTGCTTATAAAAATAACCAGTCTTTGCCTTAAGCATTGGTGCCTATTTCTATAATAGAGGTGACTAACTAAGCATTTGTCTAGTATAAAATTAGTGAAAAAAGGTTTATTCTTCTAAGCACATCTATTAAGCACCTCCCAATGTAGATGGCCTTATAGACTATGTTCCGCGTTGTCGACACTAAGGATTCAATTATTTTTCGCTTGTTTCAGTTTTTGTTCCCTTGTCATTGATTGTGATGATTTTGGTGCTGATTTTGGTGGTCAATTGGAACGACGTAGCGTATAGCTGACCATGAGACAATATCGGTTCTGGTAGTACACGTGAACAATCGTGAGGCTCTACCTTTATGCCTTGTTGATCGTCATGGCAATGCTTAGTCTGATTGAGAACTGCTTCCTCTTGAATTTGAACGGGAGCATGCCATCATCCGAGGGCATAAAGGTATCCAGGGAACAATCACCCTCTGTCGAGTATGTTGTCCAACCACGATCTACATGTCGATGTCGTTCCTCTGAAACCCATGGATCACAAGCATTGTGTCACCACACAACCCGTTGATGGGGTCAATGTTCCCCAACAGTATAAGGGGTCGGTTTATTTTTCAATTTAAAAGTGTGTGGGGGCATCCACATAGGAGTTAGCGAGTTAGAACACTCGGGAGGGCAGTATCCATGTGAATAGTCCTCTACACTATTGAAGCTTTGGTAGATCACCTTCAGAAAGTACTACTTCCCCTCAGCGCTCGGGATGAGCCGACACGATTCATCCGACATGGCTACTATTTTCCATTTTATTCGGGTACTTTTATTGTTTATCATGTGAGCCTCCCCGTAAATTGCGCTTCTGCTTACGTACGAAATACTTTGTCAACATGGTGCTTCTCTCGGGCGACGGCGCAAGTTTTCTCCGGCTTTGACATGACCATTTGCATATTTTGGATATGAAGCAGCAATTGTAGGACCGTTGGCCTCCGGTTGTGTATCCCAACTTGCATTCATATACTCCCTCTGTTTCTAAATATAAGATTTTTTAACTTTTTATGGCTCTCACCTGTAGGATGTGTTTTAGTGTAAGATGCACATGAATCTACACACTAAAACGCGTTTAGATACGTACGGACTTGAAAAGGTTAAAACATCTTATATTTAGGAATAGAGAGAGTTGATGTCGTTTATTTTAACTTTCGTGTCTTGTTAATATTGAACGAAGTCTGATGGTCGCCAGTATATATGTATTTAATATATATATGTGGATTAATGCTGAGCGCACCTCCATGTTGATACGACAGTTGAACATCTGCAAGAGGTAAGATTTCTAAGGCACAACTCATCTATTGACCATCGTGTGACCGCGGACCTGCGTAGAAAGACTGAGAAACTGATAGTGCCAAAGTATGCTGGATGAACCGTCTATGAATTTGTTTTTTCATGCAACTGGAACCTAACTAAACCAAATATTGTTTGACTCTTGCGCGGTTGCATCCGGAATTGGATCAGGGAATTGCAATGAGGAGAAAAGGCAAGGAACCTTCGGCCACCCAAAAATAGTTGGTGCGCGTAATACCAGGGTAACAAATTTTAACTTCCATTTATATTTTGTTCTTACTTGCCATAGTTTCCTCGACGTCTAGCTATAGTCAAATTGTCTTTAACAATGCTTTCATTAACCTTGAGAACGTTGTGTAAACTCTTTCTCTGAAATGAAGTGGTTTACTTCTCATCTTCAAGCGTTGTAAGCCCCTAGATTCGTTTTCACAGCACCCAACATTGCAAGATGCATGACTTGTTAGTTGTGACACCGAAATTGCATTTTGATGCACAACCCTCGTGAGAGGTTCCAATGCCATTGCGAACAGCTCATGTGCATATGAACAATCGTCCTCATAAATAGGCAGCTCGAGTTATAGCTAGCTAGCATGCAGCCCATTAAGTATGTACTCCCTCCGTATCAAAATATAAGTCACTCTACTTACTTACCAAACATATGTATCTAGACATGTTTTAGTGCAAGATTCACAGTTTTTATGCTGCCCCGAAGAAGGATGTACCTTTGTATTTCTCGTGTAGTAAGGTGTTGGAGGAAACTGAGTTTCGAGACATTTTCATGGTTGTGGCAGGCAACCATGTAGATCTTGCCAAAGTACTAGGAATTCGTGGACCTGGTGGGGCCACGCTTCCGCCCGACGTTGTTCCTGCTTCCCTCGTCCAATGCCTCTTGCGGTATAGCCTTGCCGCTTCCAGCTGACTCGAAGTTGTCGAAACCGAGGGTTCACTATGCCTAACCTCACATAGTTCCTGATGGTGCAAAGTACGTCGTAAGCTGAGGGAAAATGTCCTACTTAGTTGGTGGCCTTTCGAGGGCTTAGATCCTATTGTACCACGTGCAACCATATATATTAATTTGAGAAAACGCAGATTTAGTACATCAATTTGTCAAGAATATGCAGTTTGGTCATCAAGTTGCAAGACGTGAAAAGCGGGTCATGAAGTTGCCATTAGTGTGCACTTTGGTCATTCCGTCACGGCGTTTGATGACGTGGATTACAGTTTTTTGCGATTGACCTCTTCTCACCTACTCCCTCCGTTCCAAATTAATTGACTTGAGTTTGTCCAAATACGGATGTATCTATACTTGTTTAGTGTCTAGATACATTCGTTACTAGACAAATGCAAGTCAATTAAATTGGAACGGAGTGAGTAGGAGGTAAACATTTTATCGAACAGGTCGCTAGCGGCGCCGAAGAACGGGAGCGGCGTTCAGAGTACACATAGAGCAACATTCTTGAGCCTGGCCTGCACGACGCACGGCGCGAGGGTGGAGCCCCTGAGCTTCTTGACGCAGACCACGTTTTGCTAGCTTCCTCCAAATATCACGACAGACACGTGTGCCTATTGTATCTTCTTGCTCCAATTGCATTGATTTCATCCATGTGTATGATGTGCGGCCGGACAAAGGAATATCACGAGAGACTGTCTGAAACCAAATGAAACCGAAGTTAATTGATATGTACCGTGTGGCTATCACTTTTTACATTTGTCTGGTGATATGCCCAACTGGAATCTAGCATTTAGCACTATACTCGTACCTGCCTATGTTTATAGTAACTGTGTATATTATAAAATTGTTGCACTAGCCATCTAAATCAAAAGTCTAAACTTATGGAATGGGGTATGCAGTATAGTTATATCTCAACACTCCCTCTCACGTCTAGACTACTTTAGTAATTAGGGCTCCTTTACTTTAATTCGTAGGACATGAAAGTGTAGAAACAGGAAACTTATATGATTAGAATGACATGTCTAATTGAATCGTATAGGAAGAGAAAGTTTATTTGATTGTGGTCAAGAAATTTTTTCATGAGGTTAGACCTAATATTATTTTCCTACGAAGTTTGTACTACAAGATTGCTTCAAAGGAAAAATTCCCATAGGATTTCAATCCTATACGAATCATTTTTTTTTTCAATGAATCCTATACAAATCATTTGACAATCCTATGAATCAAGGTTCGGTGAAAGGCCGCATTTTTTTTAATAATGCGTGAGCAGAGTCTTGTACTCAAAACCTCATGGCTCTAATATACCATATAAAATTGCTGCACTAGTCATCTACACCAAAAGTCCAAATTTATCTAAAGGGTTATGCAATATATTTATATCTCAACATATATTTCACCGATTACAGAAAAGTATAAGGGAACAAAAGCTGACATGTGCTAGCTTCTGCTAATGGTGACAGCGCCTTCTCCTCTTTGTTCATCCTTTCTTTTCTTTTTGTTGTGGTTAGTGAATTTCCTGAATACACATAAGCAGCTTAAGTCGTGTAAAGTGGCACGTATTCTTCAATCTTGCCGCCTCCCAGTACTATTCGTTCGATACAATCTCCCAGTGGGCAAATGAAGAACCGAAGGAGCTAGCATCACGGACGCGGAAGCAATCGGAACGTCACCTCGAGCGCGATGCACCGCTGCAGTCGCGCCGGCGCGTGGAGCCAGGATCGTGGTGGCCGGGGCCATGTCGTTCACCGACGGCGTGGACATCGCGCCCGTACGTGCTGCTCTCCTACACCATGGACGCGGGGTCTAGAACAAGCACGGTCAGTCCATATTTACAGATCCGGACCGTTCCATCGATCTGCATCTACAACATCTCGTCCATATTTACAGATCATCTTCCAAGATCACCCGCCGGCCACCCCACCATCCTTCCCGTCTTCGTTTCACAAGGAATCCATAGCCGGCATCCATGGCCCTAGAGCCGATGCAGCTGCTACCGGACCACATCCTCGCCTGCGTCCTCCGCCGTCTCGCGCCACGCAGCCTCGCCGCGTCCCGCTGCGTCTGCAGAACCTGGTGCGCCGTCATCGACGACTGCCGCCTGCTGCGCACAGACCTCCTCCCGCTATCGGTCCACGGGATCTTCTTCATCGAAGACATCAACCCGGACCTCCCGGAATTCTTCGCAAACCCCCTGATCCACCGCAAAATCGCCGCCAAGTTTGACTACTTGGACGCGAAGTATGTTGATTATCTGCATATCGAGGATCATTGCAATGGACTTCTCTTGCTTTGGGATCAACTGGTGCTTAATCCGGCAACACGAAAGTGGGCGCGTCTGCCTCCGCCGCCGCCCCCGTGCGCCGGGATGGAGGAATTCTTCGACGACATGTGCCTCGTGTTTGACCCAACCGTGTCGCCGCACTATGAGGTGATCTTCATTCCTCGCGTCCCTTTCAGGTCTCGTCAACCAACAATGTTTACGAGGCAATCGGAGTGGCCGCCTTCTCCATTTACCATACGAGTCTTCTCTTCGAGGACATGGAGATGGGAGGAGAGATCGCTGGTCCGAAGAGGTGAGGCTGCAGGGACTATAGCCGACATGCAGTCATTCATCCGACAGGAGAATCGCTACGACGTCTACTGGCAAGGAGCGCTTTATATTCAGTGCCAAAATGGCTCCATTATGCGGTATCTATTCGCCACTTCACCCCTTAAACATGCATGTTTTGTGTTTGTCCTTTGCGATATTTAAGCTGAAACTCATTGTACTATCA
This sequence comes from Poa pratensis, assembly GCA_947311845.1. Lineage (NCBI taxonomy): Eukaryota > Viridiplantae > Streptophyta > Magnoliopsida > Poales > Poaceae > Poa > Poa pratensis. Next base: position 76,673,352 of record CAMZMU010000020.1, read on the forward strand.
ATCATAACATGTTTATCTTCGTCTATCTGACATTTGCAGCATAACCTTGTCGGATGGTGAGTATGAAGTGATTAAGTCGCCAACATGCGCCGACTTTTATCTAGGGAAATCAAAGGGTGTGTGTTGCGCGTCGATTACTAATGATAATTCATACCAACTCCGAATTTGGTTGCTTACTGAATTATGCGGTAAAATGGAGTGGAGCTTGAAGGTTGACATCACCCTTGTGCAAGTTGCGGCAAATTTTTCCTGGTATGATGAGAACTCGGGACCGTGGATGTTACATGAAGGTAATTGTGACGAAGATAGTAGAGGAATACCATTGGTGGACGACAAATTTGAATGGGACTTCAGCGGCGGTATTATCCTTGAGGCTGGCGATAAACCTACACGTGGCTATTATATTCATTTCCTTGGATTTCATCCCTACAAAGAGATTGTCTTCTTGTGGGTATATAGAAAAAGAGTAGTAGCTTACGATTTGAGTAGCTCGAAAGTTCAAGACTTAGGCATGTTACGTCCACAATCTATTGGACATTCCTATCCATACACACCTTGTTCGATATGAGAGTCATACAAAGATCTTTAATGATGTATCGAGTTTCCAGGATTTTCTTCAAATATCATACAACTTGTAACTTAATGTTGGTGAATAAATTTTTTGACGGCAAATAGTTTTTACAATTGATTCCAATCTTACTTTTATTTGCATTGTATGTGCCCTCTTTTTTTTATCCATGAGATTAATGAAAATTGCATCTGAACACTCCACGAATTTGCCAGCAAAATGCAAATCAACGGTGGCATGCAGCCATGCACCACCTCATTGATGAGCTCGTGCTAAGATTTTGTTGTGCATAAAGAAAAGGACACATGTATGTTTTTTGAGTAAACAACGGAGGGTGAAGAGCCCACCTGAATTGTATTAATTCTCAGCAAACCGGTTACAAACACATCCCCAAGACCCGGGGGACAAGCAGGTTTTACATCAAGTTCAGGAGGGGATTGACGCACATCACGCCAATAGCGGACCACAATCAAGGTGGTGGGGCGCTTGAACTACCCATAAGCGGAGGTGATCACGAACGGCATCGAAGAACTCTGGAACCGTCGTGTCCAGGCCATCGAAGACGCGACAATTCCTAGTTTTCCAGCCGATCCATGGCAGGAGAGCAGTTGCGGTCATCATGGAAAAAAAATAGCGCGCTATAGCGTTTTGAGAATTGTCTCGCTAAATAAATCGTGTACAATGTCTCGCTAATAGCACGCTATGGCACGATATATCACGATAATATCATATTTTAAGACCGTCGCTATTTTTTTGTAACGCGCTATTTTTTTCCTTGGCGGTCATACGGAGAGAGAGAGGGCCCAGGTTGGGTGCGCAGCAGAGATGGCGTCGAGCACGCCAGCTAGAGCGGGAGTTGCCGTCATACGGACACGGACTATCCATATACATAGCATCTCCACCAGTCTAAAAAAATCCGCATCTCCACCAGTCTAAAAAAATCACTCAGATAGCATCTTCCATGTACGTCATAGAACTACCTACCCCTGAACCGGTTCCGCGTACCATATGGTACTGTCTCTTTTTCTCTGGTCCTCCCATGTTTATCTTGGTACTGTGTTATTTATTTATTCTTTGAAATTTGGGCTTCACTACACTGGCATTTTTTGCTGCGGTTGTCGGCCAATGCGTTGTAGGGAAGCTGATCGGTCTGCTAGGGTGGGCGTCCTTATCATCTTCATATTGTCCTTGATGATCTCCATCAGCGCGCTTTCTCTAGGTAGAGGTTTCCCTCCCCTAAGTGCAACCATTCTCTCAGATGGTTTCAAACCCACCAGAATTTCTGAAATCTGTAGGCGGAGTTGGCAGTTCCAATACGATTCACAAGATCGCGCAGCAGGAGTACATGGGATTCCAGAACATCTGCAAGTAATACCTTTCTTGACAGATTTTTGCTACTCCTACTTCTGAATTCTGATAAATTTAGAGACTGCTTTTCTCTTGACTACTCATGCATGTTACTTTTGAGAACGCCTTTCTTCATAAAATCAGGCAAATCACTTGTGTTACCTTTCGAGAAGCCTATGTTGTCTGGAAAATAACATGTGGGAACTACAACTAGCAATGATTTCAAATCACATAGCAGATATCACTTAGATATTACAGGTGAGGTGCCAAAACCTATCATCCTTTCCTCGGTACAGTTTATGCCGAGTACTTATGTGCTCAACTGCTCATATAGTGTCTATCCACACATCAGTACATACTTTGCCCCAAAAGATATCCACAAGCAATCTGACAAAACTACATAACTAATAACTTGCCTTATGAAGCCACACACACACACTCAAAGAGTACTGCATCTTATCAGCATGGACCTGCCAAAATTATGACTGCGGTAGTTATTCTTCTTCACATGGAAGCACCATAAACAGGAGAATCAGACGCATTCTTCACAGGCTCAATTTCGCAGCAAGCTTACACAAATCAGAGCTTTTTTGGGAGGTTGTATGTTTTCTTCAGGAATTTTGAGGCTGTCTCATCATTCCGGTAGCACAAAACTCGCAGGATAGTGTTGGGGTTGTTTGCGCTCCACTGGGTGGGCACAGGAGGTATCGGGAACCTAGATTTGGTTGGAGATCCGTAACATTCAGAAACTGTTTGCTTGAAACGCTGGATGAGGGATTCTGTGTCTGTTCCTAGGAGTGGCAGAATGTTCTTCACCTCTGATGAAGCCTTGTCAACCAATTCATCTGGCAGTCCATCACCATTTGCCAAGTACAGCCGTCTGAGGGCTCTGAAATCATTCTCTATAGTCTGAGAGTCTTGGAGGGTGAAAGCGCGCGCTGGTCCACCAGCAAGAAGCACCAGCAAGAATCCATCAAATGAAGCTTTCATCAACGCAGTCAGGAGACAGTCCCGCGCCTCATTGTACATTATGCCAGATATCACCCCAAGGATAGAGTGAAGCTCCCTCAAAAAAGGCTCCACCCTGTTTGATGCAGTACCGCCAACATACAGTGTGTCCAAAAGAACATGACTCAAATAACAGAACACCACATTATATGCCGTTGTGTCACACAGCTGACGGATGCCGTCTTCAGAACTTGCCTCGAATAGCTTAAAGTTGATGTTCATTCCATCAGTGATACCATCCTGAGCTAACTCACTGTTTCGCAAGAACTTTCTCGCCTTCTTCTTCAGGTTCTCCACCTCACTTCGGATGTAGTGGAGTGTATTTATTTGTACACATAGTTTAGGAAGATCTGACGCACACACACCGTTTTCAGTGGATGACCCAACTTGTGAACCACGCTTCATAAGAACATGGGTCTTTTCCTTTTTCTTGAACAATTTGGATCCAGCATCACATCTCGTTAAATGAGGCAGTTTTGGAATAGGAGTACTCCGGGTCCCTGTCAATCCAAATTAAATGAATCCAGCATGGCTATACTGTACGAAAAGAAAGATCTTCATGTTCATACGTACCACAGCAAGATTTTTCTTTGGAGACATAATGATGTAGAATCCTATCGAGCCCAGCTGCTAGATCAGGAAACAGAGTAGAGTGCATTGATATGGGCAGCTGGAAAAACGCGTCTAAAACTTCATCTACCATCTTTAGCATCTCCAAGGAAGAAGGAGCAATGCTCTGCCTGTTAGCTTTTGGATTCCATGTCTGCATACATGTTCACAAAATTAGTGGAATGCTCGAATAGTTGTTCTATGTTGATATCAGACTATACAACATTGCCCAAAATACTGTGTGATATAGTTCTTGGAATTAAATGATATCTTTCCAACAAATGGTTGAGAATGGCTGAATGCCTAAATAGCTAATCACTCAAGTAATATATTAGCACATGAGCACGTCAATAAGCATGCAATGGTTGTCACCAAGGAAGATGCATCTTCAATTGTCTATACCACAATAGTGGTTTCTAGGATGCATCAGCCAAATACAGAAATAGAGTAATCTGATGTCATGCCAACCACAAATAAAACTATAAAAGCCTGCAAAAATTGTTATTAACAGTTGATGAAAGGCTAAAATAACTGAATTCGCAAGATTACTGTTATAGATATGTTATGTAGAATGAGTAGGATCACCTCCTGCTGCAAACTTTGATCAACCCATCCTTTAAGTCTTTCCACTCGTTCTTTCACCCAAGCTTTGACCAGATTGGCAATTGCATTTTCAGCTTCATATGGTGGCATCTGTCTAATCAATGACTTGCCTCCGTCATCACTATCCACAGAATCTTCAACAGCAATATTAACAAGATTCTTCTCTAACTTGTCAGCAGCATTAAGCACTTGAGCTGTGTCTGGTGTGAGCTTTGTAATCCCAACTATAAATTTCTTCAGCTCATTACCAAAGCAAAAATGAAGGGTTGCAACTGCAACACCTGAAGCAAACGGGTGCCATTCCTTCAGTATTGGACTGTACATATTTCTCTCCTTGGTAGCAACGTCATTAATACCCTTTGCAAGGATTGAAAGAACTGGCACATGGTTCTTCGATCCCTTTGAGACTGCCTCCTCCATTCTCTGCATAAATCAACAGAACGTGATTAACACTTCCTGAAACCAGAAATGAGCAGATCAGTACTAATGACAGTGGTCCGCAATGTTTAATGTCCAATTATGCAGCACAGTTCAAAAACCTTATCTGTCACTCATGGTGAGATAAAAGACACTAACAATAAAGGAGTATGAGCTTTGTGTTATTCATCTTGAAGAGTAAAAAAGAGCCAAGCAGAACAAGTTCACAATATAAACTTACTTGAGCAAAAGCAGTATGAAGTGACGACCGTATATATGTTTCTATCCTGCTGCGCACTACATCAGTCTCTTCTTTCCTTTTACCGTGGTATTCTTGAGATTTATCATCAGAAAAAATCTTCGCAGCTGAGACTCCTATGGAGACAATACCTTGCATGGAATCAATATTGCTAGTATTGAAAGTTTCATGGTAACCTAGCAATCTTTTGTCTGTCCAACCCATTATTGAACTTAAAGTGGAGCTCAATAGTTCACAGTAATCTGGATCTTCTGTGGTTTTTGCATCTTTTGCAACTTCACTTAACTGATTGTCTGCAGCAGAAAGTAACTTGATATTCACTTGATCCGACATGGCAAAATGGTTGAACAACGCCCAGGTAAAGTAGAGGGTGTGAAGCATCTGATTAATCCCAAGAATGACCCAAGTCCTCTTCAACAACCCCATCACTTCATCAATCTCATCAACCACAGTACCATTCTCACTATCAAAGCAAGCTTCTACCAACATTTGATAGATATGGAGATTTAGTGGAAAGCCATCTGCCCAGTGGCATTCATCAGAACCTCCACCGAGAGACCTACCAGCAAGGGACTTTACAGCACTGCACAGTTCCTGCATCGATTCAGAGTCCTTCCCAGTTTCAAGTGGCCTATCATAGGCTTTATGTATTATCTGCCGCAATCTCTGTGCAGAAATGTCTGATTTGCTTAAAGGAACAAGCGGGTGAACCAACAAACCAGCCTCAAGAAGTTTCAGGTTCCTAAGCTGCCAGGCCACATACTCATGTGAATCAGAGAAATCTGATGCTTTAAACTGCTGCAGGTACTCTAGGGGCAAAATCATTGATTCTGCACGTCTGCCTAGCTGTTTGAAGGAAAAGGTGCAATTAATCTTTAAGTTCCAACTCTTTCTGTACATGACAGAAATTTCTGAAGTACTACATAATTAAGTTCAGAGCATTGCTGACGCCTGATTGTGACTCAACTATACAAGTTAACAGTGCTCTAAACAATTCACTCCCAAAATAGAATGCTTGCTAGTACTAGAGCTTGACAAGTTCAGAACAAACAATAATGTCCTAATAACTTCCTCTATCTTGGCAAAAGAGAATAAAAATACCAATATACAGTTCAGGCCTGCCATGTCTAAAAGGAAAAATACATTCACCTTTTGCATGTCAACAATGAACTCAAATCACTACACAATAAGAATCAAGGTACCCAAACATATCTTCACAAGCAGGATATAAATAGCAGTCCCATGTTTTACTGTGTTCGCACAGGTAGAGCATTATTAACTATAATTTTCACTGCCTGAATTTCGGTTAATCGTCTATTGTAGTTATGGTTGCCTTGCTATGTGAGTATTGCAACGAATGAAGTATTAACAGTGACGACAATAAATGGCTGATACAAGCTCAAAAAGATATCCAAATGACAGATTATGCATCTTCACAGTTCACATAGACTGCAGCAGGTAAAATAGAGATCGATAACTGCCAAACACCAGAACTAAATATACCATAACCTAATCTTAGGAAACATATTTAGCAATTTACACTCCAAGATTGAAGGGATCACAAAAAATAATCTCCAATTTGAAGAGAACAAAGCTTATTTGGTTTCATCTTATACGCAGAACATTATCTAAGACAATGTCTTATACGCGAACGGAATACCAGGTTGACATGGATTTTTTTTCTCAGTTGCCAAGTGTCAACCCAGTAATACTTCAGACCGCTCATAATTGCAGTCTAAAAGTCCGCACACAAGCCCATGTAAAAGCAAGAAAACATCACCATTAAGCAACCACTCAAGCATAAAGTACAGATTGCCAAAGGACGTACAGAGACCACACTTGCATCACTGAATCATGCAATCAAAGTCCATTAATTTGTCGTGGAGCACCCCCGCAAGAAAAAATGGTTGTGCAGCAAACAATTGAGCAAATTCTCTCCCACTTTCCTCATAAAAGCTGCTGGTAACCACCACATTTCAGTTGCGATCTTAATCATAGAATTACAAATTAAGAACACTAAATTCCATATGGTAGTAATAGTCTACGAATCACCACGCCGGCCAGTAAAACGAACCCAGACCGACATCTTGTGCAGATGTGCAGCCCACGACACAAGAACAACCACCAAAAATCTAATCATAAATACAGAGAAGCTACATTTCAACAAAGCGAGATGGGATTGGGATTGGGACCTGGCCAGCAGCGATGCGGAGAAGCCCTCGGCGGATCCTCGAGTCGGCCTGGTCCGTGACGCACAACTTATCCCGCACCAGCTCAGCCACCGCGTCTGGTCTCCTGACTTTGGACGACGCGGCCGAGGACGGCCTGAATCCGAGCGCCTTCTTCACCGCCGTCGACGTCAGCGGGCGCTGCAGGGAGGAAGACGTGGAGGTGGAGGTGGAGGAGGTAGAACGGGTGGCGGCGGAAGCGGACTGGGGGATGTAGGTGAGGGGCTTGGCGCCGGTGGCGCGGGAGGCGGCGGCGAGGACCTCGTAGGCGGTGGCGCGGAGGTCGGAGACGGAGAGCGGCACGCCGAGGTCGGGGAACGGGGCCGCGAGTGGCATGGCGGAGGTGGTGGCAGCGTCGGTGTCGGTGGAGGCGGAGTTCCAGCGGGAGTCGGGCGCCATGCTTTTGGCTTATTTTTGCTTTAGAATTGTGTTGATCGGTTTTGGGTAGGTTGTTTGCGTGAAGCGCCTCGTCTACCAACAAACAACCATATAACCCACAACCATAAAGGTACATGATAGGTGACGGCAAATCTTTTTTTCAAAAAAAAACTCACTCCGACCCATATTAATTATCGTTAAATTGTCTCAACCTATCTCAAATTTGCATGTATCTACACACTAAATATGTTCATATCCTTTTATAAACGGAGGGAGTATATATCTATACATATTTTAGTGCTAGATACATCTAATTCAGCGACAATTAATATGCATTGGAGGGAGTTGTAATTCTTCGGGTTTCCTTGGAAAAAGGTAAGGATCTCGAAAAGGCAATGTAGAATGTAGCAAATCACCGTGGGCAATGATCACTTCTCGACGATCTAGTCCTAATCGGGCTATCAAAACACCATTTCTTTTTAAAGAAAAAACACAAGCTGCCTTGCTTTAAACATGTCATGCGTCTATACCTGCAGCCGGTTTGACTGCGTGTAATTTTCACATGCATGCGCTAGCCTCCTAAGTGCTGGAAAAAACTCTGAGCGGAACATTTTTGTTCTGTATAAGTAGCACTTTCAGCAAATGCGATATCGTTTTGCAACGTTTCCTTGTGAATTTGTAAAAACTTGTAACGTGTAGCAAAAACTATAGTAGCATTTTGCACACAACCATGTAGCAAAATGCTAAATGAAAGCATGGAGAGCATATAAACAATCATCAAGGCTGGATTGAACTTTTTAAATATGAGACATGTGTAAGCATGTGTCAAGTCATTCCAATTATAGACTTGAGAGGAGGATACCACATACCATACTACACCATGAACATCACATTGCAAATTGACATCTAAATAACACATTATACGCTCCTAGTTAATTAAGACTAAGCATAAAAAACATGAACTACTAAGTCACATTGTGTAAATGGTTAACCAACATGACAAGCTACAAAAATGATCATAAGGATAAACATCTGTACAAAAATAAAATAAATAGAGTTCATACCAAGTTTTTCTTGCGTGGCCACCTCATCCTATACCATCATAGTTAATTTAATTAATTTGTCATTTGCACAACTGAATGATTTAAATGAATAATAGTAGTGCAAGTGTCATTGTGGACCAAGATTGAACTTTGCAAACAACTATACACGAAAAAACAAAACAATAAAACTATTTTTTATTTTTCATTAGTTTAACACACGAAACACACAAGAGTCAAAATAAAATATTGTTTTTTTTCAGTTTTAAAATGGATCGAGCAAAGCGATTAAAACAAAATGAGAGAAAAGAGAATAAACCAAATGAAAAGAAACAAGAAGAAACAAAAAGGAAACCCGAATGCAAAAAGAAAAGAGAGAACAAGTAAAGCAAAATACGAATCCGTTGTATTTTTCGCGAGTTGTATACCTCTGTATATAATAGGAATCCTGTTTAAACAGCTCGATGTGCTCACTTTTGTGCTTATAACCTGAATTTCGTGTATGAACATTAAAAAGCCTGTGTACATCAGCATAGATCCATAGCTCTGTGCCGATACATCACCCTAACAAAAAAGGCCGCCCTGCAACAGGCAAAGGCTAGAAAGTCTTATATTTTGATATGATATGGAGGAGTATTCGTTAGCGTCCATGATTATATGACAAGGGTAGTAGTAGCTGTTCAAGGAAGAATAGATCGGTATACATACCTGCCACAGGGCGGCGTCAACGCGTTCTTGTAAATCAATTTGGGTTCGTGCAGTAACCGTGCACGGTGTACGTCAGGCAGCCGAGCATCACCTTTTATGCCACGAATGAAAGGACAAGGATGTCGCCTAGTGGGGGGTGAATAGGCGATTAAAACTTTCCGGATAAGGCGTGATAATTGCGGAATAAAACTAGGTGTTTAAATTAACAAGCCAACAATCTAAATATACTAGGCTCACCTAAGTGCACCAACAACTTATGCTAAGCAAGACAAGCAACAAAGTGATAGCAATATAGAATACTTCAAGCACGAATGCTATCACAATGTAAAGTGCATAAGTAAAGAGCTCGGGTATAGAAATAACCGAGTCACACGGAGACGATGATGTATTTCCGAGTTCCTCCTTCTTAGGGGAGTATGTCTCGTTGGAGAGGTGTGAGGCACCACAAAGGTCGATCTCAACGCCACAAAGGCTCACCCTATTTTCCGATGAACCGCACCACAAAGGTTTGGTTCACCTTCCACTATCGGAATCCTTCTAGGCGGAAACCGGAGCCTTTACAACAACGATCCGGGGCACACACACCCACAACCGAATTGGGGGCTCCCGAACAGCTACAAGTGACCACACAAGGTCTCAACCACCACAAAGGCGTCTAGGGTCCAAAGACCCAAGAGTAACAAGTTCACAAGCTTTCAACTTCCACGAATCCTCGTGGAGAGCACAAACCGATGCAACGAAGCAATGGCAAGAGCACAAGTGCTCAAATCCTTCACTCTCAAATCCCAACAAAGCAACAAATGCTTATGGGGGAATAAGAGAGGAAGAACAAAGGAGGAGAAACACCAAGAACTCCAAGATCAAGATCAACTAGGTTCCCCTCACTTAGAGGAGGAATGGATTGGTGGAGATGTTGATCTAGATCTCCTCTCATTTTCCCTCAAAGATATGCAAGAATCATGGGAGGGATTGAGAGGAATGCAAGCTTTTCCAAAGGTCAACAATGGAGGAGAGAGAAGGAGAAAACGTGCTCAAGAGGTTAGGGAACCATTGGGGAAGAAAGCCCCTTAAATAGGTCCCCTCCAAAATCTTCCCGTTGGGTAGTGCAGGGAGGCCGGCCTCCAAACGTGCTCAAGAGGTTAGGGAACCATTGGGGAAGAAAGCCCCTTAAATAGGTCCCCTCCAAAATCTTCCCGTTGGGTAGTGCAGGGAGGCCGGCCTCACGCGCTGCAACAGAGGCAACAGAGGAGCCGGCCTGGGAGCCGGCCACAGGCCGGCCACCTATCTGAGCCAGCTGGCCTGGGGCTGGCCACCCAGAACCCGAAAATGAAACGCCCATAACTTTTGCGAGAAAACTCCAAACGAGATGAAACCAACGAGATAGGAAAGATAACGACAAGAGAACCATAAATAAAGACAAGATAACGACAAGAGATGAAACCAACGAGATAGGTAAAATAGAAACCCTATCAAGATCATACCTTTGCCTTGCGCATTCCACTTGAGTTAGATGATGACGATCTTGACTCCCTCAAGTTGGAACACTTTTCTTGATTGTGCTTGCTAGCACATGCTTGATGAAGACTCCTCCAAATGCTCCCCATACACCATTATGGGAGAGCCTCGCTAAGCTCCGTTTTACAAAGATGATGTCTTGAATCCTTCAAGACATACTTGCAATATGCTCAACTCTACACATGACCATTCTTCATATAAACCCTTGAAAAAAGCATTGATCATCATGTAATCTTCTCGAGTCCAACACATGAACTCCAATCTTTTCCTATGGACAAGATCTACAAGAATATCTCAATGCAAACATTAGTCCATAAGGATTGTCATTAATTACCAAAACCACGCATGGGGCAACACATGCACTTTCAACGAAGTTTTGACATGGAATAGCGATGTGGTACTAAACAATCGGCAAAACACGTGAAGAGAATAAGAGATGGGCCGTGCGCGCGCGGGCTTGTTTCTGTTACAGGATTGCCTTTCACGTTAGCTCGTCAGCGGGCCGCTAACGAGCCATGGCTCCATCGTCCCGCGCATCGCGTCGTATCGCATGCCTACTGGAACAGAGGGCAAAACCTAGTTGCCCAGGCGAAGTGGGCCGGGCCAGTTCGTTTATTCCGGAATTTTTTCGTCTATTTTCGCTTTTTTCTGTTTCTTTTTCCATTTCCGGTTTTTCCCTTTTCTGTTTCCTTTGTGTGCATTTTTCTTCTAATTTTTATTTATTTTCTGTTAATTTTTTATTTCTTTTCTCTTCTACTTTTCCTTTTTATTTACTGTTTTTAAATATTAATATTTTCCTTGAAATAAAATGATTTTTTTATTAAAAAATAAAGAAGGTAAACATTCTTTTTTTTAAATCATTCAAGTGATGTACATTTTCTTACTGAAAATAATTCTCATTCACCGAGATTTTCTGTACACTTTTAAAATCGTTCTATAATAGTTTTTATCACTTTTTCGAAAATCGTTCAAAAATATTTTTGGTACAAATACCTATTTTGTTCGCTTTTTAAAAATCATTAAAAAAATATTTCCGTCCACACACCTTTTCTTTTCACTTTTTAAAATCGTTAAAAATAGATTTCGCTCACCGACCTTTTCTGTTCACATTTAAAATCGCCCAAAAATAGTTTTCTTTCACCGTCATTTTCTGTTCACTTTCTAAAACTGTTCAACAATAATTTCCATACACTGCCATTTTTTGTTCACTTTTAAAATCTTTCAAATGAGGTAAATGATCTAATTGAAAAAAGTTATTAAAATGTATGTTCTTATTTTTGAAAACCATTCCAGTAATATAAATGTTCATAATTGAAATCGTTCAAATAATATAAATGTTCATATTTAAAAAATTATTTGAATTACACAAATGTTCCACAAGTCATAAAATGAGTCAAACAGATGGCAATTTAGCCAGACCTGTGTCGATCAACAGAGTGACGTTTGACAATTTAGAAAAACTAGTGACATAGTCCAAATTTCGACGAGAAGTAGAGACTCTGTCCCATTTTTCCCCAACAAGGGTCTCTTTGGTTCATAGGATTTTCAAAAGAATTTTGTAGGATTCCAATCCATCGGAATTTTTCCTACGGAGCCCATTTTGTTCAAAGGAATGAATCCTCCAAAATTTCTATGGAATGCTTTCCTACACTACAATCGCATAGGAATTCTAGCAAGTGGTTGGACCTCATGGGAAAATTTCTATGAGTTTATGACAACTATGATTTGTGCCCAACTCTATAGAAAACTCCTATAGAAAAAACTCTATAGAAAATTCCTACGTTTTTTCTGTGCTGCAACCAAACTACTAGTGTCATTGGTTCCTGCGTTTTCAATTACTGTAGGATTTCACATGTCATGACATTTCATTCCTACTTGTTTCCTATTCCTGTTCCTTAGGTTTTCATTTCCTTTCAACCAAAGAGTCCCAAAATGTAATGTCCCCTCTTCCTTGACGAATTTCTCAGAAAATGCCTCAAAACAAAACGGCCCCCCGTTTATCGTCGTCGAGAATCTGCCTCATTGAATGCCAGAGTAACTCCGCCCTCACCCTTCAATACATCCCGCGGATCAATCCACGCTGCTACCACTGTGCGGCAACCATCACAGCCCCACTCACACTCTCGTCTCCACGCTCAGGCTCTCAGCTACATCCCCCGTCCGTAAGCCGAAAGGAGATCGAGCACCGGGGCCGTAGCGCGTGCATGCACAAAATGGCAGCGACGTCGTCGGTGGCCGTTGCGGCGTGGGCGGTGGTTCTGCTGCTGTCGGCGGCGGGGTGCGCGGGGCAGGCGCTGGTGCCCGGCGTGATGATCTTTGGGGACTCAGTGGTGGACGCCGGCAACAACAACCGCCTGGCCACGCTGGTGCGCGCCGACTTCCCGCCCTACGGCCGCGACTTCCCGGCCACCCACGCGCCCACCGGACGCTTCTGCAACGGCAAGCTCGCCACCGACTACACCGGTACACACTCATTCTGAGATGCTCCTGATATTGTTCGATCGATCAGTTCATGACAATGTCGTGCACTGTGTGTGCAGTGGAGAACCTGGGGCTGAGCTCGTACCCGCCGGCGTACCTGGGCGAGGAGGCGCAGACCAACAATAAGAGCCTCCTCCACGGCGCCAACTTCGCCTCCGGCGCCGCCGGATACCTCGACGCCACCGCGGCCCTCTACGTACGCCGTCACTCGCTCTCGCTCATCAATTCCGTCGGTCGAGCTAGCAGCCTAGGACACATGCGCCTAGCCGTCCGTGCACCATCTAGTTCAGTTATAAAGACGGACTGGTACTGATGAAATGCACATGTACTGCAGGGCGCGATGTCGCTGGGCCGGCAGCTGGACTACTTCAAGGAGTACCAGTCCAAGGTGGCCGCGGTGGCCGGCAGCTCGCGCGCGGCGGCGCTGACGTCGGGGTCCATCTACGTCCTGAGCGCCGGCACCAGCGACTACGTGCAGAACTACTACGTCAACGCGATGCTGGCCGCCACCTACACGCCCGAGCAGTTCGCCGACGCGCTCATGACGCCCTTCACTCAATTCGTCGAGGTAACCATCTACTCCAGTAGCCATCTCAGTTGCTGAAGCCGTCCGATTTTAACACTCGGCAACTTAGCTGTCCTGTTCGACTGTTCCAGGGAGGGTGTTTTTCTAGCTAGCTGCGTGTAGATTTTGGATTTCGATCTCACCATGCATTGTGCAGAACTGCAGATGACATAATTAGTGGTTATTTGCAACTCCTAAACTTGACTTGATCATACTAGTACTGCCGTGAGTGCGATATTCTCCATCATGTTGGATTCCCTCTGACTAAAGTCTGTTTATTGATTCACTACATCCAAGTACTGCCGTGAGTAGCTAGAGCCAACTATCAATTAGTAGTTCAGACAATTCACATTATCATTGTAATTTGTACTTTTTTAGCTTTAGTGAAGCTTCTCCATGTTTTCGATGATTATCCGACATCGGATTCTGAAGGGTAGGAGTTATCCGGACACTTCAATCTCGAGCAGACAGGCAATTGAATACCTTGCAGCAGAGTGAGTAATGAATCAAATGTCTCACTGTAGTATCTTTTCTCTCTCTCTGTAAATAGTAACACGGTATGGGTAGGACCTCAGGGATTCAATGGCCTCGATCAGTAACTCTGCTCAACCAACATGTGTTTCTGACGAGCGGTGTGAAACATCCTATCAGTATAGAAGATTTTCACCGATCATACGCTTGGACAGTACTAGCAAAATTTCCCTGTTAGGGCTCAAGATGGAAATGACCTCAAGGAGTCGTTGCCCCTATCTGATTGATCATGCATGTGCAAAAATGCAGCGGCATCAATTCATGTTCCTGTTCTCCCAACACCCCCCACCAATCCTCGTAAATGCGCCATGGAAATCCATGGCTAAGGAGGAAAACCTGCAAGGTTTCTCACCGGTCAATGCTATTACTCCTTCCGCTGCAGCGTACACCACATGAAGACGCTGACACGGTTGCTGCGGTCTTGGGCCTTGGCTGCAAAATCGTAACGACCCAGCCACCGCGTATGCAGTGAATGAAGTTGCGGTCCATGAATTTGCACTAGGCACACCTGGAACAATTTGAAACCGATGATGCAACAGAATACTGTACTTTCCTTTCCAAAAAATCCTGTGAGGTTTCCATTACTGACGCCTGGTGATGAGCTGACACGCAGAGCCTGTACGGTCTGGGGGCGAGGCGCATCGGCGTGACGTCGCTGCCGCCGATGGGGTGCCTGCCGGCATCCGTTACCCTGTTCGGCGGCGGCGGCGGCGGCGGTAGCAACGGCGGCTGCGTGGAGCGGCTGAACAACGACTCCCTGACCTTCAACACGAAGCTGCAGGCGGCCTCGGATGCGCTCAAGAAGCAGAGCCCGGACCTGAAGCTCGTCGTCTTCGACATCTACAACCCGCTGCTCAAGCTCGTCAGCGACCCCAACAGCGCCGGTACGTTATTCAGACAAGAAATCGAATGCAGCAGTACATTGTCTTCAGTTTTACTACATCGTGTATGTGTCTTGGTGAAGCCGGATGATGATGATGATGGATGTGGTTGTTTCTACATGCAGGGTTCTTCGAGGCCCGGAGGGCGTGCTGCGGGACGGGGACGATCGAGACGTCGGTGCTGTGCCACCAGGGGGCGCCGGGGACGTGCGCCAACGCCACCGGCTACGTCTTCTGGGACGGCTTCCACCCCACCGACGCCGCCAACAAGGTGCTCGCCGACGCTCTCCTCCTCCAGGGTCTCCAGCTCATCTCCTGATCGTCGGCCGTCTCCCAGATAGTACCTCTAGAATGCTTCACCTTGCCTATGTAGCAGTACGCGTTGCTTGTGATGTTGTTTTGTTGGGTTTGCTTGCTGGATATGCATGATCCTTAGGTTTGTGTGATGTACTAGTACTTTGCTTCGAGCGGTGTCAGCATGCTGCTATATGTAATATCGCCAGTATCGGATGCTTTTGGCACCTTATGTTTTTGCTAATTTAAGTAGTAATCCATTGTGGCATCGTAGTAATAAATGGGCAAATAAATTCTCTTAAGCAAGGAAACACTGATATAGCCTATAGCCACCTCCCTATGGCCCTCTGTTCAGATTTGTCTTTTGTTTGAAACACTCGACGATCCCATACACGCCTATATCATCTATAAGCACTTCTGAAAGATTGAGTTGGTGGTCGGGTTCTGCGAACACACACCCTACCTACCTTTATAAGAACCTCCGATACACTAAGCCGGCGATTGAGTCTTGAAATTGACGAAGTCACCACAGATACCTCGCTATCAACGAAAACGTCGTCTCCTACTGAAAAATAATCCATTTTAATAATAAACACCGGTGTGAAATTTGGGATCTGAATTCCGATAGGCTAGTCCCCGTCGCCGGTCTGCCCCATCTCCAATGGCCTTCTAGGCCTTAGAGGAGCGGCGGATCCCGACCTCTAGCTGGCGGGAGGGTGTGTTCGTCCGGATGGTGAGGCGGCGGCTATATCCCGGTGTTAGAATAAGGTACTCCTGCCCTATCTCCGCTGCGTTGGTGCGCCTATCCTAGTGGAGGGCATGTGGAGTTGTGTGTCCGGTGGATCTCCTGGGATCTAGTCGGTTTTCGTGTTCGTCAGTGTGGTTGCATGTCAGGTTCTTCCGATTTACGGTTCTCATCTTTGGCCATGGTTGTTGCACTGGTGCGTTGGCTCTTTGGGGACATAGCACGACGACTTCCCGTATATCTACTACTACAACAAGCTCTTCTACGACAAGCAACAAGCTCTTCTACGACAAGCTTTGCCCGGTTCCAGTGAGGGAGGGGCGAGGAAGGCGGCACGCCTTCGGCTCGTTCCAGTGTTCGTAGTCATCTCTAGGTGGTCATATGACCTATTTGTAATTTTTATTATTATTCTGTCTTCTGTGCTGTTGTGGATGGTTATTCATAGATCGGTGGACTTTTTCAAAGAAAAAAATCACCCTCCTAACCATCTCTCTCTATCTCCTGCACAAGAGGCTTCGTAGCACTGTTGATATATCGCCCTAAAGTCTACAACGCTCGTGTCACCGATCAATGCGCCTGAACGGCCAGGAGGGCCCACCAGCCAGCCTTCGTGTGCTAAATCACTGCACGGCCATCTGAGCCGCTTTCAATGCAATTCAAAGTTATCAGAGGTGGGGGGAAAACTGTACTGTTTCCAATAGTAGTATGTCCATTTCCCTCCACATAATTACTAACTCTCCAACAGTATATATGCAGCCTGTTGTTCAAATAAAGCAGTAAGAACACATAAAATTTACAACAATAAGCACCGCAAATGAAGGACTTGCGTCGTTCTACGGTTCACATTTCCAATAAAATTTCGCTGTACAGACACGGTACAATGGGCGTGTGACCTCTACGAGAGTTCAAAACCAGTGTTTGAGCTGATTGCGTACAGCAGCTTGCTCCTCAGCGTGCTCGACCGCTTGTATGTTGGAAGCTGCGATTCATTCAAGGAAACAAAGAAAAACAATATGATGATGTGATAGATGTTCAGTGCAAGCTGCTGAGAAGTTAGGATGGACGAATGGCGAACAGGTTGGACATATCATGAAAGCAGGGCAGAGAGACTACATGGATATGACATGGCTGTACCTTGAGCGTATTGTAGCATGTGGAAGCAGATGGAAGACGATCCACGTCTTGACCTCCAATCGTAGCCCAAAGTGGTACATCACATGGAACCTGGGTAGACAAGGACACACACATGGAACTTGATACGTCAGCCGAGTTGCTGAGAGAAAAGAGGCTTTCTGAGTCTCGGTCTGCTTAATCAAACCTTATGAATTATGAAGCAAGGCTGCAGGTACTTGAATCCGAGTAAAGGAGCTCGTGAACAGCTCGTCACAAACTTCAGTAGCAGGCAACGTTCGGTCGGCTTAAATCCTTTGATGACCTGCATATTCCAATACCCAACACGCTATTACGACCATTTCACTTTCGGCAAGGTTCCAAGCTCTGCAAGCAAATAGCCTGGCAATGTATTATGACAGCAACAAGTTTTCAGCATTTTGCAAAGCTGGCAGGTCTGAAGAACTATATATTTCTAGTAACTATCGAGCTCTACATTTCTTATTCTCTAGCTGGCAGTTTATAGGAGGTTGGGGAGTTGAATGTCACACGATCAGTGACTTCCTATATAATCAACTCATGCACTGTCAAGTTATTTATGTGGGCTACACCCTCTCGGTACTGTAATTTGTACCATCTAGTGGTCCAAATAAAGTTTGTACCATTGTACCTAGATAAAGGTTTGAACCCAAGGTCTGTGATACATGAGTGAAAAGACCATGATGAGACAACAACACATACCTCCCAGAAGAGTTTAACAGTTCGACTTGACTCGGTATAACCACCAGTGTACTTGGTGTGGTTACGCAGATCCTCGACATCAAAATCCTGAGATCCACCAGAAAGTAACTGTATGTGGCAATCATACATTAGCACTGTAAAAAGAAGTGTTACAAACTACTAAACTGCCATCGCTATGGCAGATAGCAGAAACAGAAGATTGCAAGTAGACTTTAAGAACCTAGGAGTACTTGTGCACGTCAAATTAATCCCGAAAAATCATAGTAACATGCTACAAAAATGTGTAAACACGAATCATTGTGCAAAAAGGAACAATTTTATGAGCTCTACAACAATGTAGACTTATATTAAGCTGTTTTTCCTTGTAAGGTTTACATATGATCATATGTTTGCGCAAAGGTTTGCACATACACACACATAGTTTAATTGTGTAACATGAAGTATGCAGGAATTCTTTAAGCACAAAAGTGTACTACCTTAGTTTTTCGAGAAAACGAAAAGGACCTTTGCGTTTCATTTCATTTAAAAGAGAGAGTTTTGGTTACAGCCCTCCTAGGAGGGAAGTAACAAGCAGGGAACAAAAAGGTTAATGCACATCCCAGGTCATCGACAGGACAGCTCTAAGTCCAGTAGCGCCAGCCCTAGCCCTAGCCACATAGAACTTTCGGGGCTTATCATTTACTATTACATTAATGATATGTTTGGGCCTTGGCTGACAAAATTAGAATTATGTGATTCAACAGAAAGTAATATTTTGATTTCTATTATTCAAATCAGTACTTTTGATTTACAAAATTGTAACAATAAAGCAACTCAAGAATTTTGTCTTAAATGTTATTTTCATCCCAGTTTAAAGAAGGACAGACCCAATGCTAGAAGCTCCCACATGAGGTGGGGTCTGGGGAAGGATTATACGAGTCAAACCTTACCCCTGCAAAGTGCAATGCAGAGAGGCTGAGTCGAATCCAGAACCTCTTGGCACAAGTGGGGAGTACTTCACCACTGCGCCAGGCCTGCCCTTCATTTTCATCCAAGTTTATAGTCTTAAAATTTATGTTTACTATTCCAATTTTAGAGATTTTAGATTCGTTTCTAGTATCATCCATGAAGGCCAATTCAATTTTAGTAGTATCAATAAAGGATGGGAGAGTTTACCTGGTTAAATTCATTTGCATTAAACAAGCTCAGCCAAGATGGTGAAATGAGATCACTGAGTCCTCTATAAAATGCATTTGAAAAAGGAAGTATCTGCAGGGTTTACGATGTTATCAGAAGGTTGCTTACTGATAGAGAACAAAAGCTTTCAAGTCATTAGTAATATGAGCCAAACAACAAACCTGACGGTTAAGCTTGAAATCTGCCATCGCTTGAACATAGTGCAATTTGTTTTCATTTGTAACAGAGATATTTTTACCACCCGGTCTCAGCTCATGCACAATTCTTTTCCCGCCTAACTCTTCGGTCAGAGTAAAATCCAAACAAAGGTCTTCAACGTCCCCTTCATAGTGCTGTTTGATGAAAACCCAGTAGAGTTGTTGTAAAAAATGTATCTCTATCAGATTTTATCAGAATTATACCCAAAGTAAATCTTTAGTCTATAAGGAAATCTACCACTGTCATAGGAGATCATACAGAATTATCAATCCAACAACCATAACAAACTTTATTGAGGGTTAAATAAATGACATGTTCAATGTTTCAAAGAAGAAACCAAAATGAAATACTAGAATACCTTGAGTTGCATCAGGCTTCTATAAAGCTCAGAATCAAGTGTTGATAATTCATCCAAAAAACTATAGCGCCCTAGAAGTTTTTGCACAAATACTTGCGAAAAACAGTAGTCCAAGAGAATCCCCTCATATAGTGCTTTACCAACAACTCGCCCAAGAAATTCAATCATATCAATGCCATTGTCCAAAAGCTTAGCAGAACTGCTTGGAATTAAGCTACTATCAGATGTTGATGTTTGTGTAAACAGTCCATAGCTGTTCAGACAGAAGAAAAAAGATAGAATCAGAGCTTATGCATTGGAACAACAAATATTAAAGGTCTCATAATTTTCCACAAGGCATACTCTGGACTGAAGGCAGCCTTGGACATATCAGTTAAGAACTCCTTTGATAGACCACCATAGTCCAAACCAGCTTCAGGGAGGCCACATTCACTGACAAATGACACATGAATGCTAGATTTCAGCTTTGATCTAAGACAATTCAACTGCCTATAACCATCTTCAACAATGTGACCTCGACGAATAATATCTCAATGGATCCTGGACCTGGCCCAGAGACTTCACCCGTAACTCTCCGTGATGCTTTGTCAATCTCAATAAATTCTCTAAACATCTGCACTCTGAGTAAAATTCATCAAATGATGTTAAGAATAATTAGTATTTAGTACCGGACAAAATTGCAAACAAACAATATGTCCTGCTGCTTTTATATAAAAAAATAGATGTTGCCACTCATCGAGCAATCCCATAAAACATATGCATCACTAAGATATACTCAGTATTTGAGTGTCAGGCATGTACAGCATTGCATCCAGTTGATACTACAATACAAGCATATTAGAGGAAATAAATAAGTCCAGAAGGTTAAATACCTCTCCTCAAACGGATATACATGTGTTACAGTGGTAAGAACAGAGCTGCGGATAGGAATTCCTGAAGTAGTTCCTGTGAAAGTAGCAAAAGCTGCCTCATGGGCTCTGGCAGCAGCTGCAATTGGAATTCTGCCAGTTCTGGCAGGTGCCAACCACAGGGAACTGGGACAGAAACGGTGCCTGCTGTCCCTTTCATAGAGTAAATTAAGACATCTCACAGCCACGTCTATAAGAGGCTTGTTGCTGCTTCCACTATTCTGAAGGAAGGAATTGTACACAAACGTATTGAGTGCTGATGCAATCTTCCTTTGTTGCTCTAGAGTGAAAGGAACCTGTAGAGTCAGAGAAGGGAAAACATGTCATCAATAAGTTGTTGGAGAAACTAAAATAAGGAGAAAGGTTGGGAGTGGGGGTGAGGCAATATTACCTGTTTCTCATAAAACTCAATATCATCTAGCACAAGTAATAGATGTCCATATATTGCACAGAACAGATGCAACATGCACATTACATACTTCCCAATACCTTCAGATCCTTGCCTCATAGTTTCAATATCCCATAAAATTAATGCATCGTCATTAGAATTCTCGGAATTCAAAGGGCTGTCACCCAAATTGGTGTCATCAGCATCACTTGATTTTCCTTTAATCTTCTGGAGCACATTTGCCCACTTGTTCGGTGCATCCTTCGCATTCCTTCTTTGCCTTGTAGAGGATATTTGCTCACCTGAGCTACTTCCAGCCAATTGTTTATTATGCTCATGTTCCTGTGAACTGTGGGTAGCTTGGCCAAAAATTGATGTTTCTAACGTCCCCCATAAATCAACAAGAAATCCCGGGGTGAATGAAAGCATGTTTAGAATAGGCAACGAACCAATAGATGGGTTCAGCGAAGAGAAAATTCTGATCATGTAATAGTAAAAGCATATGACATCCATCAAGTTTAGCCTTCGACAGTGAACCTGCCTTAGGGTTAGTTCATGGTTGGTTTCGCTCTTGCACGAAACATCCTCCTTTGTCAATACCAATAGCTTCCTGAGGTGCCACTGCTGGTAAATTGGCTTTAGAAGGTCCATAAACAATGCTCTCGTGCGGCAGCTATCATTGGCGTCAATGTCTTCAGTAATTGATGTATTATTGGTGGCATCATCAACGCATTGAAGCATTCCCTTGCTTTCATCGAAACATTTCAGTAAGTTTTGGGAAATACAGTTAATAGCATCAACATATAGGCAACAATCTAGCCCTTGGATGAAGCAGCCCGAATTGGATAAATCATCATGCTCCGTGGCTAAAGAAACAAGATTTCCAAGAGCCCAACCACAGTAGGGAATGATACTGGCACCAACACCAGAAACCTCTAACTGCTCGAGCTTAGCAATTTCTTCAAATATTTTATCCTTGGAGATCTGCTACCACCTGCCATGGCTTGATCAGTTCGACTTTTACATACCTATCTTTAGAAGATAACATCAAATAAATTGTAAGAAAATGGAAGCTGCAAGTGTTGACCCCTAGAATGATAAGCATGTTAGGTTTTCACTACAATTCTACTCATGTAACTCATACAATGGAACCGAATTTTGTATCTAGATGCCAAAATTATGTGTTTTCACTATGCAGAAATACTAAGCCTAAGGACTTGCAGATAGGTAGAATATGATGATGGATTGACATATATATGATCTTTCACACATTTGCAACTTGTTCATTTACCATTTAATCACTGGCATAACAAATTAAAATTTGCGTGGCTCGTATAGGTGTCCTGTGATAGTTCATTTACCATTTAACCAACAGAGTAAATAGTACTTATAGTAAGACAATTATCACTTCAATAATATTGCAGATCAATATTGAAAAATTATTCAATATTCATCAAACATGGCATGGCACTGAAAAATTAATGCAGCAGCACGCTCAATGCCAATGTCTGATCAATATTTTTAAGACCCTTACCAGTAAAATGCTGAGAGACGGTTGCAGTACAGATATGTGCTTTAGGGCAGGCAACAGAAGATGCGGCAGACGTTTGCAAAGATGCGGAATTGTGAGTATCAGTGTGAAGTATTCCTTTGCAGCACCAGTTAGATCAACATCCCTGTCTGCTCTTGTAGTGTTGAAAGGGCGTAATGCAACAGTAACTGCACTAGCCGTAATCAGGAGCTTATCATCTGACGCAGAATCTATCTTCCCCGTGGTAACATGGGGATCAAAACATTTTATATATCTCCTCACACAGCTATATGTACCACTCTGCCGTGTGCCAATATATGCAATCAAAGCCTCCACAGAGTCATCTGCAGCTCTGGTATTCTCACTTGTTAAGTTTTTCCATGTTTTTCTATCAGTTAATGAAATGGCTAACCGCATAGTAATAGCAGTCATTTTAACCATGTTTGCATCCTTGTAAGAACAATTGTCACACCTGGAAAGAATGCCAGAGCACAGCGAAATCAGCCTTTTTGCCTGATAAAGCCAAACAGACCTCTCTTCTGGAAAACCCACAGCAAAGGAACATAAGTTTTTGCTCGCATCTACATAGAAAAGATACATGTCAGTTGAAAAGGATGGTGCTTCCCAAACAATTTGGTTTTTTGCAGCAAGACTGAACCTAGTCCAGATCAAATTTTTGATGCTAACCTAATTTACCATATGGCAATTTAGCACAATCCTGCTATAGTCAAATTCTGCACTAATCAGGTTTTGCCTTATCTTCAAATATGCATGCTGGCGAGATTCTATCAGTAGTCAGTATGAATTTTATCATGAACAAAGGTTACCATGCTGGAGGAATATAGCTTGGATCACTTCACCATTCTTATCTGCTAAACCTTATCATACATGTTAAAGTGAAATTTAAAGTACTTAATTCGTTGATATAATATTTAGAAGCTACCTTCCACCACAGATATCACCATCCCCGATTGTCACCAAGATTAATACCAATGAGAGTATGAGACTATGTGGGAAGCATGAATTTGGGTAGGTCAAATACACCTCACACAGAGAAACATAGGGAGTGGTTTATTTATGTCAAGTTTACAACTAATTCCATTTTTAAATAAGGTCATACAGGGATGGAATAATCTATATATCATATTACTATAATCCCAAAATAAAAAGAAAAGGAGGAATATGTTTCTAAAATGTTTAAGCTGGCCACAAACAGCAGAATCGCTAAAAGTAAGCTTAATAAGTAGGGCATACCCATTGAGTTTATGCTATTCAATATGATTTTGAAGCATCTTGTGACAGACTTCGAAGTCTTGGTCTGCTGCCCCTTGTACCAGCTTGATGGTTGAGTAATGAAGAAAAGAAATGGCCTAAGCATCTTGCTTGATATCCATTGATTTGTTAGGTTGACGGCGGGCTGGTTTATTAATACTTCCCACTCTTCATGAAGTTGTTCTGAAACCTTTCTAATGAGATGGTACCTTCTCCACACTCGCTGGCACAACCCCAGAAGTAAAAGAAGTTATAGGGGAATCCATCAAATGATTGTACAACACAACAAAATCATTCAAGCAAATCACAACACAAATGTAGCCCATGGACATGAACAGTTTGACAGGGCATTCACATCTATGTTGACTATGTTGTGAATTATAAGCTTTTTTCTGCATCGTTAGCAAAAAAACACACAGCAGAATTAACATATTGGATTAGGCATACAAATTTATAGGTACCTCGGGTTTGATTATAAGGATAAACGGGAAATAATCTACTACAGATAACCAAAGTCATGCTTCGTCGGATAATCCAGTTAGCTAGGGCAAAAAGTATAACTTATAAGCTTTTTTCTGCATCGTTAGCAAAAAAAAACACACAGCGGAATTAACATATTGGATTAGACACATAGATCTACAAATTTATAGGTACCGCGGGTTTGATTATAAGGATAAACGAGAAATAATCTACTACAGATCACCAAAGTCATGATCCGTCGGATAATCCAGTTAGCTAGGGCAAAAAGTAAATACTACCCTTAACTTTCAATACATTGCAACCTCTGTCTCAATGTTTTTTGTGGTGTGTGCACAGGAGGTCCAACATTTACTATGGTATAAATACACAAATAGGATAAATCCTGAAATTATGAATTTCTTTCTGAAATCGTCATTTGAGTTTATTAAGATTTTATGAATTGCTAGCGCTCTTTGCATGAAACTAATTAGTAATAGTTTTCTGAGTAGTTCAGCAGGATCTTGTAATCGAAAATTTTGAGAATCGCAATGAGTCAAGTTAGCAAACTCAGTTAACCTTTCATGGTAAAGCAAGAATAGAAGATCAGAGATTTGCTTTACCCAACATCAACGTGGGGGTAGGTTGCAGTTAAAATGGAACTACGGCTTTAGAATGGCTACATAGTTTCCAGATATCGTACTCACTACAAAGCTGCAAACCCTGATGTTATCGTGTTTCGTTGTTAGGACACTCATGCGCAAACCTGAATCTAACACCTGGATTTCGCACCAGCAAACACAAGAACTACTTGTATCCAGGTCAAGAACATTAGTAATTAAATGTGCATCTAAATAATTAGCATTCAGGATTCAGGCAGAACCATTTTTAGAACGGCATCCCTGAATTCTCTGTACTGGATCACACGTAACTCAGGCCAATCAAATCACTGTCCCCAAATTTTCCATACCAATTGTTTATGTCAGACGGATGAGCCGTATCCTAGATCCACTAAACTACCAAAACTAATTGAGAAAACGACTCCGTGGTCATGAGCGGCAGTCAGATTTCAGACAGATTAGGTAGGTAGGTGCGCAGGAGGCAGCGGCATGCAGGTGTGGCCGAGGAGGGGCGCGTGGTACGGCGACTGCAGGTACCTGGATGGTGAGGGCGGCGGCGGCGGCGCGACGGAGGTGGCCACGGAGCTGCCGCTCCTCGGAGACCTTCTGCAGCAGCGCGTCGCGGGTGATCTCCCTCGCGCTCGACCCCCTCAGGGACACCTGCGAGAAAATTAGTCAAGACGGGGAGGAAAGGAGCGGAGGAGGCTGGCTACGGGCAGTAGAGGGAGGTACCTGGCGGTGGCCGGAGGGCGGGACCGACATCGCCGCCGGCGAGGAGGGGGAGCCGTGGAGGCCGGCCTGCTTTTTCGCCCGCGGCGCGGGAGCCGAGAGAGACAGTCAGACTCAGACAGACGGACCACGGACGCGTCCACGTGTGGGTCGTCATCACTATTTCAAGTTTTTTTCACAGTTGATCTAAAAAAAGTTTTTTCCATTTTTTTTGACAATCAATACCATATATTAATGGTCTCAACATTGTCTAGATACGGATGCATCTAGTCTAAACACTTAACTAGATACATCCGTATCTAGATAAAGTTGAGTCCATTAATATGGATCGGAGGTTGTAGTAGCGAATACAGCGATTACAAAAAATAAAGTCTAAAAGAAACGAGCAAATCTTCGAGATCTTCAAACTCTTTCTTCTTCCATTATACAATCTTATACTTTTCTGCAGACATAGAACGACACAAATATCAAACCACAGAGCTGTGAATACCAGCGAGGGTTCTCCATAATTGTAATTTTGAGCCGTAATGGCAAGGCTACGTGCAACCACGCATCCATTAAGTTAATCAACCAACATCAGCCAGAGTTCCAACGCCGGTATTTCAGGGAATAACAACCGAACAGCCTGGTCGACGTCGCTGGGAGCCGAGAGTAGGAATTCACCATTGTCGAGAACATAGCAGCCGGGACAATATTGCGAGGACAATCCTCGCGGCAATCATGAGAAAAACTTCAAAATCGATCCGGCGAAGCAAGCTCTGAAGGACCATATATACCTAGACAAATTTAATCTTACAGCACCACCATTGACGTTGAGAAGAAGATCTCGTAGTCGAAAGAAGGACCGAAGATTACTTATTGTAGATGATACCGACTCCATTGATGAAGAAGACGGCTATCAAAGGCTTAATCTAATCTATTGAAAACACTACTTTTATTAAAAACTCCACCAATAGATCGGGTTCCCCACCCCTCTCGACACCGGCGAGGCCGGTCGGAGGAGGGGGAACCGATCTATGGGGAGGTGGAGGTGGTGGCGGCTGCGGTAGGTTTTTTTCCATTTTTTTTGATTGAGGAGGAACTTGGTCGATGCAAGATAGTAGTACCATACCAAGGTCAGAAATAGAAAAATCATAATATTCTTTTTTTCAAGTAGAAAAATCACAACGCTGTAACGCAGCGGTCAGGTAGATATAGAGCAAAAGAAAAAAAAAATGTAATTTTGCAATTTTCTATGCACGGGAGCTGTCGAAGAAACATATACAAGGTGGAAGATCATATTTAGTATTCTCCAAGACATATAAAAAAGTTCCATTATGCAGGATTTATTTTATACATTATGTGGCATAGATATCATAAGTTTTTTTTTGTAGCAGCAATTCTTCGTTTTCTCTATAGAATTTATTTGTTCAAGGGCCCATGATAAACATAAGTTCAGCAACTCCTCCATCTAAGATAATTGATTGGTTAAAATCAATTCTCCCAAGTTTTGTGTGGCATCCACAGAATTCAAAGCTCAAGTTTAATCATTGATTTGACCAATAACACTTGCGTTATATGGGACACAAATTATACGTTGAATTTGTATTTCACAAATATATAATGATATAACTTTTATGCATGACTTGTATATAATTGGTCTACTTTATAATTAAAGTTAAATCACGAAATAAGAGAGCAATAATAATAAATTCATGTTTATAGGTAGTGGACATGCATGATGTGTATAGAGCTACCAAAAAAAAATTAATTTTTTTTAAAAAAAAATTGACTGGAGCTACCAAAAATATGATGTGTATCAGTGTATATAGTTGTCCATGGTTAGTTTGGGTAGTGCGGTTAGGCCAGCGCCAGCTACCGGTTAGGTAGGATCGAACAGGGCCAGCTTTCCGCTTCACACGTTCACGCGATACGATGGCTGATGGCCAGACATGATTAGCACTGAGCACCACTACACGCGCTCCCTCTAGATGTTAGCTTCCTTTTCACGGGAGATTCGATCCCGGCATCCCTCCCACCTTTCCGTCAGATATTAGCCTGAATTATCAACAACCATGCTGAGCTTTTTGTTACAGATTCTTAAAAAGTTTCAACAGAATTCGTAATCTGGCAGGTGCCGTCGCATCATCGTGGTTTGGATTTTTTCTTTACAGGATGAAAAGAGGATTGTCAGGGAAGAACCAAAAATCATGCATAATTAGTATAATTCCTCTCCTGCTGATATGATAAGCAACAACATTATACTCTCATATAGATACCAGAGGGCAGAGGCTAAATTTGAGAGGGACAGATAAATCAGGTATTGGAAAGTGTGTAGCTACCCCGCGAATAAATAGTGTAGTGATGGGTGATACAAGGTGCAGTTAGTCAGGGAAGGGTGCACACAACTGTGCAAGTTCAGTTCAGGAGTAAGCAGAAAAGTCTAGGCGAACAAATAAACCTCACTTCAGAAGCAAGTTCAAAGTTCCACGAAAATGGTAAAACGATTAATATGATCATGTAAGTGTACCGCTTGCACTGTAGCCAATGTAACACCTCAGTCAAATGTCGTCGAGGGGTCTACAGAACGGACATCGAGTCAGAAGCTTTATGTTGTTTACATGTCTAGCACTGGCAAGCATGATATGTACACTTTATGAGAATCGGCATTCTTGATAGCGAATCTTGTATTGTGGTGTTTAGCTATAAGGAATGAATTTCAGGATCCTTGGCTTCAGTAATCAAAATTGTTAATGTAAGTCATTCTGGCTGCACTTTTGGCACTCCTTCTATCACAGCTGCATTTGCAGGCGAGACGTGACCCATGCTGGCGAAGACGAGACAGTTCATCAATTGCCTGAGTTACTCGAAAAGGAAGAAGTAGAATGTGCTTACACTTCGCCGTTGCTTGCACCAACATCGTAGTTGTTTGGAGCCACTGGTGCTTTAACATCAGTTCCAGCCTGAAGCTCAGAGACAGCAGCGTTGCTCTAAGAGGGTATGCAAGATTAAGCGCTCACTAATGCATGAAAACACAAGCAATTATTTGATCATCCAATGGATAATAATGATAAAAGAAATGAACCTGCTCAATTGCAGCCACATGAGCTTCAACTTTTGCCTTTGAGCAACTTCTCAGGGTACCCTACATATATCAAATATAAAGTAATATAAACAGATATAGCTGCAAGTCCAAAATGCAGAACCAACAGAAGCAACTATGAAGTCAGAAAAGACAATTATATCTTGAGACTGGAGACAGTGATTGCACAAAGGATAACCACAACCTATTCTTATATGATTCTTTCTACTCTTAAGTTTAAGTAGAGACAATAACAGCACATGAACAACTTATCTAACACCAGGGAAACGATGAAAATGATAAATTCGATTTCCTTTTCACATGTAGTAGTCTCTTCCCTCTGCGCATGTTTATTATGGTTCTGACATCGCACGATCAAGAAACCTCAAGAGTTTTTCTATTGAAGTGTATAGGCATATCACATACCTCCATGACTACAGGAAGTAACAAGGGAGGCCCTGTAAATTAAAATCAACACACGTCATAATTGACTTCGCTGAAATATGCCATGCATTCACCAAGTTGGTAAACATACATGCACCATTGTTGCAAGTCCATAAGATTGGGACCAGATGACAACAGTGTCATGGTAACATGTGCCCTGTGACACCATCACAGCAAGCATCATTGTTTCAATTTGCAACAGCACAATGCAATTCTACCTCCATGGGAATATTAAGTGTTCGCTAGATCATGAAAATGCATAGAAGGACGTTGTTTAGGAAATCCAGATATAACTGAGCATCATATTATCAGAAGAAAGAAAAATAAAACTCCAGCATGTTAAGCATGAGACTGTACCTTGTTTGCCCACATCAGTCCACAAGCATTGCACAAAGTCCTTGGACCAGCTGGACCACGACGCATCGCTGGTGTCATCTTTTCACTAGTACCACAATTCTGACACCTGTAACAAGTATGATATGGAGGGAAAAGGGGTCATCCCTTTCCCGTTCAATAACAAATAGACAGAAAAAGTGGATCAAAGATAAGACAACTTTGACTCTTGAGACAGGAAATCTTGGCCCAGGCCCTGAGAGGTAGGATCACAGCTTGGTGATGGGGACTCCCCCTCCAAATTTGATTTTCCAGCAAATTGTCCCTTCCGACGCTGCATCCTGAGAAAGCAATTAGAAACATGAGCATTAAATTCTTGAGCCATGTTATGTTCCTCCTAAATTACAACCAGTTGTACTCGGATACATGGCTTAAAGTACCGGATTTTATGAGCCTAGTTTTCCCAGAGGATCTATCTTACTCTTTTTTACCTCTTAAGAACCCTTATCCTTCCCCAGCCTACCCTCTAGGCATGCCTTGAAGCATCTACCCTGATGATCACAGACCACTATATTCTGCAACAAGCATGCAGCATGCAATCAGACCATGGCTTATGGCTGCCGTCATCGCCAGACAGGGCCTTTCTTGTGAGTATTTGTTGAACCAAAATTTGACCAAGCAAATACAAGTTAAAACAAATTGTGGTTTCCTCGGTTGAAGAGTTGGGACAAACTAAGATGCTCCTGAAATTACAACATTCCATACTGGACTCTCAAAGTGGATGTAAAACTTAACATCTATGTGTACTTCTGTGTTTGATTTGGAAAGATTACTACCGATAGGGGAAACTTGTGAAGCGGATATGGCTGGCAATGGTGGTCGTTAGGACCAATTGCAGAGAAAGGGGACGATGGAGAAAGAGAAACTCAGGGATATGCTACACCGTGCATCTAGCCTAAGGGAAATTATTTGTTATAATAATGACATGAATATTGATATCTTGGAACCTTGTGAGGACCTCAGATATCATTTAAGTTTTTAACAATGTCTCATTTTTTCAACAAGAGCAGTAAGGTGGTCCCTGTTGAACATATATTCACACAAACCTTATGTAGAAGAGCTGTACGAAAATAAAGTCTGGAGAACAGATGACAGCTTAATAGACTCTTTAAGCAAACAAAAAGGAGATAATATAAAACCCTGGTTGCTACCTTTTCTCAAAAAATAAAGTCTAAAAACTGCATTTATATGCAGACAATTTATGAAACCCAGCATCCAGAATTGTTTGCTTTGAATCTCTTTTGGAAAATCCATATAAAAATCCATGCTGGTACACATGGACCTATTAATGAACTAGCTCATCTTATTACACCTTTTTGCCAGGTGAATTGGTTATGGACCATTAATAATTATATTACTTCCCTAACTTATCAGACGCACTAGGCATAACAATGATGTATCTGATTAACGCCCATAACTTATGAATTAGTTCCCTCAATAAATATAGTGATGAGGATTATTAGTGGTCCAAAATAAACAAAATACCGATGTCTCAAACATACGGTTCATTCACAGCTTTTACAGATGATATTTAGTGGTACAACTGACAGATGATAAATCTGGCAGACCAGGTACAAACCTGAGTGCCACTTCTTTGCGTACAGCATAACGTATTTTCTTATCAAAATTTCTCCCTTTCCGTTTTTCGCGGAACCTAATGAGTGAAGCAACCCTTTTTGCAGGAATGTCGGTCCTCTGAAGTAAGTCCTCATAACCCTGCAGAAGAACGCTAAAATCACATCATAAAGGAATAAATTATCACTAATCGTCATATATATTGCCGAGTACTTTCCACCTACCCTATTTTCCTGTTGACTAGGTAAAACCATGGCAGCTAAACCGGGTGGAAGTTCACCAGATCCTAACAACGACAGGACAGCTTGAACCTGAAAAACTGACTTCAGCTTAGATAAAACAGAAGCACGTTAAGGAGGTATAAATTCAACAGTAAATATAATGACAGAATTACATATAGTATATCAATTATGTTCATGGCGACTAATTATTACAAATCCTCTTAGAAAACTTAAAGTAGTCATTGCAAATCATCACATATTTTGGTTATGGCTATTTACAGTAAGTAACACTATGACTTGATAGTAAACTGCCGCAAGTGACAAGGACTTGACGCTTCTGCCATTTGTAGAGTATGGAAGTAATCCATTACTGTTAGCCACTGATGAATAAGGATACGTAGTAAGAACTACTCTACCACAGCGGGTTGGGACAGCCTTGTTTCCCTAGCAACATCATTACTATTCATAAATCAAATCACACGTGATCCACTTTCATCTTTTAACCAAGAAAATCGCATTACACCAATCTGAACTGTTTGTTTCGGCTGATGCAACAGGACTCATCAGTCATCACTGTAAACATACAGTGAAATGTTTAGAGAAGAGATGCACTAATCCTGATCAGGTAAACAAACGCCTTCCTAGAATGACCAAAAAAATCCTAACATAAATCATATATCCAATTCCCGCGCACGACAACGAAACTCATCGAATTTCTAACTCGGTCGTTTCACAAGAGAACTGAACGCCGAGAGTTGAGGAGGAGACCTTGTCAGGGGTGACGGATTCGAAGACGTAAACCTCGCCCTGGAATAGCAGCGTCAGCTGGTTCGGATTCCCCGTTAACGCCGAGACCGGAGCCGGGGCCGGCAATTCATCAGCCGGTCCCAGCTCCTCCTCCTCGTCATCCTCTTCCTCCTCCTCCTCCTCCTCCGCGTCGTCCTCGCCGCCTTCGTCGTCACCGGCTGCAGCTGCTGCTACGGGTTCGGCGTCGCGCATCTCGGCGTCGGCGTCCTGTGCGGCAGCGGCCGCGTCAGACATGGCCGGCGGTGGCGGGGAGCACGCAACCCTAGATGTGGGAATGGAAGGTGGTGATGCGGTTCTCTGGTGTAACTGGGCCCGAGTTTTCTTTTTCTTAGACCGAGCTTTCTGAAACGTGTGGCGATGCGAATGAATAGGCGGATATTAATCCCATTTTGTTCTCTGTCATACAAAATGCTGTTTTTTTTCAAAGAATCTACCAATAATATTGTACACCTTCCCTAGGTTTACATTGTTTTCTCTCAACTGTTTCGCCAAATCTTTCCTGCAGCTGTCAATGTGCTTATGGGATGGCCAATGAGCCCGTTAACCGAATGATGCAGACAACGAAGGGTTGTGTCAATCCCTATGCTCAGTAATATGCCAACCATTATCCTTTGGAAGCAAGAAACTGATTAGAGCAGGACAAAGACATCAACTCCCATGTACATACATACAAATTTGACATAGGTTGAGACATCCTTTTGTGGACGGAGGGAGTAGTAGACTGCGAGTTTGTCGCATTTGGTTTCCCCTGTCCGCATCAAACACCCAGTTTAAAATCTTAATGTACATATTTTCCAAACATGTAAAAACTACATAACATAACGATTCACCGAGCATCCACTCACACTTTTGCATACATTTCACTCGGTCTATATGCTCTTTTTTTAGACGGAAGGCTCGAAATGAGCCTGGCTTTGAATTAACGAAGCCAACAACCGGCTAAGAGTTACAACTTACAACACGCACATTCCACACACACGCACCCCTTACAAGCAACAAAGTATCACAAGGGAGAACAACCAAGCAACTACATGAAGCACAAACTAAAAGAGATTGCTTGATCTTGGAGACGCCTTGACTTCTGTTGCCCGGAGACGCCGTCGGAGGTATCAGAACCAACAGACCTCCACTGCACCATCCCCGCCACCACCAAAGACACGCCGTCGAGGAGGGGGCCTAGCAGTGCTTGGGAATCCAGAGGCAAGGTCTTGCAGCAACGCCTCCAAGAAGGTAAACGGCGTTCAAGACGTCGTCGTTGCCGGCAGAGATCCTGCAAAGCTTTCGCCAAGACCCCGAGACACCAACCCTAGAAGTAGGGCGATTCACAAGCCGCTATGAGGAGCCTTCACCAGACACACGCACTTGGAAAACGGGGCGGAACAGAGAGACGGTTTCCGACCGTCCAGTAAAAGGGAAGATCTTCATGGCGATGCCTTCAACAAGAGAACGACACCCGGAGGTGTTGTCATCGCCAGCACTGGACATTCCAGTGCACGGTTTTCACCGAGACCCGTCCAAAACCAGACGTCGGCCACCCTCACGAGGACGCGAAGAAGACACCAAAGGACGACGCCACCGACCTCCGAACCTCGGGAAAACTCGGTGCGCTAGCCCCAGCGCACCGGAATAGCACGTCAGATCGGCATCAAGCCGGGGAAGACGGAGAGCAGGGGCAACGCCGGAGCTCGCCGCCGTGCTCCTTCGAGGGGAGGCAGGAGGAGACCATGGAGCACCATGGCAGGGGCCACACACGCAACACCCCACGCACGCACGCACGCACGCACGCACGCGAGGGAGCTCCCCGCCGCCACCTTTAGCCGCAGCGCCGGCGGCGTCCTCAGGCGACGGCGGGGGGAGCGGGAGGAGGGAGGATGGGTTCGGAGCAGATCGTCGCCCGGAATACAACCACCGGCCGCCGACAGCACGCCGCATGGAGCGGGAGGAGGGAGTACATCATTCAGGATTACTTCTCTACCGAAGGCCAAATAATTGGCATCTCGTCGGATTGAACTTTCAGTCCACTTTATCATCTACACTGAAGGTATCATCGTATGAATGTTATGGTGCAAAGTTCTGCATAGCCACACAGATCTTGTAAATCTGTAAGTACCAACTATTAAAAAATTTAGACATAACTTATAGCCTTTTAGACTGAGGTCAACCAGGCACAACCCAAACTCCGATGTAGTGGCGCATTGCCATTATTATAAATTTATTATGAATGAGATGTCACGGAAGCAAATTACATGACAAAATGTGGCGACGTAGACAAAAATACTCTGAATGTCCTTTCAATATTCCTTCCATGATATTGCTATCTATTACACGGCATTGTAATGAACTATTTCATTCACCACTGTACAGTGTCCCATTTATGATACAAGGAAGAGGGCATCTGGGTGATAGATGGTTGGAAAATAAGCTAATTACATCCAGAATGCCACAGGAGTCGAGCAGAGGTCATTAAGCTCATGTCCTTCCATCAGCTCGTAGGATCGTGCAGTTTGCCGCGTTGTCCTGAGCTCTCCATCTTTATCATACTTGAGACCAAACTTGGTGACGGACAACACGCGGCGGCGTGGCCCCCCGACAGCGTTTGAAGGGCTGATGATGTTTGTGGAGGAGAGACTCAATTAGGCAGTAGTTGTTGTTGCCCATGTAGAGAAGGGTGGCACCTAGGTGCCTCTTGTTATCTGCAGAAAAGAGCTGGTCCTTGCCGAGCTTCCAGGCCGGCATGGAACCGCATTTGGCCACGGTGGAAACAGGTGGAACTTCAGAGGAGCAGACATAGCCGACACCCCCTTTGTGACGACAGAGTCCTACCCAAGCATCAAGTGCGTCGTCGAAGTAGGCTTGGCCTTTGAAAGGCATGCCCCAGTTTCCTTGGCATGTCCAGTTGAGGTTTTGAGTGTCAAAAGAGAAGGTGCTCTTCACCTCTGAGAAGAAGAGTGTTCGGCCATCAGCGTGCAATGCAGAGGATATGATGTCACTAGATTGCACTGGAGGGGCTATCACTTCAAGCCCCTCGCGTCGCTCCCCCAGGCGACGCCAGGGGAAAACCTAGCGCCGCCAAAGCTCCTCCCCGCCCGGACCTTCCCTGCCGCCGCCGCCGGCGACCTCCGCGGCGGTGGCGGCGGTGGCGGCACCCCGCTGCCAAAGGTGGTCGGGGAGTTCGTGGACGCGAGGTGGTTGACCGGCTCGTGGGGGCGACGGCGGTCGGGCGCGGGGATGTCGAGTCGGCGGGCTCGGGTCGAGGTGGAAGCTGGGGTCTGCGG
Organism: Poa pratensis; assembly: GCA_947311845.1. Taxonomy (NCBI): domain Eukaryota; kingdom Viridiplantae; phylum Streptophyta; class Magnoliopsida; order Poales; family Poaceae; genus Poa; species Poa pratensis. The sequence continues at coordinate 76,708,792 of CAMZMU010000020.1, forward strand.
GGACGGAGAAGGTCGGGGGCGTGGTGACCTGTGGCGGAGAAGGTATGGAGCGCGGCGGCTGGTGGCGGCCGGGCGGGCTAGATCTGGGCCCGGCTTGGGCCGCGCGGGCCGCGGCCGATGTGGGTGCTGGGCGGCGTCTCCGGGGTGGTGCGGCGCTGGCCGTGGCCTGGAGGTGCGAGGGCAACGTGAAGACCTGCGGGCGGTTGCTGCTGAGGATGGAGGTCGTGAAGGTCCCAGGGTCGGCGGCGCGGGTTGTGGATTGGTGGACATCAACAGAGGAATGAGTGTTGCGTGCTCCGGCTGGTTGATGGCCCTTCACGTAGTTACCCCACAACGGCGCCAGAAAACGGTCTTGACGGCCCTTCGTGTGGTTACCTGCGTGAAAAGTAAATGGGTTAGGTTGAGACTCCAAGTGCAGAGTGTATGTAGTAGTGGAAGACAGTTTTCCCCACGAGGGGTGACTCGAGGGTTTAATATCGAACTCTCGGGGAACCAGTATTTCAGGTGTTATCTCCTTATCCTTCTCTTGAGAACCTGCAACAAAATAAATTGTTTTGTGCCCTCAACCTCACCAAGTGGTTGTCAAGCACAAGGTGTGAGAATGATAATAAAATAAATATGCAAACGGTATTAAATATGCAATGATGGTAAAATAAATATGCAAGGATGATGGTAGTAATGATAAATGATATTTTTGGGGTTTTATGATGAATGCAAGATGTAAAAGTGTTTTTGTATTTTCGGATTTAATAATGGCAGCAAACAAAAGTGGTGATAAAAGTGTTGGAAAGGTGTTTCTTATGATTAAAAATGGACCGGGGTTCATGGTTTCACAAATGCACTCTCTCTTGATGACGTGGTAGACAATGGAACACTAAAATTAACATGAAAGATGGCAAGACATGGTTTGACAAGTTATTAATAATATGGGCATCACGTCCTAACATAGAGATCTCAAGTATAAGTTGTTCTCTCTCTTATGCTCCACCAAGATGCGAACTAAATCATAACACCTTAGTAATTAAGATAAATCAGAGCATAGCAATAAGTTCAATGACATGAAGTTAAAATAAGAACATGCTAGATCTAGTCATGGAGGTAGTGGCCAAGGTCACATCCACTCTCCGGTAGCATGGTATTTTTGTTTATCCCTAGTGAGGCAACAAAGTAAGGTACAAAACCCAAGTGGATCGCAGAACTATCTGTCACGTTCACTGCACTGGCCACCCCCGTTACTCCAACTAATGCACACGTTCCCCTCACATGCTCTCATAAACATGCTTGATCATGACAAGTAAATAAGAACGGGGTACATAATATGCATCTACTTTCATAACTGAAACAAAACCATTGCAATCTCAAACATGTATTAACTCATAATAAAGATCCACCACAAAGGAATTACATAGATGACCGTAATCATGTTCAGCAGCTCATACGGTACTAATTAGTGAAGCTCATAGAGAGGAGAGATACATAAGTTACTTCCACAAACCCATAGTCCAGGGGTGGACTACTCCCTCTTCATCATGGTGTCGGTGGAGATGTTGTTGGAGGGGAAGGAGACCACCCGGCAGCGCCCCGCCGGAGTTTTCCCCTCCAATCTTCAGCTCCAGGTCTCTGTTTCGTGGTTTCTGTGTTTCGGCGGCGCTCTCTTTCGCGAAAGCCCTGGGGGGGTCTATATATAGTCGTTTTTAGGTCAAGACGAAGTTTCGGGAAGAAAGATCGATGGCAGCGGAGGCCCGAGGGCCATTTTGGTGGGTCCCACGCGGTCAGGGAATCTGGCCGCATGGGCCCACCCCTTTCGGCCTTCTGGTCTCCGTTTCTTCGATTCCTTTGCGCCTACGTTTCGTTCCTACAAAAAAAATGATCCCCGTAAAGTTTCAGGTCATTTGGACATCGTTTGGTCGCCTGGAACGTAAAAATATAGAAAAAGGGGTTTTCTGACAGCGCAGGGTTAATTCCAGAAAAATGGGGAAGTTGTTAATTATCCCCAAAACTCAATATAAATCATGAATATAACCCTTATATGATGTAAATAACATGGAATAACATGTAATAAAATGTAAAGTTGGTATTAAACTGTGTTGTATATGCAATGCAAAGTTCTTGTCAAAGTCTTTTCATCGCTTCTGCACTACGTTTGAGTTGTTCGAGGACAAACAACGAGCATAAGCTTGGGGGAGTTGATGCACCTAATATGCATCTACTTTTCCAAGCACTTTGCTTCATAATTTTCTCCGGAATCTTGCCATATTTGAATAAAACTGCTGAATCTGACGCTGTTTTTAGCAAAGTCTCCTTTCTGGTTGTTTTTGCAGGAAATTAAATCGGGGAAAAATACCACGTCATTTTTTATGGAAAAGAAGGACATCGTGCAAAAGACGGACTCGAGGAGGCGCACGAGGCCCAAAAGAGTGGCCCCACGCGGTCAGATTCCTTGACCGCGTGGGCCCACCTATCTGGAGCATCGGGCACCGCCTCTCCCTCGGTCTTCCGCGTACCCCTTCATATATACGAAAAGTGGACGCCCTAAGAGGGGGGGAGCTTTCGTGAAACAGAGCGCCGCCACCACCACGATCTTCGTTTTCGGAGACAGATTGATCCAGGATTTCTCCCCCGGAGGAGAGATCCGGAGGCCGTCTTCACCGCCATCTTCACCGCCTTCATCTCCATCGACCATGAGCTCCCTCACCATCACCATGTGTGAGTAGTCCCCTGTAGGCACATGAGGTGGATGGGGATTGGATGAGATTGATCATGTAATGGTACCCGTTGTTCTAGATCCTAGGGGTTTATCTTGAAGATACTTTTGTATTGTGTTGATGCACTTATGCTATGTTTAATGCTTGCTACTAGGGCCCGAGTGGCATGATTTCAGTACTGAACTTATTTTGCCCCATCATATATTTGAGTTTGGTATCTATCTGCAAAGTGTATTACCTGCTATTATGTTGAACCTGCGAACCCTAAAAGTGACAGGTAGGGAAAACAAGGGGGAGATGTATTAGTTTGAGAATTCTATGTGTTCATGAAGTGTTAATGCGTTGTTCCGGGCTATTCGAAAGGGTAGACCTTAATTACCTGTAGTTTCAAGTTGGCCCCGGTGAAATGGGCAGGTAGGACAATAGATGTTGTGCAAATTCTCTTGGTTAGTACGCACAACTATTTATGGAACACATACCTACATATATCGGAGTTAGAGATAAGTCCCATTGCTGTTTGTATATTATTATATGATCAATCTTATTCATGCAACACCCCGCTGTCACCTCGTGCCTACGTTTTAAATCCCTGAGTTACACTTTCACTTTTCCGGTGAAAACTGGGAAACCCTTGTTACTACTGCTGATTTATTTTGCTTGCTTGAATCACCTTACTGCCATCACTATTACTGCTGCAAGTTTATTGATATACAGGTGTGGTTAAGAGTGACGCCTCAATTGCCAAAGTCTTATTGGTATTCTTGTGTTCCCATCGAGTCGAACTATAAATTTGGGTAATACTTCCCAACGAAGATTTCAGCGATCCCCTATACTTGTGGGCATCAGCATCCCCAAGCTTAGTTCCTACTCGTCCTCGAGTGGGTAAACGATAAAAATTTTTTTTGAAGTGACATGCTACCATCATAATCTTGATCAAATAGTATTATAAGGCACATGTAAGTGAATGAAATGATCCAAGTCAATGGTCTATAATTTGCTACCAAATAGATAATGAGTAAACACCGAATCATACAAGCTAATCTTTTCATGAATAGTACTTTGGAGACAATGCATTCACAGGTTTATATAAGTGTTAACTCATAAAGCAATAGATTCTAATAAAAGGTATTTAACCAGCACAAAGAAAGATTTAAGTTTCAGCGTTTGCTTCAACTTTCAACATATTTATCTCATGGATATTGTCAACACAAAGCAATATAATAAGTCCAATATGTAGCATATAACAAATGTTGTACCAAAGTTGACACTAGTGTTTGCTTGTGGAAGATAGAAAGAAGTAGGAAAACTGACTCAACATAAAAGTAAAAGAAAGGCCCTTCGCAGAGGGAAGCAGAGAATAAATCATGTGCTAGAGCTTTTTAGGTTTTTGAAATCATATAGAGAGTAAAAATTAAGTTTTGGGAGGTGTATGTTAATTGGTCAATGAATCAGTAGTGGAAAGTACAATAAGACCCCGGCCAAACAGACTTTTAAAAGCGGCTCCCATGGAGGACGTTATTTCTACCAGCAAGGCAGATCATCCCTCTTTTCTCTTTGGTTTACACATGCAGATGTTTCACTGAGTATTCAGTTGACAAAATGTGAAGAGATTAAGCGGTTAAAGTTGTAATTAATTGAGACTAGGCACCCCGTTGCCAGCTCTTTTTGCAAAATTAATAGATAAGCGGATGTATATGCCGCTAGTCTGATGGTAAAGTCTGCTTGACAAGTGACATAAAGACATCCACCACGTCCTCATGAGCTTGGTAAACATTGACACAAAAAGGAGTAGTAATGGTGCCTGGTTGACGGGAGAGTATTTGAGGATGATGATGATGGTGATGATGAGTACTTCCCCGGCAACGGCGCCAGAAAACAGCTTGATGGCTACGTGTTGGTGAACCCCAAGAGGAAGGTTATGATGTAGACAGCAGAAGTTTTCCCTTGAATAATCTACCCAAGGTTATCAATCCAGTAGGACTTGACGATCAATTGGAAGGTTGTTGATGTTGACTCCCCCTGGCGCTAGGGAGCTTGCACCAACGTGGAATCTGCACAGACACAAACCAGAACTTTGCCCAACACGAAACAGAGAGGTTGTCAATCTCTCCGGTCTTGCAGAAACAAAGGGTTAAACGTATGGTGTGGAAAACAGCAGGAAACACAACAAGTAACAGGAAACAGATGATTGCAGCAGGTTGTGTAAACAGTATGAGGAAATTGGACCAGGGTCCACAGTTCACTAGTGGTGTCTCTCTCAGAACAGATAACTAGCATGTTGGGTAAACAAATTACAGCTGGGCAATTGACAAATAGAGAGGGCATAACAACTAGAAATCTATGGTTTTCGAGAGAAGGTAATTGGAAAAACGATTCATTCCTTTGCTTTCTTTCAGATATCTATTCAATAAGATGATCTGACCTTACCTGAAAACTAGATTCATGAAGAAGCCCAAAAAGTGCCGGGCTTAGTGCAGCCCAGTTCCTAGCCAGTGACTAGCCCTGCCGGCCCGAACGAAAGGCTCTTTAAGGAAGTAGTCCCATCACTCTCGGGCCCGGCACCAACCAAGAGGAGGCGGGGCTCTCTCCAATCATTCCGAAGAGCCGGAGAATAGGTTCGTTTCCTTCACCGAAGCCACCTACTCTTGTTGGATCTTATTATAAATGAACACCTGGGCCGAGGTATGCGTTCGCAATACCGGGGGTTGGCACGCTAGAGAGAGATATAGACAAAGGTAGCTTTCTGGAAGGACCCAACGCCCTAAATCCTATCTATGCTTCCAGCAAGCTAGATGTCTGGACTGCGGACTTTCGCTCTTCCTCGGCGGTCGAGCTCAGAGTCCTGACTCCCTGTCTTCCAGCATCCAGGTCCAGATGGCTCCTCTGTTAGCTTTTTAGAGCTTTTTGGCCATTGATAGGTCGCGATAGAAATCGGAGAGCCAACCCACGAGCTAAAGGTGGATAATCATACGAGCTTACCAAGAGTCCGAGAAAGCGGGTGAATAACTTACAATACATGCCAAGATGTCTACTATGAAATCTAGTTGGGCATTACAACAAAGTACATAGACCGTTATTCCAACAGCATCTATGCCTAAATAATCCACCTTCAAGGCAGCATCCGCATCCTATTCAGTATTAAGTTGCTAACAACAGATTATTGCATGAAGTAAAGTGTGTAATGTAATCAATACAAGTGCCCTTGGACACTGCACCAATGTTTTATCCCTAGTAGCAACAGCACATCTACCATCTTAGACCTTTCTGTCACTGATCCAGATATCTAGAGACTGAACCCACTATCGAGCATAAATACCCCCTCTTGGAGTCACAAGCATCTACTTGGCCAAAGCATCTACTAGCAACGGAGAGCATGCAAGATCAAGAGCACATAGATAAACAACTTGAATAAACATGGTATCAATATTCATCGGATCCCAGCAAACACAACATCTAGCATTACAATAAGATGATCTTGATCATGTTAGGCAGCTCACAAGATCTAAACATGGAGGCACAAGGTAGAGAGACAACCATCTAGCTACTGCTATGGACCCGTAGTCCAGGGGTGGACTACTCACGCATCACTCCGGAGGCAGGCATGGTGATGTAGAGCCCTCCGGTGATGATCTCCCCTCCGGCAGGGTGCCGGGAAGAGCTTCAGAACTCCTCCGATCTGAGATTGACGATGACGGCCGCGACGGAACTTTTCGTGGAATATGATCGACCGTAATAGGGTTTTCGCGTCGCGGAGAATATATAGGCGAAGAGGCGGCGTCGGTGGCCGAGGGGGGCCACCACGCCATAGGGCGTGGCCCCCTGGTGGGTCTGCTCCGACTCCCCTTTGGACTCCGTGATCTCCTCGTGATATTATTGACGATGTCTTTTGTTTCGTCCAATTCCGAGAATATTTCCTTAATAGATTTTCTGAAACCAAAAACAGCAGAAAACAGGGAACTGGCACTGTGGCATCTTGTTAATAGGTTAGTCCCAGAAAATGCATAAAAATGATATAAAGTATAGCCAAAACATGTAGCAATTGATATAATAACAGCATGGAACATCAAAAATTATAGATACGTTTGAGACGTATCAAGCATCCCCAAGCTTAGTTCCTGCTCGTCCTCGAGTAGGTAAACGATAAAAACAGATAATTTTTGAAGTGACATGCTACCAACACAATCTTTGATCAAATAACAATGTAATGCACATGATCTGAATGAAGTGATCCAAGCCAATGGTCTATAGTTTGCAAGCAAGTAAATAAAGAGTAAACATAAGTGATCACACAAGTGCAAACTTTCATGAATAATACTATAAAACATTTAGAGATATAATAGTCTAACATAATAGTTAGTTCACAGCAGCAATAATTTCAACATGAAAGTGTTTGTATCAACACAAAGGAAGATAATAGCTTCAGCTTTTGCTTCAACTTTCAACATGTATATCATATAGATAATGTCAATGCAAAGAATATGATCAACCAAACACAAAGTTATGTAAAAACTGTTATACTGGAGTTGACAATGATGTTTGCTTAAGTAGACAGAAAGAAGTGGGAAAACTGACTCAACATAAAAGTAAAAGAATGGCCCTTCGCAGAGGGAAGCAGGGATTAACATCATGTGCTAGAGCTGTAGTTCCCGAAGGCATATAGAGAGCATAAAATATTGTTTTGTAAGGTAATGGTGTATACAGGTGTCAACAAATCAGCAAATAGGCAATACTCTACTTCACTAGTTGATCAAACTTTACAAGAGCGGCTCCCATGAAGGACGTTATTTCTACCAGCGGGCAGATCATCCCTCTTCTCTTTTGTTTACACACTTGTGAACATTGCTTGACTGACGAATCAGGGGCAAAAAGATGTGAAGAGAATTGTTTGGTTAAAGTTGTAATTAATTGGGACTGGGCACCCCGTTGCCAGCTCTTTTTGCAAAATTATTGGATAAGCGGATGTATATGCCACTAGTCCAGGTGTGTAAAATTTGATCAACCAGGAAATAAAGACCACCTATCTACGTCCTTATGAGCTTTTCAAGTAGTGACACAAAAAGGAAATGTAACAGTTTTGAGTAGTTAGTAGATAGCACATGAAGAAATTTACTTGGAATGGTGAAAACACCACATAATAGGTAGGTATGGTGGACACAGGTGGCATGGATTTGGCTCAAGGTTTTGGATGTACAAGAAGCATTCCCTCTTAGTACAGAGTTTAGGCTAGCAAGGTTATTATAAGCAAACATCATTATCAACTGGAATAGCAAGAGTGTACATAAAACACAAGGTTTGACGAACCATAGACTCCCACTGTCTTCCTTGTTAACACATAGCCTTCATCCAAAAATTATCTAGACTACTATGGACTTCCAATTATGCAACAGATTATTATAGCAGAAAATCCTTATAGTAGTTCTTCATTAATAGCCATTACTTACATGATGCACAAGCTTAAACATTAATTACTTGACAGCTCAAAACAATTGGCAAGCATCAAATTACTCAAGACAACGATCTAAAAAGATTCATGTAAGCATTTTATACCACTACCACATGCATAGCATTTTTCTGGTCCAACCAAACACCAATCAACTTATTTGACAACTCTCCAAACAGATATAAGTGAAGCAAGAGAGTACTTTCTTCAAAAGAAACTGAAAGCTCTAACAAGAGATATGAAAAACTGAGAGCTAACAGCAATAACAGCAACTAGACAGGAATACTCAACAAGTATAAGTGAAGCACAAGAGTATTCTAATGAAAAAGTGGAGCGTGTCTCTCTCCCAAACATGAATACTAGGATCCAACAAGTATAGCACAGCAAACAAAACAAAACAAACTGAAAACAAAAACACACTGACGCTCCAAGGAAGAGTACACTAGCATGAAGCAATAAAAATATAGCACCATTAGAGATGACCTGATAATTTGTAGATGAAGAAGGGGATGCCTTGGGCATCCCCAAGCTTAGATGCTTGAGTCTTCTTGAAATATGCTGGGGAGGTAAGCCTCCCCAAGCTTAAGCTCTTCACTCTTCTTGATCATGTAATATCATTCTCCTCTATCAACACTTGAAAACTTCCTTCACACCAAAACTTAACAGCTTTTCTCATTAGCAGGTTAGTGCACTAAAAGATAATACTTCAAAGTTCTAGCAAAGACAAAACTCACAAGCCAACTATTTTAAACATTAGCCACTGTTACTAGGCTCAAGTGGGCACTTTTACACGAAAAGAAACCACTTAAAAACTTGTAAAAGAGAGAATGCAAAATAAAAGACAGAATCTGTCAAACCAGAACAGTCTGTAATGACGAATTTTTTCGAGGCACTTACGATGCTCAGATGAAAACTTTTGAAATAATGAAAGTTGCGTAACATCATCAGGAACATGCACAAAAAGTTTCAGCATTTTTCGATTTTTTCTGATTTTCTACTGAATTAAACGGTGACGAACAGCAATCTGTCCCAATGCAGTCCCGAAAATAAAAACCAACTTTGCATTAGTAACTCTCCTTGGCACAACAAAACAGCAAATAAAAGATACAAAGGAGTTGCTACAGAGGTAAACAAGCATCCTTGACTCATACTGAAAATAAAAGATAATGGGTTGCCTCCCAAAAGCGCTTTCTTTTAATGCCTTTTAGCTAGGCTAGAAGATTTTAATGATGCTCTCATAAGAATAAGAGTTGAAAAACAAAAGAGAGCATCAAGAGGCAAATATCAAACATATTTAAGTCTAACCCACTTCCTATGCAAAGGAATCTTGTAACAAAATAAATTATTGAAGCATAAAGCAACTAGCATAGAAAGATGAAACAAATATAGCTTCAAAACTTTCAACATAAAGAGAGGTGTTTTAGTGACTTGAAAACTTTTACAACCATATTTTCCTCTCTCATAATAACTTTCAGTAGCATCATGAACAAACTCAACAATGTAACTATCACATAAAGCATGCTTTTCATGATCTACAACACATAATTTTTATTAAGCTAAAAAACAGTGGGGTTATCAAACCCACTTTTGACAATAATAGTATAATAAATATCATTAGACAATATAGGACCATCATCAAGAGCATTATCATATACATTTTCTAAGCAAACACTCTCATTACCATGCATTTCGAAATTAGGAATAAAAAGAGGATTATCATAAGACTTATCAAAATAGCATGGATTTTCATAAACAACATTGGGGGAAATATTTGGTACTTCTGTTATTTTTGCTTTCTCTTGAGTCAAGGAATGTTTGTCTACCTAAAATTTATCAAAAGAAGTTATTTCAATAGTATCATTACCAACTTCCCCAAGCTTAATATTTTCCATAGCATTAGCAACAACCATGTTCAAAGAGTGTATACCAATATCATTGGTACTATCATGCAAATAAAGTTCCATAGGCCTTTTAATTTTCTCTTCAAACACCTCATGTCCCAACTCAAGATAAATTTCATAAAGCTCTCTCATGTTATTTTCAGCCATAGGACTAGTTTCAAGGAAAGTATCTAGTGATAGCAAGTAAAGAGCTAGACATAATAACTCAGCAAGAAACAAAACCGAAAATAAACTAAATGCAAGTAACTAATTTTTTTGTATTTTTGAATATTGAAAGCAAACAAGATAAAATAAAATAAACTAAGCAAGACAAAAACAAAGTAAAGAGATTGGAACTGAGAGACTCCCCTTTCCAATAGCCTCCAAGTCCCCGGCAACGGCGCCAGAAAACAGCTGGTGCCTGGTTGACGGGAGAGTATTTGAGGATGATGATGATGGTGATGATGAGTACTTCCCCGACAACGGTGCCAGAAAATAGCTTGATGGCTACGTGTTGGTGAACCCCAAGAGGAAGGTTATGATGTAGACAGCAGAAGTTTTCCCTTGAATAATCTACCCAAGGTTATCAATCCAGTAGGACTTGACGATCAATTGGAAGGTTGTTGATGTTGACTCCCCCTGGCGCTAGGGAGCTTGCACCAACGTGGAATCTGCACAGACACAAACCAGAACTTTGCCCAACACGAAACAGAGAGGTTGTCAATCTCTCCGGTCTTGCAGAAACAAAGGGTTAAACGTATGGTGTGGAAAACAGCAGGAAACACAGCAAGTAACAGGAAACAGATGATTGCAGCAGGTTGTGTAAACAGTATGAGGAAATTGGACCAGGGTCCACAGTTCACTAGTGGTGTCTCTCTCAGAACAGATAACTAGCATGTTGGGTAAACAAATTACAGCTGGGCAATTGACAAATAGAGAGGGCATAACAATGCAATACATGCCAAGATGTCTACTATGAAATCTAGTTGGGCATTGCAACAAAGTACATAGACCGTTATTCCAACAGCATCTATGCCTAAATAATCCACCTTCAAGGCAGCATCCGCATCCTATTCAGTATTAAGTTGCTAACAACAGATTATTGCATAAAGTAAAGTGTGTAATGTAATCAATACAAGTGCCCTTGGATACTGCACCAATGTTTTATCCCTAGTAGCAACAGCACATCTACCATCTTAGACCTTTCTGTCACTGATCCAGATATCTAGAGACTGAACCCACTATCTAGCATAAATACCCCCTCTTGGAGTCTCAAGCATCTACTTGGCCAAAGCATCTACTAGCAACGGAGAGCATGCAAGATCAAGAGCACATAGATAAACAACTTGAATAAACATGGTATCAATATTCATCGGATCCCAGCAAACACAACATCTAGCATTACAATAAGATGATCTTGATCATGTTAGGCAGCTCACAAGATCTAAACATGGAGGCACAAGGTAGAGAGACAACCATCTAGCTACTGCTATGGACCCGTAGTCCAGGGGTGGACTACTCACGCATCACTCCGGAGGCAGGCATGGTGATGTAGAGCCCTCCGGTGATGATCTCCCATCCGGCAGGGTGCCGGGAAGAGCTTTAGAACTCCTCCGATCTGAGATTGACGATGACGGCCGCGACGGAACTTTTCGTGGAATATGATCGACCGTAATAGGGTTTTCGCGTCGCGGAGAATATATAGGCGAAGAGGCGGCGTCGGTGGCCGAGGGGGGCCATGATACGTCTCCAACGTATCCATAATTTTTGATGTTCTATGCTTATATTATATCATTTGCTACATGTTTTATATACACTTCATATCACTTTTATGCATTTTCTGGGACTAACCTATTAACAAGATGCCACAGTGCCAGTTCCCTGTTTTCTGCTGTTTTTGGTTCCAGAAAAGCTGTTCGGGCAATATTCTCGGAATTCGACGAAATAAAAGCCAAACCTCCTATTTTTCCGAGGGACACACGGAGCCAGAAGGGCAAGCCAGGGGGAGGCCCACGGCCTCCAAACCACATGCTCGCGCGGCTGGGCCCACAGGCACGCCGGGAGGTGAGGAGGGAGCCCAGGACCTCCGCCGACATCGCCCCTTCGCCTATATATTGCCTCAGACGCGAAAACCCTAAAATACCAGGCCAATTTCCACGAAGAGTTCCGCAGCGCCGCCGCCATCGATGACAAGTTTCGGGGGACAGAATCTCTGTTCCGGCACGCCGCCGGGGAGGGGAATTGCCCCCGGAGTCATCTCCATCGACACCACCGCCATCTTCATTGCCGCTGCTGACTCCCATGATGAGGAGGGAGTAGTTCTCCCCCGAGGCTGAGGGCTCTACCGGTAGCTATGTGGTTCATCTCTCTCTCCCATGGTGTGATCTTTATGTGATCATGAGCTTTGTAATCTAGTTGAATAAGTAGATGTTACTCTTTATCTATTATGCACTCTATAGGTTACTTTAATATGAACTCCGGTACTCTCCATGGTGTAAAGGTGACAGTGTGTGCACCGTGTGTGATTCCTTTATGACGTTGTGGCGCTTGTTTACTCCGCCTTGAGGTGTGCTTTTGTAGCCCTACACAATGAATGGTGTTTGTTATCCAATAAGAGAGTGTTTAAGAGTAGCTTTTACTTATTCAGTTATGAGATCATTGTTGAGAGTGTCCACTAGTGAAAGTATGATCCCTAGGCCTTGTTTCTAAGCATTGAAACACCGTTTACAACAAGTTCTGCTACATGTTTGCTTGCTGCCATTTTTATTCCAGATTGCAATTGCTACTTATAATCATCCATATTACTTGTATTTCACTATCTCTTCGCCGAACTAGTGCACCTATACATCTGACAAGTGTATTGGGTGTGTTGGGGACACAAGAGACTTCTTGTATCTTAATTGCAGGGTTGCTTGAGAGGAATATCTTTGACCTCTACCTCCCTGAGTTCGATAAACCTTGGGTGATTCACTTAACGGAAACTTGCTGCTGTTCTACAAACCTCTGCTCTTGGAGGCCCAACACTGTCTACAAGAATAGAAGCACACGTAGACATCAAGCTATTTTCTGGCGCCGTTGCCGGGGAGGTAAGGTAAAAGGTATTCACATCCTCTGGCTACTAAGCTACTTCCTAGTGTTGTTGCTTGTGTGTGAGTGCTCGAAGTTATTTCCTTTAGATTCTGCAATTATTTCTTTTTGTTTCTTGTTTTTATTTTCACTAGTAAGGCTTAATGGAAAACAACAAAAAAATTAGAGATCTTTATGAACTTTATATTGAATTAGGACATGATGCTTTTGAAGAGAAAATTAAAAAACCTATGGAGGCTTGTTTGCATGATGGTAGCAATGGTATTACTATAAATTCTTTGAACACCATTATTGCTAAAGCTATGGAAAAGTCTAAGCTTGGGGAAGCTGGTTGTGATGAATATGATATTTTTAGTCCCCCAAGCTTTAAGGAGGAAATTTGCTTTGATGATACTTTGCCTCCAATATATGATGATTATAATCATTGTGATATTTTCAGTCCACCTACTATTGAGGATATAGTTTATGTTGATTATGATATGCCTCCTATATATGATGTTTACAATGATGAATATGATATTTTCAGTCCATCTACTATTGAGGATAAAATTCATTATGATTATTCTATGCCTCCAATTTTTGATGATTGCAATGATGGATGTGATAGTTTTACTCTCACTATTACTAATAAAATTGATTATGCTTATGTGGAGAGTAATGATACTTTTGTGCATGTGGATCATGGTAAGAATGTTTCATGTGATGGTTATATTGTGGATTTTATCAATGATGCTACTGAAAGTTTTTATGAGAGAGGGAGACATGGATTCATATATCTCAATAATATCAAGTCTCCTCTCTTTTTGTTGAAAATTTTGAAATTGCACTTGTTTTGTCTTTCTATGCTAGTAGCTTCATGCTTCAATAATTTGTTTTCTTACAAGATTCCTTTGCATAGGAAGTGGGTTAGACTTAAATGTGTTTGGTATTTGCTTTATGATGCTCTCCTATATTCAACTCTTATACATATGAGAGCATTATCAAAATCACTATGCCTAGCTAAAAGGCGTTAAAAAAAGCGCTTATGGGAGACAGCCCATGGTTTTTATTTTCTGTTATTTTTGCTTTTTGTTTTGTTTTGAGTCAAGGTGCTTGTTACTTCTGTAGCAACTCCTTTGTATCTTTATTTTATCGCAATGTTGTGCCAATTAAAGTTCTATATTGAAAGTTGATGCAAGATTTGGATTTCTGCGCAGTGACAGATTTTTAGCTGTCACGGATTTGAGCTTATCTCCCTGTAGAAAATTCAATCAATTCTAAAAAAATCACGCATATTCCTGAGATATGTACGCAACTTTCATTATTTTAGGCCAGATCCATCTGAGCAACTTAAGTGCCCCGAAAAATTCTGTCTTCACAGACTGTTCTGTTTTTGATAGATTCTGCCTTTTGTTTTGCATTCGCTCTTTTACGATGTTTGAGTGGATTTCTTTGCTCCACAAAGCATCAGTGGCTGTAGCTAATGTCCAGAAGCTTTGGGAATGATTGTATCATTACAGAATATGAGAATTTTTGATTATGCACTAACCCTCTAATGAGAACTGTTTCGAGTTTGGTGTGAAGGAAGTTTTCAAGGATCAAGCGAGAAGGGTGATATTATGTGATCAAGAAGAGTGAAAAGCCTAAGCTTGGGGATGCCCCCGTGGTTCATCCCTGCATATTCAAGAAGACTCAAGCGTCTAAGCTTGGGGATGCCCAAGGCATCCCCTTCTTCATCAACAACTTATCAGGTCATCTCTAGTGAAACTATATTTTAATTCTTTCACATCTTATGCGCTTTACTTGGAGCGTCTGTGTGCTTTTATTTTTGTTTTGTTTGAATAAATTCGGATCCTAGCAATCCTTGTGTGGGAGAGAGACACGCTCCGCTTTTTCATGTGAATACTCATGTTCTTCACTTATATTTGTTGAGTATTCTTAACTAGCTACTGCAGTGCTTTTAGCTCCTGTTTTTCATGCATCTCTTTGAGCTGTTAGCACGTGTTTATAAATACTCTCTTGCTGCATTATATTATCATTTGGAGAGTTTATGTTTAAGTAAGTTGTTTGGTGTTTGCTGGAAGAAAGAAAATGCTGCATGTGGTAGTGGTATGAAAACTTGCATAATCTTGTAGATCATTGAAACTTTGATAACTTGATTCTTTGCAAATGTTTTGAGGTATTTAGATGGTAAAGCTTGCTGGTTAATTAAGTTAAAATCATTAGTGGATTGTTGTCTTTAAGCTTGTACCGTACTACAAACTCTAAAATTGTTGAAGGTGTAGTTGGACTTGATAGCTTTCCATGTCTGAAAGTTCATTGTAATAACTAAGTTGTGCTGAAGGTCGAGGGATCTAACGGGGTACTTGTACCGCCGTGAACGGCCCTTCTTGGAGTGAATTTTAATCATGCTCTTAATGTTGAACCTGCTAGTTGTTTGCAATAAGCTTGTGAGTTCTTTTTGACTAATGTTAAGCTACGGTTTTTGGCACTTCCACCATCCATATTTGCTAGCCTCTTCGGTGCTGTGCATTGCCTTCTGCTCACATTGAGAGTTGTGCATACTTCGCCAGTACATCCAACCCCGTGGGAGACTTCCTCTTGTTCTCCTACACATAAGCCCATACATCTTCCTCAAAACAGCCACCATACCTACCTACCACAGCATTTCCATAGCTGTTCCGAGATATATTGCCATGCAACATCCATCTTACATTACATGACTTGTTGTCATTCATCACATACATATTGCTTTGCATGATTCTATACAGCTGATGTGTGGTTTACCCATGTTACGCTAGATCATTGCATATCCTGCTACACTGGCAGAGGCATACAGTTTCATACATCATGTTGTTTATTATGAGTTATTTGTACCAAAAAGTGTGTTGTTGTATTAGGTGTTGCCCCTGAATGTGAAAAGAGCCATGGAGGCCATCGAAAAGTGAAACAGAAAAAGAAAAAAAATAGAAAAAAGAAAAAAGAAAAAAAAGAATAAAGAAAAAGGGGGCAACATTACTATCCTTTATCCACACTTGTGCTCATGTTATAGCACCTGCAGTATTCATAGTCATCATTTGTGCTCATGTTTAGCACCTATACTCCATGTGAGAGAGTTTTCATGTTCTACTTGTATAACTATGTGGGGAATTTACACTATAGAACTTGGGTTGTATATTCCAATGATGAGCTTCCTCAAAAGTGCTCTAGGTCTTCATGAGCAACCAAGTTGGATGCACCCCCACTAGTTCCATTGGAGAGCTTTCATACACATATAGCTCTATGTGCATCCGTTGCATGGCAATCACTACTCCTTACATAGCTTCGATCATAAGACTTCCTCTTGTCTAATGATCACTTATAGCTTTGTGAGACTTTCTTCCTTTGGCCTTCCAAACCCCCATTAATGTTCTCTTTGCCATAACATCATGGTGCCAATACCAAATGCTTGCGCTCACCGGTTGAGTAGACTTCGAAACAGTTGATTCATGACGTTCATGTTTATATTTACTTGACTGAATCCTTCTATGTTATGAAAATTTGCTTGATGCTTGGATTGAAGGATAGAACTCCTACGCTGGATACTTAAACCATCTTTAATGAACCTTGTACGGTTTCATGTCTTTAAAGCGATAGTTCATGAAAACTTTTAGCTTGTTTGACTCTTGCTTTATTATCTCTTATATCAACTATAGACATTTGCTTTGAATGATTTGATCTCAGCTCACATGCCTTACATTATTATTGGATCAAGATTATATTGGTAGCATGTCACTTCAGAAATTATTTTTTTTTATCGTTTACCTACTCGAGGACGAGTAGAACTAAGCTTGGGGATGCTTGATACGTCTCCAACGTATCCATAATTTCTGATATTCCATGCTTATATTATACCATTTCCTACATGTTTTATATACACTTCATATCACTTTTATGCATTTTCTGGGACTAACCTATTAACAAGATGCCACAGTGCCAGTTCCTGTTTTCTGCTGTTTTTGGTTCCAGAAAAGCTGTTCGGGCAATATTCTCGGAATTCGACGAAACAAAAGCCAAACCTCCTATTTTTCCGAGGGACACACGGAGCCAGAAGGGCAAGCCAGGGGGAGGCCCACGGCCTCCAAACCACATGCTCGCGCGGCTGGGCCCACAGGCACGCCGGGAGGTGAGGAGGGAGCCCAGGACCTCCGCCGACATCGCCCCTTCGCCTATATATTGCCTCAGACGCGAAAACCCTAAAATACCAGGCAATTTCCACGAAGAGTTCCGCAGCGCCGCCGCCATCGACGACAAGTTTCGGGGGACAGAATCTCTGTTCCGGCACGCCGCCGGGACGGGGAATTGCCCCCGGAGTCATCTCCATCGACACCACCGCCATCTTCATCGCCGCTGCTGACTCCCATGATGAGGAGGGAGTAGTTCTCCCCCGAGGCTGAGGGCTCTACCGGTAGCTATGTGGTTCATCTCTCTCTCCCATGGTGTGATCTTTATGTGATCATGAGCTTTGTAATCTAGTTGAATAAGTAGATGTTACTCTTTATCTATTATGCACTCTATAGGTTACTTTAATATGAACTCCGGTACTCTCCATGGTGTAAAGGTGACAGTGTGTGCACCGTGTGTGATTCCTTTATGACGTTGTGGCGCTTGTTTACTCTGGCTTGAGGTGTGCTTTTGTAGCCCTACACAATGAATGGTGTTTGTTATCCAATAAGAGAGTGTTTAAGAGTAGCTTTTACTTATTCAGTTATGAGATCATTGTTGAGAGTGTCCACTAGTGAAAGTATGATCCCTAGGCCTTGTTTCTAAGCATTGAAACACCGTTTACAACAAGTTCTGCTACATGTTTGCTTGCTGCCATTTTTATTCCAGATTGCAATTGCTACTTATAATCATCCATATTACTTGTATTTCACTATCTCTTCGCCGAACTAGTGCACCTATACATCTGACAAGTGTATTGGGTATGTTGGGGACACAAGAGACTTCTTGTATCTTAATTGCAGGGTTGCTTGAGAGGAATATATTTGACCTCTACCTCCCTGAGTTCGATAAACCTTGGGTGATTCACTTAAGGGAAACTTGTTGCTGTTCTACAAACCTCTGCTCTTGGAGGCCCAACACTGTCTACAAGAATAGAAGCACACGTAGACATCAGGCCACCACGCCATAGGGGGGCACGGGCCCACCCTGGGCCGCGCCCTAGTGTGGCGTGGCCCCCTGGTGGGTCTGCTCCGACTCCCCTTTGGACTCCGTGATCTCCTCGTGATATTATTGACGATGTCTTTTGTTTCGTCCAATTCCAAGAATATTTCCTTAATAGATTTTCTGAAACCAAAAACAGCAGAAAACAGGGAACTGGCACTGTGGCATCTTGTTAATAGGTTAGTCCCAGAAAATGCATAAAAATGATATGAAGTATAGCCAAAACATGTAGCAATTGATATAATAACAGCATGGAACATCAAAAATTATAGATACGTTTGAGACGTATCAAGTAACAAGTTTGAATAGTTTAAAGGTAGCACATGAAAAATTTACTTGGAGTGGCAAGAAAATACCACATATAGGTAGTTATGGTGCACACAAATGACATGGATTTTGGCTCAAGGATTTGGATGTACGAGAAGCATTCCCTCTCAGTACAGAGTTTAGGCTAGCAAGGTTATGTAAGCAACCAAGAATATCAACCGGTACACCAAGTTTTATATGACCAACATATTGCAAGCATTATAAGACTTCATACCGTCTTCCTTTTTAACCAAACCATTTTATTAGAAAATATCTAAACCTTAGAGATACCACCCATGCAAACCAAATTTCAACAAGCTTTACGGTAGTTCTTCACTATTGGGCTTAACTTACATGATGCAAAAATTTAATCATGACCTACTTGTTAACTCAAAACAATTGACAAGTATCAAATTATCCATATTAGTGATCTACAAGAGTATGCAAGTCTTTTCCATTATACCATTTACCACATGCAACATTTTCTGTTCCAACCAAACACGAATCAACTTATTTCAATAAACTCTCCAAACAAGTATACATGAAGTAAGAGAGTACTTTCTTTAAAAGAACTAATAGCTCTGACAAGAGATACATGAAAACAAGAGCTAAAAGCTTGAACAGCGCTAGATATGAATACTCAACAAATATAAGTGAAGAATAGGAGTATTCTCATGAAAAAGCGGAGCGTGTCTCTCTCCCAATCAAGAATGCTAGGATCCAATCAAGTTGATCACAAAATAAAAATAACATACTGAAAATAAAAGCACACAGACGCTCCAAGAATAGCACATATGATGTGAAAGAATTAAAATATAGTTTCATTAGAGATGACCTGATAATTTTGACGATGAAGAAGGGGATGCCCAAGGCATCCCCAAACTTAGACGCTTGAGTCTTCTTGAAATATGCTGGGGAGATCCATGGGAGCCTCCCCAAGCTTGAGCTCTTCACTCTTCTCCATCCTATTATGTAACTCTTCCCTCTTGACCCTTGAAAACTTCCGCCACACCAAACTCAAAATAAATCTCATTAGAGGGTTAGTGCACAATCAAAAACTCACATGTTCTGTAAAGACGCAATATGACCGTTAATTTAAACATTAGCTACTGCCACTGATGTTATGTGAAGCTCTTCCACCCAAAAAAGAATTCCACCCAACACTAGTAAAAGAGAGAATGCAAAATAAAAGACATAATCTGTCTAAAACAGAACAGTCCGCAAAGACGAATTTTTTTGAGGCACTTAAGATGCTCAGATTGAAAAACTTTAAAATAATGAAAGATGCGTACATACATCAGGATTACGTACAAAAATTTGCAGATTTAAATCACATTCTGTTGATTTTAGATAATTAATACGGTGAACAGCAGAAATCTGTTTCTGCGCAGCAATCAAAATCTAGCATCATCTTATCATTAGAGACTACTCTTGGCACAACAATGCGAAAAAGTAAAGATACAAAGGAGTTGCTACAGAAGTAAACAACCTCCTTGACTCAATAAAAGAAAAATTGCAGAAATATAAAATGGGTTGCCTCCCATAAGCGTTTTTCTTTAACGTCTTTTAGCTAGGCACAAAGCATGTATCAAGTATCACCAAAGACATTGAAATCTCCCAACCTTTCAGTGGGATCATCCTTCTTAATTGGGAAAAAGAACCTTTGATTAATAGGAGTATTGAATTTCATAAACCCATACTTTGCATTAATAAATCCTCCATTGCTTTTTAAAAAGGACCTTCCAAGGACAATATTATTAGGAGATTTTGCAAGAATCATAAAATTCACAGGGACGGTCTTATTTTGAATAGTAATCTTAACATCATTAATAATCCCTATACGTTTTGCGATCGTCCCATCCGCATGAAAATGAAAAACAGGGTAATTAACCATATTATCATAATCTAGTAAATCATAAACCATTTTTGGCATAATGGACATTGTACAACCAAGATCACAGTAGGCACGAAATTTCTCACTACCAATACTTATCTCAATGAATGGTTCCCAATCATTTTTTTAACTCGACTAGAGGTTGTTCCTTAAGGTTATGGCTCAAAGTTAATTCATCAAGCGTCTTCTCTATTTTCTCTAGCTTAGTGATCATCCCACTTTCATCTATCATGGGAAAAATTGATAATCCATTCAAAATTTTATAAGCTTTTGCTGCATCATATTCAGAGAAATTTTCTCCTACCGTAATATCTAGAGCATTTTGATAAAGAGAAAATAAACCATAGTAGAAATTTTTTATAAGGACTCCCAAATCCATCTTGGGTTGCACTTTCTTGTGTAATTCAAGCATTCTCCCCCAGGCCTTTTTAAATGTTTCTCCACTCTTCTGTTTAAACGTAATAATTTCTCCTACATGTGGCACGAAAGTAAAAGGATTAGGGCTAGACATGATAACTCGAAAATAAACTAGATGCAAGTAACTAATTTTTTGGTTTTTGATAAGCAAAAGCAAACAAGATAAATAAAAATAAACTAAGCAAGACAAAAATAAAATAAAGAGATTGGAAGCGTGAGACTCCCCTTGCAGAAGCCTGCTAACTCCCCGGCAACGGCGCTAGAAAATTATGGCGTGTTGAAGGGGAAGTTAGGAGACTGCTGAACCGAAGTACTTCCACTCCCCGGCAACGGCGCCAGAAAATTAGCTTGATGACGTGAAGTCACACGTTCGTTGGGAGACCCCAAGAGGCAGGTATGAAGCAGTGCAGCAGCAAGTTTTCCCTCAGTATGAAACCAAGGTTATCGAACCTGTAGGAGTAGGAGCACTTCAGAAGGTTGTTGGTGGCGGAATATGGCATGGCGCAACACCAGGGAATCCGGCGACCGACGTGGAACCTGCACACAACACAATCAAACTACTTTGCCCCCAACGAAACAGGAAGGTTGTCAATCTTCCCGGCTTGCTGTAACAAAGGATTAAACGTATGGTGTGAAAAATAATGTTTAATTGCAAAAAGTAAAAGAGAACAATTGTTTGCAGTTGGTGGTTTTATCAGTGTAAAAGAATGGACCGGGGTCCACAGTTCACTAGTGGTGTCTCTCCATAAAGATAAACGACATGTTGGGTAAACAAATTACAGCTGGGCAATTGATAAAATATTGAGCGCATGACAATGCATATATGACAAGATGACTACCATGATATTTAATTGGGCATTACGACAAGATACATAGACCGTTATCCAACCGCATCTATGACTAATAATCCACCTTCAGGTTGACATCTGTGTTCCCCGTTGGTATTAAGTTGCAAGCAACGGATAATCGCATTAAATAATGTGCGTAATGTAAACAAGTACATATGACCGTGGACATAGCATTGTTAGGTTATCCCTAGTAGCAACAGCACATCCACAACCTTAGACGTTGCTGTCACTCGTCCAGATTACTGGAGACTGAACCCACTATCTAGCATAAATACTCACTCTTGGAGTTACAAGCATCTACTTGGCCAAAGCATCTACTAGTAACGGAAAGCATGCAAGATCATAAATAACATGTAACATAGATTAATAATCAACTTGATCATAGTATTCAATATTCATCGGATCCCAGCAAACACAACATGTAACATTACAATAAGATGATCTTGATCATATTAGGCAGCTCACAAGATCTAAACATGATAGCATAAAGTGGAGAGACAACCATCTAGCTACTGCTATGGACCCGTAGTCCAAGTATGAACTACTCACGCATCACTCCGGAGGCAGACATGGCGATATAGAGCCCTCCGATGATGATTCCCCTCTCCGACAGGGTGCCGGGAAGAGCTTCAGAACCCTCCCGAGCTAGGGTTGACGACGGCGGTGCCTGATACGTCTCCAACGTATCCATAATTTCTGCTGTTCCATGCTTATATTATACCATTTGCTACATGTTTTATATACACTTCATATCACTTTTATGCATTTTCTGGGACTAACCTATTAACAAGATGCCACAGTGCCAGTTCCCTGTTTTCTGCTGTTTTTGGTTTCAGAAAGTTACTTCTGGAAATATTCTCGGAATTGCACGAAACAAAAGGCCAAGTCCCTATTTTTCCAACACGTACACGGAGTCCGAAGGAGAGACGAAGACTCGCCACGAGGTGGCCAAACCACCTGGCGGCGCGGCCCCACCTTCTGCCGCGCCAGCCTGTGGTTTGGGCCCCTCGGGGGTCCGCCGACATCGCCCCTTCGCCTATTTATTCCCCGAGGCGTGAAAACCCTAAAACACCGAGCCTTTCATCCAGAACATATTCGCTGCCGCCGCCGTCGTCAACCCTAACTCGGGGGGTTCTGAAGCTCTTCCCGGCACCCTGCCGGAGAGGGGAATCATCACCGGAGGGCTCTACATCGCCATGCCTGCCTCCGGAGTGATGCGTGAGTAGTTCATCCTTGGACTATGGGTCCATAGCAGTAGCTAGATGGTTGTCTTCTCCACTTGTGCCATCATGTTTAGATCTTGTGAGCTGCCTATCATGATCAAGATCATCTTATTGTAATGCTACATGTTGTGTTTGCTGGGATCTGACTTATATTGATACCTATGTGGAGCTGAATATTATATTATCATGTCTATGTCATTTGTGATCTTGGATGCTCTCCGTTACTTGTTGAAGCCTTGGCCAAGTGAATACTTGTGACTCCAAGAGGGGGTATTTATGCATGATAGTTGGGTTCAACCTCTATTTAACCTGGGATAGTGACAGCAAGTTCTAAGATTGTAGATGTGTTGTTGCCACTAGGGGTAAAACAGCAATGCTTTATTCAAGGATGAATGTATTGTTTACATTACGCACATTACTTAATGCAATTGTCTGTTGCTTGCAACTTAATACTGGAAGGGGTACGGATGTTAACCGGAAGGTGGACTATTTAGGCATAGATGCATGCTGGATAGCGGTCTATGTACTTTGTCGTAATGCCCAAATGAATCTCATAGTAGACACCACAACTCACACATGCATGTTATATGCACTTATCAATTGTCAATTGCCCAGCTGTAATTTGTTTACCCAGCATGTTAGTTATCTTATTGGAGAGACACCACTAGTGAACTGTGGACCCCGGTCCATTCTTTTACATCTGAAATACAATCTACTGCAATCATTGTTCTCTACTGTTTTATGCAAACAAACATCATCTTCCATACGATACGTTTAACCCTTTGTTTTCAGCAAGCCGGTGAGATTGACAACCTCACTGTTAAGTTGGGGCAAAGTAATTTGATTGTGTTGTGCAGGTTCCACGTTGGCACCGGAATCCCTGGTGTTGCGCCGCACTACACTCCTTCACCAACACCTTCGAAGCAAACCTCGTTTTCCTACTGGTTCGATAAACCTTGGTTTCATACTGAGGGAAAACTTGCTGCTGCACTCATCATACCTTCCTCTTGGGGTTCCCAACTGACGTGTGACGTACAAGCATTGTTTCTGGCACTGTTGCCGGGGAGATATTCCCTCGTCAACTTAGAGCTAGCAGTGCCTCTGGAACTTTTCATGGAATATGACTCAGGTATTTAGGATTTTCGCGTCGGGTGGAATAAATAGGCGAAAGAGCGGCGGCTGAGGGCATCGGAGGGGCCCACACGCACCCTCGGTGTGGCAGGAGGTGGGTCCGCGCCGAGCCCTTGGGTGGCCGCCTCCTGGCGCTCGTCCGTCTCCCCTTTGGACTCCGTGTACGTGTCGGTGAAATGAGGACTTCCGTTGATTTTCGTCCAATTCCGAGAATATTCCCAGAACAGCTTTTCTGGAATACAAAAAATAGCAGAAAACAGGAACTGACACTGTGGCATCTTGTTAATAGGTTAGTCCCAAAAAATGTATAAAAATGATATGAAGTGGATGCAAAACATGTAACAATTGGTATAATATCAACATGGAACATCAAAAATTATAGATACGTTTGAGACGTATCAGCACTCTCTGGGAGAAATCTCTAGTTCCGGTTGCCGGAGCGGGTGACGGCTTGTCGCTACCTCCTTTGAGGCGTCACCTTGGAGAGTTTGCATGAGGTTAGGCTTCCTTCGTTGTTGGTGGAGTGGATGTCGGGGCGGCGGCCCCGAGCGGATCTTTGAGCATCGAGGCGGTGGCCTCGGAAACCATGGCTTCAGGGGGTGGATCATTGTTTGCCATGGCTTGGATGGCTTCTTGGTGTTGCTAGTGCGGCGAGGTTGTTGGCTCGGTCAGCGCATCCCAGAGGGGATGGTTGGACTGTATGTCGGGGCGGCGGCCCCGGGCATGGTGTGACGGCCGTTGTCTGCGAGTAGTGGTCCTGTGTAGCTCGGGCTATAGGCAGCTGGGTCGTGCGGCGTTGTAGCTCGAGGTCGAGTGGCGTTATGTCGGGGTGGCGGCCCCGGAAGGTGGTGTCGGCTGAGTGTGCAGGGCATACTGGAGCGGTGGATGTCGGGGCGGCGGCCCCGAGAGCTTCGCGGCTTCTGTGGAGGCGGGGTTGGTGTTGTCAGCTCTTCTCCGGCATGTCAGTGGGTTCGTCTTGGCTTGTTTGTTGCCGCGAAGTCGAAGCTGCGGTGTACGATGACGGGTAATAGACGGTGGAGCGCCCCGGAGGGTTGGTCTCTTCATGGGCGTTGGAGTGTCCCATTTCTGCTCCTCCCATATTAGTTACGGCTTCTTCTCTCCGGCGAGGGTGGAAGGCTGGCCGGATCTTTGCGGAGTGGTGGTTTGAGCTTGGCTCTAGGTGTTCTCGAGATTGTGTGGGCTTCGCCCGGTGGTGTTGGTGTTCGTTGTATGGTTTTCGCCCGGTTTCTCCCATAAATAAACTGGGCGCCTTCTTCTTAATTAATGGATAAGGCAAAGCTTTTGCCTTCGGTAAAAAAAAGATTGCACTGGAGCCAAGGCCGGGGCTACGGTCCAAGACCACTGAGTGTCTTCGTTGCGGGGTGGCGGGGCGCCAAGAACACACACGCTGAATGCCACAATCATGTAAAGATTGCCAGCCGCAGACGCGAAAACAGGCTTGGGATATACCTTCTGACCGGCGGGGTGTGCGCAGAGAGTGAGCCCCAGCGTTTCTGCGTTGAATACAGGGAAGGCGTTGTCGGCGTCGCTGGAGACCGGCATGGCAAGGATGTTGGACTCATGCCCGCCGAAATTCCACAGATCGCAGTGAGGAGCCCTAAAGCGAATAACGGGTGGCTCCGGGAGGGGCTCCGCCTCCTCATCCAGGTCGTCGCCGGCGTCACAGTCGACGTCAAAGGCGTCGACGTCTATCTTGCACACGCTGTATCGCCTTGCCTAGTCATCCACCACGAGATAGAGATGCTGCCGCTGCGTCTGCGTCTGCATCTCGTGCTGCCGCCGCTTGGCCGTGCGGCCACATGGCTGGAGCATGAACTGCCGTTTGGACATGTCACCCTCCTCCTCTCCGGCCGGCAGGACTCTGTGATTTGTGTGCTGCCAGCAAATAGATCGAACTCCTCAGAATAAGAAAACAAAGACCCGGCCGGGCCCGTAATATAAATAAGAGAAAGCAAAACGAGATCGATTCAGAAATGACGCGGTTTAATCGTACCCGAATTTCACTAAGATTAGGACTCTACCACAGGATTACACTCGGAGTCGGGTACAAATTTCCCCTTGAATCCGACTCCCAGTGGGCGGGCCATAAACTAGCCCAGGTGTCCCCTAGAATCCTTCCACCAGCGGTCCGAGGCAAGGCGACAGTGGAGGATCTCCCACGGCTGAGCTGAGCTGAGGACTCTGTTGTGCGTCGGCTAGGGTTTGCAGCAAGGACTGGGAAAACTACTGAAACAGAGTGTGCAGCCAGTGTTCTACTAGATCCTGAACCTTGGGCGACCTTGTCTAGGCTGTGGGCTTGGCACATCATTATAATCTTACCATTTGTTTTCCTCGAGCCATTATGATCGGGAGCGCCTACTTTCCGCGGGGTGCTCCTATCTAAAAAGAGAGAGCTGGACATGCAGGAAAAATGAAACTAGATAGGAAAGATAACTAATAGTGATTTGCTCTTAAAGAAGAACCGAATCAACATTATATTCTAGTGAATTTAGAGGTTGTTTCTAGTGAAGTCCAAAAATGTATTTCTGGACAACAAACCAATATTCTAGAGGCTACTTTTGACACATAAACAAAAATAAAAGATACATATGAGGTTACTACATAATAAGACAACGCACAACAAAGGAAACAAAGGAAAGTAAGTGGGTTGCCTCACATAAGCGTTTTTAATGCCTTTTTAGCCAGGGTTGATAAGAATTGAATCATATAAGAGAGAATCAACAAACATATATAAAACACATTTAAATCGAACCCCCCTTATTATGCATAGTGATCCTTTAAATAAACAACTCACTGAATCACAAAGCAACTATCATAGCAAGGTAAAAAATGTGCAACTTCAAATGTTTCTAGATAAAGAGAGGAAACTTGATATTATTGGGATATGCATGACCATGTATTCCTCTCTCACAATACCTTTCAGTGGCATCATGATCAAATTTAATAATATAATCGTCACATAAAACATTCTTATCATGATTCTCATGTATAAAAGTATTATTACTCTCCAGACAATCAAAATCTTTCTTATTAGTAATAGTGGGAGTATAACCAACGTAGCTAGCATATAAGGCTTGACATAATAAAATAATTGTATATTAGAATGATAGTATTCAATGGTAGAGTATTTATCTTCATAACATGACAAGTTTCGTAAGGATGATTCTCAGTATTCTTTATAGCATAGGTATCATCACAATAATCATCATATGTAAGAAGCATATTATCATCATAGTAAATTTCCTCCTCAAAAGTAGGGGGATGGAAAGGTTCATATTCAATCATTGTATCATCATCACAGGCAAAAGCACAATTATCTTTTTCTAGCAAATATATTCGCAAACATATCATCTTCATTCTTAATAGCAACAAAGCAATTTTCAATTATTTTATCATTAATAAAAAAGGATATTCAAACCCATCATCCCCAAGGTTAAAGCTTTCCATGTCATATTAGAAGAAACATGGATGTACCAAATAGTAGAGAGATGATGCACAGGTGGTGGTGCTTGTTGTACGTTTCTCTACTTCAGATTTTTTTTTTCATTCGGTGGCATATTAGGTTGCTTAGGGATTACTTGATGTGGTGATATCTTGCATGTTGAGAGAATTAATTTCAAAAATTTAGATATTATAGATTCTAGATACCTTTGTTAGAAAAAAAACTTATAAATAACTATTTTTGTGGCTTCACTCCGTTTATTAGAGCCCATCTTCAGCATGTGAAGCAAATGTGTTTAAAGTGGAAAGTGTATAAAATTATAAAACATAATATTTTTTACCTGGAAGTTCCACTCGAGAAGATCATAGGTACTCCCTCCGTTCCAAATTAGATGACTTCCATTTGTCTACATGCGGATATATCTAGATGTGTAACAAGTCTAGATACATCCATATCTTGACAAATGGAAGTCATCTATTTTGGAACGGAGGGAGTAGAACACAATACACCTCTCCTCCTAGCTCGCAGGCCGCCACACACCATGCGGTGCCGTCGGCCGAAACTCCTCTGCCGTTATTCACGCTGCCGCTGGTGAGCCTGTACATCCCGTAGTCTATAAGGTTACAACTGTGACTATTCTCACGGATAAGCACATATTGCAGAAAGGATAAATTTGTATATACTCCTTTCAAAGTATATGTGGATTTTATTTTGCACAGAAAGCAGGCGCGGGAGGAGAAAAACTGAAAACCTAGCGCCTCACACATCATCTTCACCTGCTAGGTTGCGATGTTCGCTTGCGAACTTCTCTCATTTCTTTGCGATTTACTCTGACTTTTCGGTCCAGGCCCAATCACTCATATGGTTGTTCTTCGTTGCCCAATCCTGAGCCCTGTGACACGTTCGTAATAAGTTAGCTATTAAGGGAAAAGTTATCAACCATCCAACTTACATCATTTTCAAATCCATGTTTTTCCTGTAGCTGTTGCGGTCCACCGCGCTCAAGCCTCCGGGCGAGGAGGACGCTAAGTGGCTGATCGGGGAACTCAAGAAGACATACGACGAGCTCACGAGATGCACTCCTCCTAGGATGGTGCTTTTTTTTTTTTGAGAACTTGCCTGTGGCAAGATGGTTAGGAGGGTGGTTGTACCCTCAGCCCACCAGAGTTTAAACCCAGGTTTGACGCTGGTGTTTCTCATTTAAGGCGGAATATTCTTCAGGTAGGCGACGTTCCTTCGACAGCGAGGCGCCCGTGGTGACTTCGTCAATCTCAAGACTCGACCCACCGACTCGGTGTCTCGGAGGTGCTCATAGGGGTAGGGTGTGCGTACGTGCGTTCATAGGGGTGTGAGTGTGTGCGCGTGTATATGAGCGCCTGCGTTGTACTGTGTTTAGCAAAAAAAAAAGGATGGTGCTTTTTTCTCTTCTTTTTCCCCTTTGACGAAGTTGTATCTCGCAGCATTTATTTTATGTCCATTGGCGGAACTGTATGCCACAACACTGAAACTGACTATGCTGGAACTTGGTGGCAGCTTTGTTAATGTAAAGTCGGGCAATAAAATGCCTTCAATTTTTTTTTTTTTGAGAACCATTCACCACCCAAATCGGCCTGGTTGTAACCCGGCCCGCTGAAAAGCCCAACCATGTCAAACCGGACCCCGTCGCTAGGTCGGTCGGTCTTGGTCCCCTTCCGCCTCTCGCCCTCGGAGTCTGGAACGGCCTCGCCACTCCGCTCTCCAGTCTCCACGCCACCACCACTCCACCACCGAAGAAGCTGCAATGGCGGCCTCCGACACCCAGGAGGGAGGCGCCTCCGCAGCGGACGGGTCGGCGCGGGACGAGACGCAGCCAGAGCTGGTGGCGGCGGGCCAGCAAACCGCCTCCGATCACGCTCCAGTGGCGCCCGCCGGTTCCGAAGCAGAAGAAGGCGCCCGCAGAGCAGTTGAATTGGCGCAGGACGACGCGCCCGAGACGGAGGAGGAACAGCAGGTGGAAGAGGAAGGGCGGGAAGAGGACGGCGACGCCACGGAGCAGGATGAGGAGGGGGACGGCGAGGAGGAGGAGGATGCCCCGACGCACCTACCGTTCCCGCCCGCGGATGAAGAGGTACATGGCTTCGCCTCCCACCTCCCTGTCCTTCTCGCGTTTCGCTGCAGTGCGACGAGGGTTTTTGGCGTCGCTTCTGTGGTTTTCATTTCGCTCCTTCTCACGAGCATTCTGTCGAGCAGTTGGTGCCCGCTTTGAGGATGCCGGCCATGCTGTGTTGTTAGGAAAAACTATGCGTTCTGTACCTCAGGATGACGAGGCGAAGATAGCTCACACTTCCATACAGTGCTCGATGGCCATGCTGTATGTTAGGTTGAGTTCTCTGGCCATTTTATAGGATGGAGCGTGAATTTCTGGGGAACATCGTCAGCGACGGACGTTCTTAGGCGTGCGTGTGAGGATATTCATTTATGGGCCCATCGTGTGCCTCCCCCTATTCGATCTCATGTAGATGCCCTGCGCGGCTATATTCTGCATATGTGATGTAACTCTGCTCCCCCCCTCTCTTTTGCTTGTAATCTGTAATTGTTGTATGTGGCTGTGATCCTTCGAGTTATAATAAAACCGGTGGGGAATACTCTTCCCCCGTTATTCTCGAAAAAAAATAATTCTGGGGAACATCAACTTGCATTTCCTTTACTCTTCTGCAAACTGGTCATGCAATTCCCGTTTATAGTTGATTTCTATTGTTGACATGCTCAAATATGCCGTAAGCAACTGCTTACTATGAATATGGCACTTTAATGTACATAGTTTTAACAGTCAGAGTTACCTTAAGGCTTAAGCAACTACCTACTGTGAATGTGAACCTGAATGCTTGCTATTGGAGTTTAGTTACCTTGTCATCAAGATTTCCATTTATCTATCTTGTCATAAAGACATAAATAGGTTGCCTAAAATGCTCCCTTGGAATTATAGTAATATTGTGCTGTTTTAATGTTCAATCTTCTGGTTGTAATTATCTGCAGTTCCTTGATGACACAACCACAGTTGATCCAAGCTATACTATCTCTCTTATACGGAAGCTAATACCTAAGGGATCCAATCTGGAGAAAGAGTTCAGGTGAGTCGTACTTCCTGATTTTTCCTCATTAAGTTTGTTTAGCAAATGAGATTGTTGTAAGAAACAACCTGGTTTTCCTAATAATGTCTACCTCGTGCAAAAAGTGACAAACTGAGTGCCAATTCTGATGATGGGGAATCATCACAACCTGATAACAAGGATCCTTCTGAAAAAAGTGACAAGCAGAGTGCCAATTCTGACGATGGGGAATCGGCGCAACCTGATAACAAGTATCCCTCTGAAAACGGTGACAAGCAGGGTTTTCCAGAAGAAAGTGGTGTCAGTTCTAATGATGGGGAGTCAACACTACCTGAGTATAAGGATGAGTGGGAAGAGTGTGCGTGCATTCTGTGGGACCTTGCGGCTAGTAAACCTCAAGCAGAACATATGGTACTTATCTGGATCATTCTTTTATATAGGTTGCATTACTTCTATATGTTCTTTATAACGGAAGGGGATTGTTTTTCTATATGAAACTTCTTTATTGTTTGTCAGATTTGTACTGAACAAGATTACTAAGCAACAAGCGTGATGTGTGATAGATTTTGATTGTGTTATTCTATCTATACTGGCTTTAGACAACCCTGTAATTTTAGTATGATGTGGTTGGGTTATTATATCAACTAGGAGAAGTACATGAGCAAAAAAGGAAGGTGTTGTTATCTGTGATTTCTCAGGCTTCTTTTACTTTTGTAGTTCCTTTGTACTTTTGACTTCCTGCACTGAAACAAAATGGATAAACGGGGGATATTTTATCTCTCTTGCGCTGAATTTTATTTCTGTAAAGTTTTATTCTATAAAATTCATCAGTATAATTTATGAACCATATAAATTAATGCTGGTGATAACTGCTTGTAAAGTTGTAATGTAAATGCTTATGTCATCATAATATGCTAATATCAGCAAAACATTTTAAATAAAAAATGGCTCCATTTCAGTGAATGAAAAGTGCTTCTGCTAATTGATCTAACAGCAAGTTAAATGGAAAATAATGCTGAGATAATCACAGTCATGCAGATTCCTTTATACCTTATTAAGCGTGCATCTTTGCCGCTAATAGTGCACGTACATTTTAACTCTTGCAGATCGATAACGTTGTACTTGAAGTGCTTTTGGAAAACATTCGAGTGACAGATTCTTCTCGGGTGAAGGTAAAGTAGAATTTTTCCTCTGCTGCTGCCTCCACTCTTTTTGCTAAGTATGTCCTCAAATTCTTGTTTCTTTCATTTTTCGTTCCATGCAGGAAATTTGTCTTGGAATCATGGGAAACTTAGCTTGTCATGAATCTCTAGTTGATGCAATCTGTTTGGAAAAAGGTTTAATTTCAACTGTTGTGGAGCAATTGTTTCTAGAAGATGTCAATTGTCTTTCTGAAACATTCAGGTTGGATATGTTTGAGGTTACTTCTATTCTATTTGCTGGACCAGAGCATCCTTAGAACTATTTTCTTCATCGTTTGTTTATCGGCTCCTTCGACAGGCTGTCTATTTTTCTAGAATTGCATGCTATTTTATCTCCTGAAATTAAAATCTTATCATGTTAAATAGATCTGGCAGTTCAGCTCAGCAGACGCATCATTGCCATGCTAATATATTTATGGTGTTCTTGAATTTGTGCATTGTGTATTAGTCAGACAACTTGTCAATTCAAGTGTACCACATAACTGTGCGAACAAAACCATGCATGCTTACAACAAATGTTATGTGCATACATAAATTTGCACATTCACAACTTATCACCAGCTGCTGAACTGCACATTCACGTACATTTTTAAACTGTTTTAGCATGTTTGATAATACTCTGGGGGATAAAAGCTTAGTAAATTTAGTTCTGGTTATTGTTGAGAACTTTATTTCTATACTTGATGGTCAGAACTTGGCGAAGCTGCTTTCAGACTGTTCAGACTTGCAGAAAATGAGAACCGAGAATTTCTTTCTGTGCTTATCTGGCTGGTTCTTTTGTGCATCATTTGTTTTTCTCATCCATCTGCACTGTTGTTTTTTTATGCAAATTCGGCTTGTCTTGGTGGTTGTAAAAATGTTCTTAGTATGACAAGATAGTTGGCATGAGTTTGCTGCAAAAAATGTTATCCTCCTCACGTAGTTTTTCCTAAGACAGGTTGTTGGCTGCCATTCTTCGGAACAGTGCATCTGTTCCTTGGGCTGACGCTCTTTTACCTGATGAGATTCTTTCACGTATTCTGTGGATACTTGGGAACACAGATAATTCAACGTTACTTGAGAAGGTATTGTACTGAATTCGCATATGCAATCTACTTGTGGCTAATCCATCAAATTGGTCCTCACAAGCTTAGTGACCTCTTTTCTGTTAAACTTGAATTTTGACATATGTGGACACAATGTGTTTCTTGTGTTCTTTTAACTTGATTTTTTACATAGACACGATGTGCTCCTTTTGTAAGATTTTGTGTACCAAAAATAGATTAATATTTCCTTTAGCTCATTATTTTATCCGTGATGGTTAGGTTATGTGTCTCTCCTGATTAGTTCTCTTATCAGTTTACCATATCATGACGTAGTTTTAAGAAGGTCGTCATCTTTTACTTTCTATTGACTATTCATCATCACCAACACTTGACAGTTCTAACAGTCCAGTCTTATTCATTGCTATATATCCAAGTTATCTAAATCATGTTAGAGTTGTCCTTTGGTCTCCCTCCGTTCCTAAATACAAGATGTTATAGCTTTTTTCGGATTCGCATGGATCTAGACACGTTTTAGTGTGTATGTTCACTCATTTCAGTCTGTATTCTACATTAAAATATCTAAAACATCTTATAATTAGGAACGGAGGGAGTATTTACTTATTTTCTTAGAATAAATTTTGTAGTATTTGAGGAAGCCTTTATTTTCATATATTCTTACTGTGATAATGTTGTCATTTCTTACTATAATATGGTTCTTTTGCAATTATAAGCTCAGCCAAACAATCACAATTATGTTCATCATTATACTATGGTCCAGATGAAGTTTGCATCCCTTTGTATTTGCATATGTTCAACTCTTTGGTTATTTCTTATGTAAATTACTGGGTGCAGAGCATTGACTTCCTATCAACTGTCCTTGATGACCAAGATGTGATTGCTATGCTTATCCAGCCCTTGCTTAAAGTGGGTTTAGCTGACCATGCTATTGGTTTGCTAACAACTGAGATCAAAAAATCACCGGAAGAGAAGCTAGACAGGTATGGTGAATATGTGACTTGAACTAACTTGAAATTCAGCAAGATTTGTAGTTCATAAAATTTATCTGTTACATATATTGAACTATTCTTCTTCCAGGTTTCCTTAAGCTTTCCCCATGTATTTGGTAAATTTTCTGTAAAGAATTAAGAACGGCCAACCATCATATCTAATAAAGCTCATCAACATCTACACATTTGGCTTTGTGATCTGTTTAAGTACGGCCTCTTTGATTCACAGGATTCTGAAATGCAGCAATAGGAAAAGGTAGGATGGCAATGTCATGCCATCTTGAATTGCACATCACTGAATACATCATGAATTTGCACCAAAGATTGTATGATTGCACCATTGAAAAAACATAGGACCTTTAAAAGAGGTTGGAGTCGATGGAATTTTTCTGAAATCTAGTGCAGAGAA
Organism: Poa pratensis; assembly: GCA_947311845.1. Taxonomy (NCBI): domain Eukaryota; kingdom Viridiplantae; phylum Streptophyta; class Magnoliopsida; order Poales; family Poaceae; genus Poa; species Poa pratensis. Next base: position 76,743,102 of record CAMZMU010000020.1, read on the forward strand.
ATCCTTAGAAATATACAAGCCTGCATACTAAACAACCACATAGGACATTCTTCTAAGGGCTTGTTTGGATAGGGGTATTTCTCTGAAGTTTTATGGCATTCAGTTCAAATATGAGCGAAAACCAAGTGCCCAAAACAAATTCCCGTTGTCCAAGAAACCCCAAAAGATTTGAATCCTCGAAAGTCCTTTTAAGTTCCATTATTTCAAAGAGAACCTTAAAACTTCATAGAACATTTATTATATCTAGTGCAAAGTTTAGGTAATTCAGTCTTTGAGATGTGGCATTTGATGTTTTCCATTAATTTGGTCTTGGCATTATATAGTTTTTATATTCCTGCTTCTTTTGTTCGTATTTATTAGGATTGTAGCTGCATTTCTCTGATACTGTCATAACCCATCTCAGTTTTTGAATTTTTAATTAAAAACCTGGGACATGGATCCACGCATCCTACCTTTTTCTCAACACATTTCAGGCCTGGTTCTCTTGCTATGATCCTTCAGTTCATGGAAGAATTATCAGCCATACACAGCGTTTCAGAAGTGATGTCGTCGAGTGACCGGCTGATAAAAGTGCTAGTTAGCATGATCAAGTCACCTGATAAGCATGAGGTGAGAATGATGCTACCAACATATATTTGATCATCAGCCTATCTGATTTAACAACCACAAATTCTGGTTTGGAATTTTCTGGAAGAAATGCATGGTGTTGCTGTCTCCTAGGTATTGAATTGTTTCAGTTTTGTTAACTCATAACTTTTAAGAAACACGCAGTTCCGGATTTTATGTTGTCAGTAAAATTGTGATGTTTTTTTTAATTAAGAAACACCCCTTGCCTGTTTACTTTGTACATTGGGCAAACTAAACCTTGCACTAATGCTTGCGAGTCTCAGACAACAACCTCATCGGTGGCCTAGGATTATTTTTACTTTCCAATGAAAAAAAAGTAAAGTCTTGTGTTTTCTCAGAAAAAATGTGGTGTAGATTCATATGTAGTAATGCAAGTCAAGCATGCTTTATTCTTATTTACAATATCTTCTGCAGGTTGAAAGCTATTGTGCTTCGGTGGTGATCGTAATATCAAATATTTTGACAGATGGAAAGCATCTGGTGCCTATGCTATCCCATGGTAGGCACATTTTTGTTAGTAAACTATCAAATTTTCTAAGCAACTATTATTTGCTAAGCAGTCCGTTGTATGACTTGGAATCATGTTTCCGATGAATGGTATTATTACAGTGATCCGGTCTGTCAATTATTTCAGATTTACCCTTCCTAGAGGGCCTATTTGACATTCTTCCAGTGGTCCCTGATGATGATCAAGCTCGACATGCACTTTGGTGTACCTTACCACGTATCCTGGCACAAGCGCAAGAAACTGAGATGAACTCCTCATCTCTCGACCAGTTTGTGTCTCTCTTCTTATGCAAGTTCAGTCTCATCAAAGATGACCTCGAGAGTCATGTGGTTGACGAAGAGAACCTATCATCCGAGGACACTCTTGTGATGGGATGGACATCCACATGCGTATCCTTTTGAAACAAAATATAATTTAGTATCATAATATCCTTCATGGAGATCTAGTTCTTAATCTGTATTTACAAAATAAACAAGCATCAAACATGTTGCAATGCATCTTGGCAGCACTATCGCATTGTTTTTCCTATGCTACAACATATTTGTAACAGCTCAGGGCAATCTCCTTTGTCATGGAGAGATGGATCGAGGAGAAGTCTTCGCAAAGCGGACAAGATGATCCACTGACTGGAAACTCCATTAACAGTGCTCGGGAGGTGCTGAGTTACTGCCAGAAGAGGCTCCACTAACTAGAAAACTCCACTGGCAAGCTTGCTGCAGTTTGTAACCAGCAATACTGACCTGAGATTGCGATATGTGGCTGCTGGATTTTGGAACTAGAAGTATGTTCAGAACTTACTGTCGCTGTAGATAACAGTGATGCTGTACAGAAAATTATCGAATGGCTCAAAAAACTAGGGGCATGGGTGGGATACCATTTTTTGGGGAAGTCGGATTGCCAAATTTGGCCTGGAATTTACCTTTCTTCTGTCATCCGAATTTGATATGTAAACAAAGGCATAGACGCATACATGGTTTCCATCGTTACATTTGAATTACAGTTTACTCTATCTGCACCTGGCTTTCATCCATTTTGCTTGAGATGCCATACGTCTGTATATTCGCTGTCAAATAGGATTTAATTCCTTGAACTTAATTATGCCTGTTTTGATTCTTTTTAGAACAGTTATGCCCGGTTTGATGGTTTATTGCGTTAATGGTGAGGCCTTTGTGCCGATACATTTGATTATAGTTCGACAAAACGCAAATATGAACTCTTTGAATGTATCTTTATTTTGTTCACGGTCTCTCTCGGCCCAATTTTTCACCTGTCACTCTGCTTCTCTAGTCGCACATAGGCAGCGGGCCGGGCTAGCGGCTATCAACCCATCTGAAACTGAAAGCAAGCTTTGTTGTCTCACCAGCAACCATGCAAGGAAGAATTAAACAGTTCAAGTAACATCAATCGATTGTGCATTCAACTATCAATACTCATGTACCACACGCACGTAAATTTCCCCCACCCCCACACCCCGTGTCGCACCCAGGCGACACCGGGGCGACCCATGCGCCGCCGCCAGCCCCCCGCATCCTGCGCCTCCTCGCCGCTGCTGTCGCCGCGGCCGGCGCGGCAGTGGCGGCCTCCCCGCCGCCACACAACTGGTGGGCGGGGGTGGTTCCTCTCCTTCTCGCGCAGCGCTCGTCCGGACCGGCTAGGACGGAAACGGCGGCCGCCGGCGAGGATAAGCCGGAGCGGCGGCTCCGGGGACGCCGGGCTTCGACGTGGTGGCGGATCCGGGGCTCTCGCGCCCGGGTCTGGTGGGGACGGGCCCTGCCTGGCCGTGAGGGCGGCAGGCAGGGGTCGTCGACGGCGCGGAGGATTCCGGCCGGCGGGCTCGGGCGGAGGTCGCGGCCGGAGCGCAGGCTATGGGCGGCGGCGTAGGGAAGCGGTGGCGCCGTCGCCGGAGCTGGGGCGCGCCGATGGGCTTAGCGGGCCCGATCTGGGCCCGCCGGGCCTAGGCTGGGGCGTGCGCTGGGCGCAGCGACAGGCGTGCACGGCATAGAGCGGAGGCGGAAGGACGCGCGGAGGCAGGAGGCGCGCAGGGCCGCGGCGGTGCGCGGCCATGGGCTGGCTGGCGTGCGGGTGGTCGATCCGGTGGTGGTGATGCTTGGCTGATCCGGGTGAAAACTCGTCTCCGTTCGGGTCGGAGCCGATGATGGCGACTCATTGCGCGTTGCCCCCTTCTTGAAGGCATCACCGAGGTGAAGCGTGCACCACCTCTGCTATCTCCGGGGGAAACCCTTGATCCATGGATCGGATGGTGTCGGCGCCTCGGCGTCGTCTCCCCCTTGGGGGCATCATTCTTGGAGGTGCGCACCGGTCGAGGGACCAGTGGTTGGATGTGGGGTGCTTTCGTGGCGTTGCGAGTTGTATGGCAACGATGACAGTGGTGAGCGGAGCCGAGTCGCGACATGTCCTTCGTCAACGACAGTCCGTGCTGCGTCCTGCCGTGAAGCTGTGAAGTCGGAGCTGCGTGTCCAGGGGCGGCAGGCTTGCAACGATGACACTCGGTGGCCTCGCGGATTCTGTCGGTGCAAGGTGTGCATCTTTCTCCGGTGAAGCTCTTCGCTGAAGCCGGAGCTGCCTCTTCCTCGACGCTTTGGGTCGACTGTTTGGCATAGGCCGGCATGGTTTTCGGCGTCCGCTACGGCGAGGGCTTCGTGTTTGGTCGTCGAAGGTGAAGTCGGAATCGCTTGCTCGGGGAGGAGTGACGACGATGACACTCGGTGATGACCTCGATGATGTTTTTCTCCTCGGCGGCGTGTGTTCCTTGTGGGTAGCCAGGTTGGCCGGGTCTGCCCAATGTGGTGTTTTCATGACTACATTGATGCTCTTGTAACGGTTTTCGACCGGTTCCCTGTTAATGAACCGGTCAAGTTCACTTCTTTTTTAATAAAATGAGGCAATATTGCCCGTTTTGTTCAAAAACATCAATCGATTGTGATGGGGATTTTGGAATATCCAAAGCCCCTTCACGAAAGCCATGGTTCAGGACAAGCTTGTCAACAAATGAAAAGAATTAACCATATCAAGTACATTTAGGAGTGGAAATATCACTACCTTTTCTTTAGTTGCGTCGAATTTTTTCAGGAAACTTTTAGTGTACCAAATTATATTTTTTCTGGGAAGTGTATCAAATATTGCTGCCAATCGCCAAATGGCTACTTTTTTTCTGAGTGTTTCATTTCTTAGAAGCCCGTACCACATACATTGGGTCTTACGGTCTGGGCCCGTGGAGGCCCCGTATCGGTACAATCAAAGCCCTCAACTGGCCCCTCAAAAAAAAATCAAAGCCCTCAACTGCTATTCTCCATTGTCTCAAAAGAAAAAAAAACTGCTATTCTCTAGTAGTAGTAGACCCGCAAGGAAAATGGAGGGACGCGCTCGTGGCGGCGGCGGCGCGCCCCGGAACGCCATGGACTACACGCTCGCGGCGCTGAAGATCTTCGGCTCCCAGCTCTCGGGCTCCACCACGGCTCCCTCCTCCGAGGGATCCTCTCCCGCGCGGATGCTCTTCGGCCTCCGCTTCCAGCGCGCCTGGATCCAGGTCCCGGTTCCCCTACCCCGCCTCTTTCGTCATCCCATTCCGCATTCCTTGCCCGGGTCTCTGACGACTTGCAGGCTGCAGCGGCAGGCAGGGCGTGATCGTGGACGCGGACTACAGCATCGGCGATGGGACCCTATTTCTGGATGACGGCTCCTGCGTCACCGAGCTCATGCTCAAACCCGACGACGCCCAGGGCCAGCCCTGGCGGCCAGGTTCTCACCAATCTAGGACTCTCTCTGTTATTTGGCCTTGTCCGCTCCGTTTCTTAGATACTAAATTGCATGTATGGTTTTACTGCTGCTAATCAGTAACATTAGCTGTATTTCCCCCCTGTAAAATACCATTAAATAAAATAGCTGTATCATGTACTCATGTATGAAATTGTATGCTATAGTAAAGTCCGCTTCAAGATAATCCTGGTAAAAGAGTTTAACAGTCCCAACCACCTGGCCCACCAGGCCACTAAATACTCTGCAAGTTTATGCCTTGTATTAGAGGCTGTTTACCACTAAGATAGCTCTACGGCTTGATTATCGGACTTGGCGAAGCAAGTGCTAGTGGAGTTCTGTACACTGTAGTATTTTTACTGTTTACAACGCTTTCAATCTGTTCATGCTCAGGGCATCCAACCATATTCGTTCTTTTCCTAATCTGAAGATTGTTGGTCCACCTACCCACGAGAAAGTAGAGTAGGTTCATTATGAACCTTGCTTGGCCAGTGCCATTAGTACCAAATATTAGCATCAAAATAGAATATCTTTATTCTAAACTATCAGATGGGCTTAAATTAGCCTATGAAGTCCAAGTTTTGAGAAAACACGCACTATCTTTTTAAACAAAACAAATCTTTCCTTTGGTTGGATTCATGATGCGCGGGCGGTTTTTCTTACATGGCTACCAATGAATTTCACAATGACCCATTAACTTATAAGTTATAACTATATTTTCAGGCAAGTTCCAAATAAATATGTTAGACATGTTTCAAAAAGGATTTTGACAGGTTATTTAAGATGTATGTTTCATTCTAAAAGGGATGCAATGTATAACCTGGGATTTGGCCTGATACTTATGTCCAAACTGTCAGTAAAAACCTCTTCATACTAGAGACGAAATCAGGTTAAAAAAAAGCTCAAACCAGCCTCACAATACTGTTTTTTACTAGAGTGAGTACCCAACCATTTTCTTTTGAGAAGGTTAAGTATGTGGGAGTTTAGGGATAAAAGGGCCTTTTTGTTAAATCAGCTTTGTAATACCATTGTGCTTGTTATTCTCTTAGTATTGCATATGAGAAGAGATATCTAATGTACGGAAGGATTATATTGACATGTAATGTTTCTCACTATTCTTAAATTCCAACATCTTGTAAAGAAAAACGGGAAATATATGTGGCGAACGTTCGTCTCCATGCCTGACGCGCATCATGCGGTCGAATGCACCTCGCCGTTTTATAAGTGTGGCTTGCTGTGTTGCTTGCCCCAGGCTGCCGGATGATGGGCACCTAGGCCCCCGCGCTGTAAATCTGCACGCTACATTTACAGTGGGGATGCTGCACCATAAAAAAAATCAAGAAATAGATGAGGATCTCACCTTGTGTTTGACTCTGTTTCTTTAGATTCTCCAGTATATTGTATCTTATTCCCCAAACTCAGTTCAGTTTCTATTCAATATTTCAGTTAGTGCTTACCATGACTTATGCATGCAAAACACAGACTATTTTTTTTTTTTTTTTTGACTTTTTCATACTTATATTCATACTGGAAAGGGAGCCTTACATATCGGAATACAAGCAAAGAAAAGGAGAAGAAACGAAGAACAGCGGCGGCGCTCTCCATCTTCAACCTCCAGGGCGCCCGGCAAGCCGTCCCTCCACCGTCGAGGACGACGAAGAAGCCAGCCTCCAGGACCACCCGCCGCGGGAGCAGACGAGCTCCTAGCCCGAGGGCGTCGACGAGCCGCAGTAGCCACCAGCTCCGTGGAGCTGGATTTGAAGACGGCGAAGCAGCATCGGCCGGGGATCATCCTCCCCAAGCAAGATCCGTCCCGGATCTGAGACCTGCGCCTTAGATCCTCCACCATCGCGCCGCAGACCCGCACCTCCACCGCCTTGAACCTCCTCCACCAACCAGCTATACACACGCCACAATCCCGCCGCCGCCGCCAAAGAAAACGACGGAGGGAAGGTGACTCACCCGCAGCTCGGCCGCGCCGCCAGAGACGACGCCGGAACGGGGGAGCCGCAGAGCACCAAAAAGACGACGCCGGCGACCCCCCCACGCCAGCGCCGCCCCAAGACTCCCTGCCTACCTCACCGGAACGCAGATCCGGGGATTTCCCACCCTCCCGCCGCCGGAGCGGCCGGCGGAGGGTGAGAAATCCCCGGATACGCCGGCGGCCGCTGGGGATCGCCGAGTCGCCTCCTCGATCGCCTCTGGGAACTGTAGCAGGGGAGAGGGTTCCAGAAAAAGGGTCGTGTGTGGGTCGCTACCAATCTTGTAAACCTGTAGTTGATGGGTACTGTTTGTTTTCTCAATGCTAACCCATCGCCAAGCTTTCACATGAAGACGTTATATTTTGCATCAATGTGCATGCTGTTGTCTCTGTATCGACATCCCTTTAACATCTTCTGTGAACTTGACCGTTGCAGGTGCACAAGATAGTCGGCCTCTCCGCGCAGCCGAACCGTGAAGCAATGTGGTATATGGAAGTAGCGGAGGCGTACGACTTCTTTTATGCGACTGCTGGCTCCCCATCATGAGCACCTGCTCCTCGGTCGCCCCCTGATGCTTCGGTTCAGTTTAGCCTATGCATCCTTAACCCTGTAACGTTGCTGCACTGTTTCCCTCTGTACCCGTGCGCAGGCGAGACTCTTTTGCGCCGGCCTTTGCTCATCCTTAGGATGTGTTCGGTTCCGGAATTAGGAGGAACGGAACGGGTCGGTTCCGTCCTTAGGACCCGTTCCTGTGTTCGGTTGGGCGAAAGGAATGGAACCGAGTGGTTCCTCGGAACGGAATATTCCTAGGATATGCGGGATCGACTCGTCCGGCCAAATCGGCCGGATCGCGCGGAACGGCTCGGCATCTCTCGCTAATCTTGATTAATTATCGCTAATCTTGATTAATTATCGCTAAACTTGATTAATTATCGCTAATCTTGATTAATTATCGCTAAACTTGATTAATTATTCCTAATCTTGATTAATTATTGCTAATCTTGATTAATTGTTTCTAATCTTGATTAATTATTGCTAATAATTATTATTGTTCACTCAGATTAGGAAAAAAATAATTATTATTACTAAACTTTTAGCAATGCGGAACGGTTCCGTTCCTCGAATTTCTCCTAACCAAACACGGGGTCGGAACCATTCCGTTCCTCGAATTTTTCCTAACCGAACACAGGGTCGGAACCGTTCCATGACCTCGGAACGGAACCATTCCGTTCCATCCCCTCTCGTTCTAGAACCGAACACATCCTTACTCCTACCTTCTAGCTGCATGCTCGTCAAATCTGAAAACAGTGGAGCTCCGTCTTTGCCTAATGCAGCAATGTGTGGATGGATGGTGCAATAATTTGTGAACGTTCATAGGAATGTTTGATTTCTGGCGTCCTCATCTGTTTGTCAGAGCGATGCCCTTCCACTGTCCCAGAGCATCTTAATCTTTCCGTTCGTCAAACTTTTATGCAACATGAATTGCTCCTTCCTACTCAAATCTACTTCCACTTCCAACTTGTTAGGATTAAAGCTTTAGCTATTGACCTAGCAAATTTTGAATTCGTTGTTTATCACTTTTGCACAGAAAGATAGAGCTTAAGCTATGGGTTGTCGGTGATTGAAAGCTATGCACAACAGGAAGAGTGCAGGCACCGTGTAAACTTAAAACTTTCACATTTTTTCCTTTTACAATATTTTTCTCCGGCTCCTCTTTTTCTTATCTCTTCATACAGACCATAACTAGCCAGCTCTTTCTCATGTATGTCCTCCAGGACCTGCTGGTGCCATTAGGAAACAACGACAAGAGATCCGAGACCTTGCCGCCAAACGGTAGGATCGTGGCGTCAGGTGTAATGGGAGTATAGAGGCTGTTTGGATGGGTACCAATACCAGCCTTACCAAAATATTGGTCGTGCCCTACCTTTTTGGCTACAGTTTGGTTCGCTACCAATTTTGGCTCGCCCTGGCCAGCTTGGGCGCGCCCACGTCTGGTTTTCGCCGAATCGTGGGCGAAACCGTGGCGCGGAAATCGACCGCCAAAATATTGGCAGCCAAATCTGGCGCGAGCAAGCCACCGAGGTATAAAAGGGTGCGCAATTTTTTTGCATGTCCCCTTCACTTTCCCCTTCTCCTCACCTGCGCGCACACAGAAGAACCACACAAGGGCACGATCTGCAGGCTGCTCCGGCGGCGTTTCCGCCGGCGTTTCTGCGTCAATACGAGCTGCTCCGGCGGCCGCCGGCGTTGCTGCACCTCTCGGCCCACTCTCTTACTCAACTCACACCAAGAAGGTCAGTGCTCAATCCCAATCGAACCCCACCCCAATCCCTTTTTTCTATGGCCGATTTACTTCAATCTTTGACCTCTTAGTTGGAGATATGCTGCACGTAGGTGCTACTTGCTAGATCTGATCTATTGCTTATCAAATCCTTGTTAGTTGCCTCCCGCAAAAAAGTCCCCATGTTAATTTCATCACATTAGTTGTATTGAACTTGATTTTGTAATATGTATCTCTCAGCAACTAAGGATTTTTAAGATGTGTCGAGATAGTTCATTTATCTCAGTGTGCTTATTTGACCCAGATGGACATGGACCAGCAACGATACATGTTAAGGCAGAGGATTCTATCTGTCATTGTCCTTCTGTTGGCTCTCTGGTATAGAAACCGAGATGGTAGAAAAAATAGAGGTAGAGGTCAAAAGTATGGTCCACTAGTTGAGAGGGACCTCTACAGGACTAATGTGCTAATTAGGCTTATTAACACATCAGATGCGACATGCATCAAGCAATTGAGGATGTCTCGAGCTGTATTTTACAAGCTATGTGATAGGCTAAGGCTGAAGAAGTTGTTAATTGACACATTTCATGTTTCGGTAGAGGAACAAGTTGCAATGTTCCTATACATGGTGGGTCAACATCACACGAATTCATGTGTTGGATTCTGGTTTTGGCGATCTAGTGAAACAGTGAGCAGATACTTCAATATTGTCCTGCCCTCCTGCGTGCAATGGGGGAGTTAGCACGTGATCTCATTTATATTAGATCAACGGATACACACACAAAAATCACTAGCAGCCCGAACAGATTCTACCCCTACTTTGAGGTAACTCTGAGACTGTAGATTTTAGTATTTATTATACAAGATCAATCTTTCCCAAGCTTGATATACGCTACTCTTTTTCGTATTCATAGGGATGTATAGGGGCACTAGATGGCACTTATGTTAAGGCTTGTGTTCCTGCCCACATGGTGGACAAATTTAGGGGCCGAAAGTCATACCCCTCCCAAAATGTGCTAGCAGTTGTCGACTTCGACCTTCGGTTCACGTATGTTCTAGCAGGATGGGAGGGCTCTGCCCGTGATTCTCTTGTGCTAAAAGATGCCCTTACACGTCCAGCAGGTCTAAAAATACCTGAAGGTACATATACAACATAACATACATGTTTGTCACTTGTGTCAGTTTAACCTTAGCTCACCATCAATATAACATGGCTGTAGGGAAATTTTTCTTGGCTGATGCTGGCTATGCTGCAAGGCCAGGGATTTTGCCTCCTTATCGTGCTGTGCGCTACCACCTAAATGAGTTTGCTGGATCACTTGACCCAATTACCCCACAAGAATTATTCAACCTCCGGCATTCATCACTTAGGACCACAGTTGAACGAGCATTTGCGGCTCTAAAGAATCGCTTCAAGATACTTTCTGAGAGGCCGTTCATACCTTTGAAATCTCAGATTAAGGTTGTAGTTGCTTGTTGCGCTTTACACAATTGGATACTAGAAAATGGTCCAGATGAGTATGTCGTGGATGAGGCGACGTGGTATGCCAACCTCCCTAGGAGTAGTGGACGTGTTCGTGATCGGGAGGCTGACATACGCGAGTCGGCTGCCAAGCGTGATTTATTAGCTCAGCAAATGTGGGAAGATAAACAGAGTGCTGGGGAATGAGGCTGATGATACCCCGACTTAGTGCTTTTGATATCTCCATGCTAGGGAACTTTTGTAGTGTGAAGCGTTTGATTGTAATGGACTTATGTAACTTGTTTAATCCTTGTAAGACTGTTCTACTTATTTAAGTTTCTTAATTGAGATTCCTTGGCTGGTTATATTTTATTTCTGTCCTGCTATATTATGTTTGTAGTACCAATCTGCAGATCATGGGGAAGCTTAAGCTCCCTGTCAAGAGTGAGGATGACTGCAACTCTCGTGATAAGTGTTTATGTCATGGTCTGAAATCAATTTTTAGTTACTCTTATTGTCTTTTCTTTATACTTGTTTCTCATGTTTTGTTCTTGTCTTGCGTGACAGAAAACTACAATCAATTATCTTACTAGACCCATCAGGTTCTTCCACCAGTTGGAAGAGTTGTTCTCTGACCAATCTCAAGCTGATGGCTCACTCGCAATAGACCAAACCACTGTCAATGTGGATGATGGTAATGATGACAATGAGGATCTGGTGGAACTTGGAGGCTATCCAATTCCAGTAGACAGCGATGAAGCTGACTCTGATATCATTGGTCGCCACAGTCCTAAACTTGAGTTCGACGGCAGTCCTTTAAACAAGAAGCGCAAGCGTGTGTCATCATCACCTTCCAAGAACCCAACCAAGGTCAAAGCAAACAACAAGGGCAAGGTATCTAATGATGATATGGCAGCTAGCATTAAGAAGCTAGCTGACTCTCTTGCAGCCCCTATTATTCCTGTGCAACCAATGCCACCTGCAGATCCTTATGCAAATCTTTGGAAGCGAATAAATTCCCTAACCTTCACAGCTAAGGATAAACTTGAGATTGCAGCCTATCTATCCAAGCCAGATCAAGATATCTTTCGTAGTTACCTCAACAATTCCGATGATGCAGTGCTTCAAGAGTGGGTCATTAGCTACTTTGAACCTCAGTTTCATCATGCTGGCCGTGATGGTGGATCTGCAGCTGGTCACTGAACTGCCATGAACTTAGTTAGTTTCTGGCTACCTTTTGTTTATCACTAGGAATACTTTAGCTCCTAGTGGTGGTATGGACACCCTATATTATGCATATTTTGTGTATATTGAGCACACTTGGTTGTGTGGCTGGCTGTAGCATCTCAAATGGTCTGGTTAAGGGTCGGTTAGTATGTGAACTTGATTTTGTGGCTGGCTGTAGCATCTCAACTTTGATTTATCTGATGTATCAAACAGTATATGGGATGTTTAATGTATTGAACCATGTCAATGTGAAAATCGCTTAGTTAATCCCATTATCATATATGTATCTTATAAATACATGTTAACCTGTTTGTTGTCAGGCAAGTTATGAGATACGGAACCAAACCAAACAACAGCCAATGAAACGTGCCAAATATTTGGCAAGTCATTTGGCATGAAACCAAATGGAAGCCAATGCGTTTGCCAAAATTTTGGCAGGTACTATGGGCTACAATCCAAACATAAACAAGTTGCCAATATTTTGGCTATGCCCCGTATTTGGTCATGCCAATATTTTGGTAGGGCTAGATGGGGCTCAATCCAAACAGCCTCATAGCCTTGCAAGGAGTGCCACCCGTCCATTCTGTTTTGAAACTGATTGCGTATATGTCATCTTGACAGGCAGCGAGGGTCGCTTTGTTACCAGGTCTTAGCACATTGAAACATGTTTAAAAAGAGAGTTATTTGCACTGGTGGTCACACAACTCGACAGCTATGTGCACTTAAGTCACACAACTGGATAACTGAATTTTTTGGTCACACAACTCGTCATCTGGTGCACTTAAGTCACTGACCCCACCTGTCAGGCCATTTTCCGTTGAAGTTGATGCTGACTGGACACGTAATTTTGCAAAAAAACCCCTGTATTTTTGTACATTTGCAAAAACCCCCCTGTATTTTTTTTCAAAAAAACCCCTGAATTTTTGAAATGTCCAAAAATACAGGGGGGTTTTTGCAAATGTACAAAAATATAGGGGGGTTTTTGCAAGATTACGTGTCCAGTCAGCATCAACTTCAACGGAAAACGGCCTGACAGGTGGGGTCAGTGACTTAAGTGCACCAGATGACGAGTTGTGTGACCAAAAAATTCAGTTATCCAGTTGTGTGACTTAAGTGCATATAGCTGTCGAGTTGTGTGACCACCAGTGCAAATAACTCTTAAAAAGACCCCGAAATTTGGTGAATCTGTGATTGTGAAGCTCTCCCGCCGGAGAGCGAGGAACCTACACAAATACAATATTTTTCCACCAAGTACGCAAAGTACAAAGTACGTGCCCTAAGTGCTTTCACAATTTCTGGGAGCTTAGGTTTTTTAGTGGATAGGGATACGGAGCACACTTTTTCCCCCCAAGACAGGCGAACTATAAAAAAAGTACAAATACAGTATTTTTCCACGAAGTGCGCACAGTAACAACTACATGCCCTAACAACTCCACACGATTGCTTCTTGACCGTTTGATTCAAGATAACACCAACTCACGATTCTTGCATTTCACCGGCACACTTTGTTGTCGCATGCTATAAGTATCTACAGTTGCAATCAAACAACTCCACACATCTCACAAGAATGAAGTCACTCGCAATCTTTTCCTTTCTTCTTTGCGTCTTCTCCCTCCCTCGTGAGCCTACATGCCACTGATCCCACTCATTCCTTAGTTATTGAGGTCAACATCCCACAGTAAGCCACCATGAAATACAGCTACAACCAGGATACGCTATGTCTGTATGGGTTTACAACCCACACTGGGCAGTGGCACCGCTTCGATAGAGGCTCCCATTAATTCACTATCCACCGCCCATACCACCCGCTCAACTCCGCTGAAATCCCCACAGTCACATTTCACTTTAACTGTTGATCTCCGCCAGGGCAACAGTTTCACAGAACTCCACGCAAGTATGAAGAAGAACCTCCTGGCGGTTGCACCGCGAAACATGTTTAAAAAGACTCAGAAATTTGGTGGATCCCGCTGGACAGCAAGGAACCTACGCCCTCGTACTACCTACGGATCCGGATACGACATCAAGGGCCTACCAATAAATCGACATACGTCCCTATAGGATTGTGTAGTACAGGCAAGATCTACATAATTGGCCAGTTTGGCGAGAAGCAGGCTAGAGACTCAAAGTTCAGTTTGCTCTAACACCTCACAAACGAAAGAGAAGCTGATAAGCATGCAAAAATCATGGTTGATTGGTTGCATGCTACCTCTTGCTAGGTGCCTATTTATGGACTTGGTTGTTCATATGCAACATGACATGTTCACAATTTCTTGGAGCCCCTCACGAGAGTTGTGCATGAAAAATGCAATTTTTATGTCACAGCTCACAAGTCATGGATTTTGGAACTTTCAGTCTCTCTTGAGGTAGTTGTGCAAATAATATAGAGATTTATAAAAGCATGCGAAGGTAATTAATAAATCACTGCATTTCATATACGAATTTAGATAACATTCTAAAGGCCAATCAAAACATTATCAAGAGTTCACGTGCATTATTTGATGCAGAGGTCAGAGATGTTTTTCCTACTTTTCAAGAAAAAATATGATACCCCTTGGAGGCATGGATTCCCGTGGGTACAAACAAAAATAAACCTAATACACATAGTAAATGGAAATAATACAAACTTGCATGCTAACCATAACCTTTATGGGCAAAAGTAACGGGTAAATTCCATTGTGACTTTATGACATTTTTAACCCAACTTATCCGTGACCTTGTGACATGTTTACGATATTTATTAGTTTAATATGTGCAAGAATGCTGACCGGACTATGGGGCCGCCCGGACGCGTAGGCCTGCTGTCTCTGACAGCTCGGGCCAAGCCGGAGAGAAGACTGACCGGCGGCGTCCACGCGTCGGGCGACTCGTCGGCGTTAAAAACCCTCTTCCTCTATCCTCTCAGCCGACCCAGATTCATTTTGCTCCGTTCTGCTTCACCTCCTCACCTCTCCACCTCCTCTCCTCTCCAATCGACAATGGCGTGGACAGCTCCGGCAGTGTCAATTGGGACGTGCTGATGAGGATGCGGAGAGCTCGGCGCCGGCGGTGAAGAAGACGTTGGAGGACGTCAACGACGAGAACGAGCTTGCCCTCCGCCTCGGCATCCTCCGCTCACTGGAGGACACGGGAGGCTCCAGCTCGACGCCGCCGCCAGTGGCCAGTGCAGCCGCTGGTCAACTCCGGCGCGTAGATCCGCGCCGCCCCACAGCCGCGGTAGGGTTTTGTGGGGACCCCGGACTAGCTGTCCGAAATCCCCTTGTGCCTACATAGCAGCGATCCCATGATCAGTGCGTCGCTGAAGCACAATTAAACTGGTAACCAAAGAACATCCATACATACCGAGTTTATTTACTTACTTGATGGAAGTGATCAGCTTCAACAGGTACTTGCAGCGGAAATCACCATACAACGTGGAGCCCAAGTCATTTGCCTTAACCCTACAGGCAGCTGACTGGGAAGCGCCCTAGTTCGCAAAGACGCCAGTGAACTCCTCTTCTTGGACTGCTTTTCTTCTAAAGTCTGGCTAAGACAATAGCCAGGGACGAAACCAATATGAGTACATTTGATTGTACTCGCAAACTACCCCCGGACGAGCATGCACTGGTTTTATTTTTTTATTTGATAAGTCTTTTCTTTATTTAAAACATCTCTATATCTTTATTGAAAAAGGTGGGAAGAATTTTATAACTTTTCATAAGCCTGGTATTTTTAGAAAACATCTCTAGCCTTTGTTGAAAAAGAAAAGAAGGCCTTGAGATCTTTTTCCTATAAATCTTCCTTTGTAAGAAATCCTTTTTTTTTTTTTAAACGTTTCCCCGACAATAGATGCTTGTTGAAAAAGGTAAGAAGTTCCTTTTAAAACATTTTCCCGAAAATCATCCTTTTGTTATTTCTCTAAAACTCCTCCTTTTTCCCGACCAGATCTCAGCCTGGTCCAATCATCTTCAACAACCTCATACCATCTCATTGGTATAGGTATGTAACGTCACCTTCACTTCCTTTCCAAAACTCAAAGTTTTATAAAAACTTGCACATGGTCTTAGCAGTTCTTCCCAACTGTCCATATCCGAGGACTCGGCTATTCGAATAGTTTTACCCTCTGCAGAGGTAGCACGCTTTTCCCACACCCATCCGGTCACTCATCGTGTCAGCCACGTCCCGCCATACCAGAGGTATGCGAAGTTGAGTTCCCGGCCATAGCCTGTCCTTTGCTCATGCTAGTATAGGATCCTACCGCTACGAAACCGGTTCCATCGACACTTAAATCCATGCCCGTCGGAAACTAAGTGTGAGGACTTCGTAGTTCTGCCCGGCGGACCCAAGGGAGCCCTTCAATCCTCTTTCTTCTTTACGCTCATACCGGCTTCCGGTAGACTTCTATTAAGAGGACCCAGGTCAGGGGCAGGTCACCAAACCATCCCCTCATGGAACGAGGTTATCCTCGTTATTGAGGCATCCAGTACTAACACGAGCAAATTATATGACTACGCCCTTGCCCATATGTGGGTAAATGTGGTCGCACAGATTTTTGGCTGGGGATGTAAGTACAAGGACACAATGTGCATTTTTCCTTCCAAAAGCAACACCATTCTCTGTTCCTCTACCTTCATACCGACCTTTCGGTACTTCAACTTCATCCAAGTACTTTCAAAGGAGTTTTGAATAAACAATGTTTTTCCCACCCTATAGTTGTACTATCGTCAAAATAGTTTTCATATCTTTGTAAAAAAAGGGTTTCAAAATCTTTGACACTTGTGAAGAACTCATGTGATTAAAATAGAGGTATATAAATGCAAGCTCAGTGAAGTAGCTTGCCTGGTTTCAGCATAATGTCCCTGGACTTCTCCTTGTTGATCAATATAATAAAAATCCCATCCTTCCTCGATCAATTTTCTCCAAATACCACTCCGGTAGCGTTATTATCTAGCGTCGCAAACAGAGAAATAAACAACAATCAATACACCAACAAAACAACAAGTGGTACACAAACAAATAACAACCACAAGTATCAAACTAATCATTCAAGCAACAAACTAGGATCTACCCTTACAAAGGGCCTTATACTAATACATGCTAGGTGCCTAGATCCCAAAGCTATCTTAAGCAAAGATGATCAGCAAGCACTTTTATCTAAACAGGAACTACTTCACCACAACACAACCACTCAATTTTCAACAGAGAAAACAACTACTCACGTCTAGTAGATAAAAGGCTATTGGAACTATGCTTATGATTGAGAAACCTATTCTTCAATCAATATGCAATGGAATCAGTGGGTGTTCCACTATCATAACAAGGCATTAAGAGGTTAAGTATCCTCTGGCTATTTGTAAAAATCACTAAAACATCAACTAGACACAAGAGTTACTCATGCTAGGGAGTTCTAAGTAATCCTACCCATAAACCTAACTAATCGAGCTTTGCTAAGAACAAAGTAATAAGCAACCAGAGGTGACATGCTATAATATCAGTAGATATGAAAGGCTACTGATGTTCAACAACATTTTCTAAAATCAAGCACACCAATGATTTTATCCACAACAAATCCTAAAGACTAGGAAATTCTAGGGAATGCCCATACTAGTGATAGTATTCCCTAATAAACACCAGCAACACTAAACTCTTCCTAACAGGTTATCAAACCAGTAGCAATATGACATGCTACTGATGATCTAGCAATACTAACTAAAACAAACGACACACTAAGGATTTTCTACTAAAACAAGTCCTATTAAATAGGAGAATCTAGGAAAATACTACCCTAGTAATATTGACACTAGATAACTAAATGCAATACTAACTTTTTCCAAAATGCTGTACAGAGCTAACACACTCCTAGTAGATAGTATCACACTTATACATGCTAGAAAACACAAAAGGGATACTAACACACCCTATATAGTTAAATAAAACTATAAACATTAATTAACAGAAAAGCATAACACCTAGTTAAATACACCAAAAATAATTTATAGCTCTAAAAATCACACCAAGCTAGGATTAGGTACTCCTAATCATACAGAAGATCACTCAAGTGGGTTCACACCAAAAATCATCACCAAACAATTTACAAAAATCCTAGAGAAGCTCTCTGGTCACCTACCAAATTGCAAGCCATTTTATATTGGAAGTTCATTTGCATAAGAGGCCAATTGCTACTGCTAGGTATCACTTAGGGCTTCTCAAAACAGTTGAGTTTGTAAATTTAGCTTCCTTATAAAAATAGTTATTGAAGTTGTGGTGAGGAGCAGTAGTTCTGGCTCATATTTATTTCCTTCCAAAAATAGTTATCCAATAGTGATTCTACCACTTGGATCTGGTTAGGAACATGCTAGGGTACCTCCATGATTTTTGGTTTGGTCAACAATGCATTTAAATTATTTTAAAACGATTTAATCTAAAGGTGCAGAACAAATCTATAAGGAAAATAATTAAACAACCTAGGAAAAAGAGTAACGGGCTGGATCTGGCTGAAGATGGGCCGTGCAGTGTGGAGAGAGGCCCAGCTCGCGGCCCATGTGCGCGAACGAAGCGGTACGGGCCTTCTTCCTCCTTCTCTCGACACAACGACGGCGAGGCACGGCCGGAGCAAGTCGAGGACGGCGCGGCGGCCCCGGTGTTCCCTGGGAAAAATGGAAGAGTGCATGAGAGGGAGAAGAGCAAGGGGAACTCAATGATGCGCAAATGGCGGAGAATGAGGGCCCGTGGCACTCGCGAGCTTGCTCGCAAGGCGGCGGCCGGAGAGGAAGAAAGTGAGGACGGCCAGCTCGATTCACGGCCTCCCGCGTCGATTCCTTGGATGAGGATGGATAGGGCGACGCGGTGAATCTCCTGTGCGCTTGGATTTGGAAGGGAAGCTCTCCAGCGACGGTGGTGTGCAACGGCGGCCGGCCTTGGTTCGGCTCCGTGGTGGAGAAAATGGAGAGGGAGAGTGAGGCGAATAAGTGAGCGAGTGAGGGAGCAGAGGAGGGCGTGGCGTGCTTCTTATCTCCTCCAGGGCGAGGCGTAGAGGAGGGGCAAGGCGAGGGGGAGGGGCCACGGTGGCGTGCGGGAGGGAGGTGGAGGCAGAGGAGCAGGGAGCAGGTGGGGAGGCAGAGGAGTCGTGTGGGAGGAGTCTCCTCTTGTCGAGCAGCAAGACGCGGCGTGAGGAGCACGGCGGCGTGGAGCTCGGTGGCTGGCAGGAGGGAGCACGGCGGCGCAGCGAGCACGGCAGCACGGCGCAGCGTCGGGCGCCGTCAGCTACAGGAGGTCAACGAAGATTTTACAGAACACCCCCTGGAATACTTTTTACAATCACAAACAAGTCCCTGCTTCTATTTCTTCTATTTCTTTTTGAAACCAGTAGGTTTTAGGGATTTTAATTGGGGCACTTAAACACTTTATAAAAAGTTGAGAAAATTCATGTAGCCTCCCATATACGTGAGGAAGCTCCACAAAAATTGGTTTTTGAAAATAAAATGTTTTGAACCATTTTTGTTCATAGGACTTAAATAAATCATTTTTGGAAATTAATATTTTGATACTCCTTTAATATTTTAAAACCAGTGATAAAATATTGTGCTGAACTTTTGGAACTTCTTTGACCAATAAGGCAGCTTCAAAATAATTTATCTTTTCATAGAGGGAAATATTGGTTTGGAGGAAATAGAGAATTTGGGAGGGAATTTATTTATGAAGGTCATTTTTAACTCATGACCTTCATTTCCTTTTTGATAAATGAATGGAGGGGTTTGTTTTAAATCGACAAGTAGGTTTACTTGAGGAGAGAGTGATATGAAATGGAGAGGATTATCATTTCATCTCCTTCTCTAGAATTTTGGGTAAAGAAAATATAATTGTTTTCATAGAATAGAGGAATAGATAGAGAGGGAGTTTTATTGAGATCATCTCCCTAAATTTTAGGAGTTTAACTTGGGGGTGCCTAATTTTAGAGGGTTTGTTCTTCCTCAAGTCGCACTCCAAAATTTGGTTGCCAAGTGTGTCCTATTTTAGTAATAACACCTCTGAGGAATTATCCTCACAAGAAAATCACACACAACAGCAATAACACAGCAATAGTAACAGCACAACAATATTAACAACACAACAATATCCATATCTCAAACAAGACCACACACTCCAAACCACAAGAATAAATCACACACCTTTCCCATAACTAACAATACTATTTTGTAAAAATGGTCACACTCAATTATGACAAGATGTTGTTTAAGGGATATATCAACTCATAACTTAATAGTTTTCAAAATGGTTTGATAAAGGGAAATATGTGAGGTAATATATTCCCCACTAGTATTCCTTTTTAAAACGGAGTTGAAACATAGGAGTTTTAAAAATAGGAATTGTAAAAATATCAAGGTTGAAGAATAGATAGGAGATATCATATGAACCTCCATATTCTTGGAAACACATAATTTTGGAAATACTTTTACTGTCTCAATTTAAAGGATATTTTATTTGTTGCTAAAACCAAATCATTATTGAAGTAGACTTTTGGCCAACATAGGAATGGAAAAGATCTATGGAATATATTCTTGTCATAACATGGTCACCAGAGTTGTAAATATATTTTTACTTAGGATTATTTCTTGGGTTGACATTTACTAGTCAACCAATCATAATCATCAAGTTACACAAGGTCAAACAGAAGAATATAAGGGAAAACACAATCATTTGTGAAACAATTCAAAAAGTTTTTGTTGGTTCTGAATTTTGGGTCTTATTTACTCTTATTATAAATTTGGGATGTTACAGATCCTTCCCCCCTTAAAATAAATCTCGTCCTCGAGATTTGCCCGGGGTACAGGGGAGTTTTGAGGTACGGGTTTTGGGGTTGACTACTCTTCCGCGTCGTTGCTTCTTCAGTAAGGTTGCCAGGTGAGATCTTGACAACTTGATGTCGCGAGGCCTTCCATTGTTAGTTGTATAAGAATGTGGGTGTCTTTTATGTCATCAAATTGCCTTAGTCATACAAGAAGAATTTGTTAACAAGGTAGCTAGTCTTGTCATCAAATCACTTTTCATATTCCAAGGCTGAGATGTACTGAATTATCTGATGTTCCGTTTATTTGTGTATGACACTCCATTGTTTGAGCATACAAAAGTGAATTGCTAACAAGTTCATGAGGCTTGTTACCAAACTACTTCTATATAACACGAACATTGGAATATCACACTATTTCTTGAGAGATTAAGAATAATAGATTCTGATATAAGAGTTTCCAAATACTCAATGATAGTCTGGTATATCGCTTCTTTGGTTCCGGGCTTCACGCAGCTTCGCAGGTGTCTTCACATGTAAGTTAGAGTGCACCAGAATAGTTAGGGTTTCCGGGAAAACTTTGTGGTTGAGGGGCTTATGTTAGTTTTCAAGGAGTTGGGTACCATACCTTAGACATCAAACTTATTATACCTATGATCCTAACGATCAACTTTACCTAGGTCTCTAATTCTCATTTTTCAAAATACCATCCAATATTCTGGTAAGGCCACTACTATCAACTAATTAATTTAAACATGGTCCTGCCCAAGTTAAAATTTTAATCCACCCTCATCTTCCTTGGGCATAAACTCTTTAGCATAGTATAGTTCAATCTATCGGGTACCCATCAAATCTTTTTAGGCATAGTCTTCCCATTGCCTTCTATCACAAAAATCATAGTGCTCCACCAATTATTTCCTGATTGATTTTTCTCTCCAGATAGGCATACCTCATAATATCTGACTCCTTCAGGTTGCCATTTTCCCACGACCATATCATCAAAGCTAAATGAAGCATCCAACAATCATGTGATCATACCATCCAGAATTGACCCACTTTCTAACCAAATTCAGATTGTTATCTCAACACTTTTGGGCCTTGATCTCATAATCAAAGATAAATGATCTTTCTAAGAACAATCCAAACAGAGCGTGACAAGCTCTGAAAACTACTGTCACCTAGAATGTCTGGCTACTAGACCAAGTCATATTGATTCCTAGAATCCGATAAACATTCATTTATCCTCCACCAATTATTTCTTGCATACAACGATCTGCTCATTTGCTAACTCATCTTTGACCACTTCCTATAATTCTATAAGAATTTATTACAAAGGTCACTTGCGCTAAGAATCACCCTAAACATTCCAACACAGGAGTATTCTTCTTAATTTACTTGCTTCTAACCAATCCAAATCCTTTTATCAGCAAGTGCTTCCTAAAAATCCAATAACTTTCACCTTTATTTCTAAACCTTAAATCAAGGGTCACATCTTCTAGCTCCAGATATCCACCAATGGTTGGGGACCACAACTGGTTAGCCCCAGAGCATAAATCAGATATATCATTTGTCCAAATCCAATTAATTTATCGATCCACTCCAAGTTTTTACTTCTATTCTAAACCCCAAATTTTTGATATTACCAACATCATCCAACAAGTTTTGATCTCATCAACTAGATTCTTAAGGGATCCTTTTAACTAATAATCTTAGAGTTCAACACTCTTATATCCTCCTAAAGTTCTCCTTTCCACCAAATAGTTTTGAGTCGTCCTATGGCATCTCTTTCCTTTGTCTAGAAAAAGCAGTTAGTAGCTTTGCAAAACTTGGTTAGATGAGAGATTTAAAATTAGATCAATTAGGTTAGTTATGTTAGTTTTCATAATCTTTTGTTAGTCCGACGGGATACGACTAATGTCATCTAACGTCGGGTCTTGAATCTTCATCTTTCTTGATAGCTTGATGTGGTTGTACAAAACGATGTATGAAGGCCGCTATCCGTCTTGCAGAAGGTCGTTGAGTCTTGGGCCTCAGGGTTGAAGTAGAGAGTATTCGATATCTTGTTCCTTTTACTAGGACAAAATTTTCTGAAGGGTTTTCTAAGTCGGACTTTCGAAAGGGTACAAAAATCTCAGGCTATTTGGTTAAAGATCGGGGGTCTTTTGTATCTTGCGGAACTGTCAGTTCTGTTTGGGAGATGGTTTAGATGAGAGGGAAAAATACCTGAGAAGATTTCCTAGGCGGGTTTATATCCGCAACAAGGTGCAGCTATGGACAAGAGGTCAAGAATGGTTCTTTTGGTTAGGTGACAAAAAGAGTTTTTATAATAAGGAGAAATTTTTGAAATTACTTTGTGCTGCCGACAAGGCGTGATTGTGAAACACACATGAAAAACCTCACACAAACAGAGCACACACAAGCAAGGAACTTCACAGACAAACAACACACAAGGTACATTTAGTACCAATGGACGCCTACTACTCGTGGTAGTCGGGTAATATAACTAAAGCTAGGGGCCTTGGTTATACATGGTTGATGAAGTCTTCATTTCGTCACCTTAGGCTTCAGCTGGAATACTTGAGATTGTCGAGGTTGCAACTTGAGTAGAATTGTTGACGTTGAGCGAGGGTCTTCGGAAGTCTCTTGCTTTGTTGATATTGATGATCTTGGCATTTGCAGATCAATCACCTTGATGTTGAATGTTGAATATTCAAGATGGATGCTTCTTCTCATAGGTGCTAGCTAATTAGGTCTCCTTTGGGTTCATCGTCTAGTATTTTGAACGGGTAAGAGGGAGTAGAGAAATCCTTGGTAAATCTTAAAATAGAAGGGTAAGACTCAGAAATTATTTGAGAAGGTGAGAAGAGTGGAAGTCATGTTTGGACTTCCCTAGATAAAGATATATTTTTGGTATTAATATATTTTTAACAAAATATTTGCTTTCCTAACTAACGTCCATGCTAACTAAGGTCTGTTACAGTCAGGATGGCTCTGATACCAAGTCTGTGGGGACCCCGGACTAGCTGTCCGAAATCCCCTTGTGCCTACATATCAGCGATCCCATGATCAGTGCGTCGCTGAAGCACAATTAAACTGGTAACCAAAGAACATCCATACATACCGAGTTTATTTACTTACTTGATGGAAGTGATCAGCTTCAACAGGTACTTGCAGCGGAAATCACCATACAACGTGGAGCCCAAGTCATTTGCCTTAACCCTACAGGCAGCTGACTGGGAAGCGCCCTAGTTCGCAAAGACGCCAGTGAACTCCTCTTCTTGGACTGCTTTCTTCTAAAGTCTGGCTAAGACAATAGCCAGGGACGAAACCAATATGAGTACATTTGATTGTACTCGCAAACTACCCCCGGACGAGCATGCACTGTTTTATTTTTTTATTTCATAAGTCTTTTCTTTATTTAAAACATCTCTATATCTTTATTGAAAAAGGTGGGAAGAATTTTATAACTTTTCATAAGCCTGGTATTTTTAGAAAACATCTCTAGCCTTTGTTGAAAAAGAAAAGAAGGCCTTGAGATCTTTTTCCTATAAATCTTCCTTTGTAAGAAATCCTTTTTTTTTTTAAACGTTTCCCCGACAATAGATGCTTGTTGAAAAAGGTAAGAAGTTCCTTTTAAAACATTTTCCCGAAAATCATCCTTTTGTTATTTCTCTAAAACTCCTCCTTTTTCCCGACCAGATCTCAGCCTGGTCCAATCATCTTCAACAACCTCATACCATCTCATTGGTATAGGTATGTAACGTCACCTTCACTTCCTTTCCAAAACTCAAAGTTTTATAAAAACTTGCACATGGTCTTAGCAGTTCTTCCCAACTGTCCATATCCGAGGACTCGGCTATTCGAATAGTTTTACCCTCTGCAGAGGTAGCACGCTTTTCCCACACCCATCCGGTCACTCATCGTGTCAGCCACGTCCCGCCATACCAGAGGTATGCGAAGTTGAGTTCCCGGCCATAGCCTGTCCTTTGCTCATGCTAGTATAGGATCCTACCGCTACGAAACCGGTTCCATCGACACTTAAATCCATGCCCGTCGGAAACTAAGTGTGAGGACTTCGTAGTTCTGCCCGGCGGACCCAAGGGAGCCCTTCAATCCTCTTTCTTCTTTACGCTCATACCGGCTTCCGGTAGACTTCTATTAAGAGGACCCAGGTCAGGGGCAGGTCACCAAACCATCCCCTCATGGAACGAGGTTATCCTCGTTATTGAGGCATCCAGTACTAACACGAGCAAATTATATGACTACGCCCTTGTCCATATGTGGGTAAATGTGGTCGCACAGATTTTTGGCTGGGGATGTAAGTACAAGGACACAATGTGCATTTTTCCTTCCAAAAGCAACACCATTCTCTGTTCCTCTACCTTCATACCGACCTTTCGATACTTCAACTTCATCCAAGTACTTTCAAAGGAGTTTTGAATAAACAATGTTTTTCCCACCCTATAGTTGTACTATCGTCAAAATAGTTTTCATATCTTTGTAAAAAAAAGGGTTTCAAAATCTTTGACACTTGTGAAGAACTCATGTGATTAAAATAGAGGTATATAAATGCAAGCTCAGTGAAGTAGCTTGCCTGGTTTCAGCATAATGTCCCTGGACTTCTCCTTGTTGATCAATATAATAAAAATCCCATCCTTCCTCGATCAATTTTCTCCAAATACCACTCCGGTAGCGTTATTATCTAGCGTCGCAAACAGAGAAATAAACAACAATCAATACACCAACAAAACAACAAGTGGTACACAAACAAATAACAACCACAAGTATCAAACTAATCATTCAAGCAACAAACTAGGATCTACCCTTACAAAGGGCCTTATACTAATACATGCTAGGTGCCTAGATCCCAAAGCTATCTTAAGCAAAGATGATCAGCAAGCACTTTTATCTAAACAGGAACTACTTCACCACAACACAACCACTCAATTTTCAACAGAGAAAACAACTACTCACGTCTAGTAGATAAAAGGCTATTGGAACTATGCTTATGATTGAGAAACCTATTCTTCAATCAATATGCAATGGAATCAGTGGGTGTTCCACTATCATAACAAGGCATTAAGAGGTTAAGTATCCTCTGGCTATTTGTAAAAATCACTAAAACATCAACTAGACACAAGAGTTACTCATGCTAGGGAGTTCTAAGTAATCCTACCCATAAACCTAACTAATCGAGCTTTGCTAAGAACAAAGTAATAAGCAACCAGAGGTGACATGCTATAATATCAGTAGATATGAAAGGCTACTGATGTTCAACAACATTTTCTAAAATCAAGCACACCAATGATTTTATCCACAACAAATCCTAAAGACTAGGAAATTCTAGGGAATGCCCATACTAGTGATAGTATTCCCTAATAAACACCAGCAACACTAAACTCTTCCTAACAGGTTATCAAACCAGTAGCAATATGACATGCTACTGATGATCTAGCAATACTAACTAAAACAAACGACACACTAAGGATTTTCTACTAAAACAAGTCCTATTAAATAGGAGAATCTAGGAAAATATTACCCTAGTAATATTGACACTAGATAACTAAATGCAATACTAACTTTTTCCAAAATGCTGGAATACAGAGCTAACACACTCCTAGTAGATAGTATCACACTTATACATGCTAGAAAACACAAAAGGGATACTAACACACCCTATATAGTTAAATAAAACTATAAACATTAATTAACAGAAAAGCATAACACCTAGTTAAATACACCAAAAATAATTTATAGCTCTAAAAATCACACCAAGCTAGGATTAGGTACTCCTAATCATACAGAAGATCACTCAAGTGGGTTCACACCAAAAATCATCACCAAACAATTTACAAAAATCCTAGAGAAGCTCTCTGGTCACCTACCAAATTGCAAGCCATTTTATATTGGAAGTTCATTTGCATAAGAGGCCAATTGCTACTGCTAGGTATCACTTAGGGCTTCTCAAAACAGTTGAGTTTGTAAATTTAGCTTCCTTATAAAAATAGTTATTGAAGTTGTGGTGAGGAGCAGTAGTTCTGGCTCATATTTATTTCCTTCCAAAAATAGTTATCCAATAGTGATTCTACCACTTGGATCTGGTTAGGAACATGCTAGGGTACCTCCATGATTTTTGGTTTGGTCAACAATGCATTTAAATTATTTTAAAACGATTTAATCTAAAGGTGCAGAACAAATCTATAAGGAAAATAATTAAACAACCTAGGAAAAAGAGTAACGGGCTGGATCTGGCTGAAGATGGGCCGTGCAGTGTGGAGAGAGGCCCAGCTCGCGGCCCATGTGCGCGAACGAAGCGGTACGGGCCTTCTTCCTCCTTCTCTCGACACAACGACGGCGAGGCACGGCCGGAGCAAGTCGAGGATGGCGCGGCGGCCCCGGTGTTCCCTGGGAAAAATGGAAGAGTGCATGAGAGGGAGAAGAGCAAGGGGAACTCAATGATGCGCAAATGGCGGAGAATGAGGGCCCGTGGCACTCGCGAGCTTGCTTGCAAGGCGGCGGCCGGAGAGGAAGAAAGTGAGGACGGCCAGCTCGATTCACGGCCTCCCGCGTCGATTCCTTGGATGAGGATGGATAGGGCGACGCGGTGAATCTCCTGGTGCGCTTGGATTTGGAAGGGAAGCTCTCCAGCGACGGTGGTGTGCAACGGCGGCCGGCCTTGGTTCGGCTCCGTGGTGGAGAAAATGGAGAGGGAGAGTGAGGCGAATAAGTGAGCGAGTGAGGGAGCAGAGGAGGGCGTGGCGTGCTTCTTATCTCCTCTAGGGCGAGGCGTAGAGGAGGGGCAAGGCGAGGGGGAGGGGCCACGGTGGCGTGCGGGAGGGAGGTGGAGGCAGAGGAGCAGGGAGCAGGTGGGGAGGCAGAGGAGTCGTGTGGGAGGAGTCTCCTCTTGTCGAGCAGCAAGACGCGGCGTGAGGAGCACGGCGGCGTGGAGCTCGGTGGCTGGCAGGAGGGAGCACGGCGGCGCAGCGAGCACGGCAGCACGGCGCAGCGTCGGGCCGTCAGCTACAGGACGTCAACGGAGATTTTACAGAACACCCCCTGGAATACTTTTTACAATCACAAACAAGTCCCTGCTTCTATTTCTTCTATTTCTTTTTGAAACCAGTAGGTTTTAGGGATTTTAATTGGGGCACTTAAACACTTTATAAAAAGTTGAGAAAATTCATGTAGCCTCCCATATACGTGAGGAAGCTCCACAAAAATTGGTTTTTGAAAATAAAATGTTTTGAACCATTTTTGTTCATAGGACTTAAATAAATCATTTTTGGAAATTAATATTTTGATACTCCTTTAATATTTTAAAACCAGTGATAAAATATTGTGCTGAACTTTTGGAACTTCTTTGACCAATAAGGCAGCTTCAAAATAATTTATCTTTTCATAGGGGAAATATTGGTTTGGAGGAAATAGAGAATTTGGGAGGGAATTTATTTATGAAGGTCATTTTTAACTCATGACCTTCATTTCCTTTTTGATAAATGAATGGAGGGGTTTGTTTTAAATCGACAAGTAGGTTTACTTGAGGAGAGAGTGATATGAAATGGAGAGGATTATCATTTCATCTCCTTCTCTAGAATTTTGGGTAAGAAAATATAATTGTTTTCATAGAATAGAGGAATAGATAGAGAGGGAGTTTTATTGAGATCATCTCCCTAAATTTTAGGAGTTTAACTTGGGGGTGCCTAATTTTAGAGGGTTTGTTCTTCCTCAAGTCGCACTCCAAAATTTGGTTGCCAAGTGTGTCCTATTTTAGTAATAACACCTCCGAGGAATTATCCTCACAAGAAAATCACACACAACAGCAATAACACAGCAATAGTAACAGCACAACAATATTAACAACACAACAATATCCATATCTCAAACAAGACCACACACTCCAAACCACAAGAATAAATCACACACCTTTCCCATAACTAACAATACTATTTTGTAAAAATGGTCACACTCAATTATGACAAGATGTTGTTTAAGGGATATATCAACTCATAACTTAATAGTTTTCAAAATGGTTTGATAAAGGGAAATATGTGAGGTAATATATTCCCCACTAGTATTCCTTTTTAAAACGGAGTTGAAACATAGGAGTTTTAAAAATAGGAATTGTAAAAATATCAAGGTTGAAGAATAGATAGGAGATATCATATGAACCTCCATATTCTTGGAAACACATAATTTTGGAAATACTTTTACTGTCTCAATTTAAAGGATATTTTATTTGTTGCTAAAACCAAATCATTATTGAAGTAGACTTTTGGCCAACATAGGAATGGAAAAGATCTATGGAATATATTCTTGTCATAACATGGTCACCAGAGTTGTAAATATATTTTTACTTAGGATTATTTCTTGGGTTGACATTTACTAGTCAACCAATCATAATCATCAAGTTACACAAGGTCAAACAGAAGAATATAAGGGAAAACACAATCATTTGTGAAACAATTCAAAAAAATTGTTGGTTCTGAATTTTGGGTCTTATTTACTCTTATTATAAATTTGGGATGTTACAGGTTTCCCCCTCAAGCCGTAGATCGGCTCCATCCTCTTCCCGCCGTGACGGGCTCGGGCCCCGCCGGTCTAGGCACCGCCAGGGTGGAGGATGATGATGACGTGAAAGCACACGTTCGTTGGGAGACCCCAAGAGGAAGGTATGAAGCAGTACAGCAGCAAGTTTTCCCTCAGTAAGATACCAAGATTGTCAGATCCAGTAGGAGTAAAACGCACCTCTGAAGGTTGTTGGTGGCGTCGTTTACTCTATCACCAACGTAGAACCTGCACACAACACAATCAAACTAGTTTGCCCCAACGAAACAGTGAGGTTGTCAATCTCACTGGCTTGCTCTAAACAAAGGATTAAACGTATGGTGTGGAAAATAGTGTTTAATTGCAGAGAATGAAAAGAAACAATGATTGCAGTTGGTTGTATTATCAGTGTAAAGGAATGGACCGGGGTCCACAGTTCACTAGTGGTGTCTCTCCATAAAAGATAACTAACATGCTGGGCAAACAAATTACAGCTGGGCAATTGACGAATAGAGAGCGCGTGACAATGCATATATATAACAAGATGACTACTATGATATTCAATTGGGCATTACAACAAGATACATAGACCGTTATCCAACAGCATCTATGACTAATAATCCACCTTCAGGTTGACATCCGTGTTCCCCGTTGGTATTAAGTTGTAAGCAACAGATTATTGCATTAAGTAATGTGCATAATGTAAACAATACAATTATCCTTAGACAAAGCATTGCTGTTTTACCCCTATTGGCAACAGCACATCCACAACCTTAGACGTTGATGTCACTCGTCCAGATTACCGGAGGCATGAACCCACTATCTAGCATAAATACTCCCTCTTGGAGTTTCAAGCATCTACTTGGACAAAGCATCTACTAGTAACGGAAAGGATGCAAGATCATAAATAACATATAAGATAGATTGATAATCAACTTGATCATAGTATAAATATTCATCGGATCCCAGCAAACACAACATGTAACATTACAATAAGATGATCTTGATCATGATAGGCAGCTCACAAGATCTAAACATGATAGCACAAGGAGGAGAGACAACCATCTAGCTACTGCTATGGACCCGTAGTCCAAGGATGAACTACTCACGCATCACTCCGGAGGCAGGCATGGTGATGTAGAGCCCTCCGGTGATGATTCCCCTCTCCGGCAGGGTGCTGGAAAGAGTTTCAGAACCCTCCCGAACTAGGGTTGATGACGGCGGCGGCTACGGAACTTTTCGTGGATGGAGGTTCGGGTATTTAGGGTTTTCTAGACGAAGCCATTATATAGGCGAAAAGGCGGCATCTGGAGGCACCCGAGGGGGTCACGCCACCCCCCGGCGCGGCAGGAGGTGGGGCCGCGCCGGCCCCTGGCGTGGCTGCCTCCTCGGTCGCCTCCGTCTCTTATTTGGACTCCGTGTACGTGTCGGAAAAATAGAAGGTTCTATCCAAGTTTCGTCCAATTCCGAGAATATTTCCAGAACAGCTTTTCTGGAATACAAAAACTGCAGAAAACATGAACTGGCACTGTGGCATCTTGTTAATAGGTTAGTCCCAGAAAATGCATAAAAATGGTATGAAGTGTATGTAAAACATGTAACAATTGGTATAATATCCACATGGAACATCAGAAATTATAGATACGTTTGAGACGTATCAGATGATACCTGATGGGGACGGATGGAGGCTGGTGGAGGCTCCGCCGCAGCCGGCGCCGGAGATGGTGGGTCGCGCGTTCCGTGAGGCGAGGCGGGCGGGCCACACCGTCAGAGAGGCGGCTGCCGTCGCTAGAGCTGACGACGGAATCCCACTCGACGTTGTCAAGCTCTCCCTCACCTTCGCCGAGACGGACGGCCATCGAGCTGTCAAAGAAGGAGGAGGAGAAGAACAAGAAGGTGGCGGCCAATGCGAGCCGCCTCGCAGAGGAGCAGGCCCGCGCCGTGCGGATCCTCGCCGGGCAAGTCGACGACAGCGGGAACTCTGACGAAGATCCATACTTCGTCTTTCACAAGTGCTTCAAGGACGACACCGCCGACGGCTCCGGCAAGGAAAGGGCAAGTCTCTGATGTCAGATTTGTCTATTTTATGTTTATATATTTACTGTTGTAGTGTGTATGTCAATCCGACGAACTTCTGTCGGATGAATCGATGAAACTTTCTATCTATCTATCTGTGTGTATTGATCTACGTTGCATGCTTGTGTATGGTTTTGGGGGTTAGTTTGAGGAGGACGGCTGGAGTTGCTCTTTTGGGGTTGTACGGACGTTGTCCGCGGACACGCCCGGGCGTGTCCATGGACAGTTTGCGGGCCAAATTTGGCAAGTGTGGTTGGAGACGCTCTTATATATTTATTTTTTCTTCTACATTATATGGTTTTGGTAATACAATAGATTTTGCTCCTATACGTATGTTGGATGGGATATATTAGACTCCGTTTGTCTCTACAAGATCTCATGTGGATTCATGCACACCCTTATTAGTATTCGGAAACATATATCTACGATGCCCCATCTAAACATGGCATCAACAGCTAAAGATCCACAATGTCTTTTTTTTAATAATGAAAGATCCACAATGTCGTTAGCAACAAGATAATAGAAACGTAAAGACCAAAATATATGAAACAAGGTGTCAAGAAAATAGCAAAATAAGGAGGAACTCAGAGTCTTAAAAATGATAAAACATGTATATATTTTGTTATGTTCTACAAACTTGCACGAAGATTAGTTAAATTTTACTAGGGAATAACTCCATCCAACAAGGCGTGTACATAAAAAAGTTGTTTGAATAAATCCACGTGGGCCAGAAATATCGCCATAATACTTTGGATATATGTTGCCGAGGTCTTCAATCTTGGAGGTTATTAAGTGGCACGCGAATCCTCTGCTCATCAGCTTATTGCTCAGGAAGATGACTTCTTTAAAGGGATGGATTCCAAGGATTGAAACATAATTGTGCTCGCCTTTGTCAACCTCATCTTCTGGGTCTAGGACATCGTTATCGGAGTTCCATTCAAAACTATCCTCTAGTACTGTAGATTCACCGTCATTGTAAATACCGATATACTTTCTTTCGTTGTAGTTAACATCTTGTAAGATCCATGGCCCGTAAACTTGCTGACGATAGTTCAAACATGGTAGCAGGATCGCAAGGTCCCTAGCATGCTCCAACGTCCACTCGGCATATCCAGAAGATTCTTTAAGGACCCATACCTGAAGCTGGCATGGATGTTTAAGTAGTGCTGCATAATACACTCCTTTTTTTGACTTTCCTAGATAGCAATCTTGGCACCTCCCGGATTCAAGAATTGTCGGTGTTTTAATTACCTGGTATGTGCTATTTGATAGCGATAACCTGCAATAAACCGTATTATTTGCCAGCACATCAGTAAATCATATAAGTGAAAATCTACACAAGGTAGATAAGCCAAAATCTAATCTAATAATGATAATCATGAGGTGCGTAGCTACCTGATAACAAAGTGTTTTTCGGAATGCACATAAAGTGCACCATGCCAATAGACGTTGTGGCGGTAATCATATGACTTGTATGCTCTCACTTCGGCCATTGTCCCTGCGGACGGCCCTTGTCGTATGAACGTCTTTTCCTCCCATCTTCCATTGATCGACGAGAAGACCCGCAGTACATATGACGAAGGTGGTCATTCGGATTCTAGCACATCGGGTTCAATTTCACCACTAATGTAAGGAACACTCGGTATCAAGAACACTTGATAGTGAGGTGACGTTGTGGGATCAAACACAAGGCACTCATCGTCGACGAAGAACTCCATCCCTGGGCTTGGGGGCGGCCGCGGCGGCAAAGGTGCCTCCCACCCCGTGACTGGGTTAGCCACGTGGTCGTCGTCGAGAAGGACAAGACCATTGCAGTGGCCCTCCACGGAGTAGGCAAGCCTTTCTCTTACCCCAAGGGCTTCCGACGGTGGCGGACGGCAGAAGAATTCAGAATAATCTAGATCCAAAAAGTTGATGAATATACCGGCCAATGAGTGCGGGAGGAGGTCGGCGCGCAGGATGCGGCGAGCGTCGATGATGTCCCGCCAAGCCTTGCAGACGCGTCGGCACGCGGCGATGTTGCGTGGCGCCAGGCGGCCGAGGACGCCGGCGAGCGTGTCGTCGGGCAGCCGCCGCGTCCTGTCGACGCCATGCTGCTCCATGGATCCGATCGTGACCATCAGTTTGTGATTGGAAGTCGGTAATTGGGTCTGTGGACTGTGGGCTCTTATAGCGGATGGATCCGTATCCGGGTCGGAGAAACGGAGTGGACACGCGGGCCACGCGCGCGATAACGAAACGGCCCATGAAGAACCACGAGACTACGTAGTCAAAGCTCATCTTTCTTCCCCTTAAACCCGAAGAACGGCGCAGTGTCTCTGAGGCAAGGGCGGCGCCGCGGCCGGCCGGTAGAGATCGCGACCCTCTGCTGCTCTGGCGGTCCGGCCATGACCGTGAGCTTGTTGCTGTGCACAGGACATGAGCTAAGGTAGATGCTGGTAATGGAGGGGTCACGCATGTGCCATAATTTCTCCGAGGTTATCCGTTATCGACAGGCACGATCAGCCGGCCGCACTCCGAGTCGGACTCCTACTACGACTCAATCTCAAAACCGAACCGGATCCCGTCTTGTCTACATTAAATATTGCCTGCAAGAGCTAGCTAGCCCCACGCCGCCACCATATATTGATCCGCAATCACACCTCTCCTCCACATTCAGTATCCGTGCAAGAGCGCGGGTCACCATTAGCTCGTGTCTTTGTTTCACAAGGAAGAATTCCATGGCCCCGTTGGGGGTGCAGCTGCTACCGGACGACATCCTCGCTTGCATCCTCCGCCGTCTCGTGCCCCGCAGCCTCGCCGTGTCCCGCTGTGTCTGCAAGAACTGGTGCGCTGTTATCGACGATCGTCACCTGCTGCAGACAGACCTACTCCCGCTATCGTTTTACGGGATCTTCATCATGGAAGAGCACATTGTGCACCTTCCGAAATTCTTTGGGAGCCCGTTGGCACAGGCCAAAACTGCTCCATGGCTCGACTACCTGGACTCCAAATTCGCGTCTTTTATATATGTCAAGAACCACTGCAATGGTCTCCTTTTGCTTTGGGAGCGGGTGGTTAATCCGGCGACACGGCAATGGGTGGTTTTGCCTTCTCCCCCACCCCGACGAGACGGGATGGTGGAGGACAAGTGCCTTGTTTTTTACCCTACCGTCTCACCGCACTACGAGGTGTTTTACATTCCTTACGTGCCTACCAGACTTGGTAGGACGCCAATGTTCCCAGTGGATTTGGAGTGGCCGCCCTCTCGATATACAACGCGGGTCTTCTCTTCTAAGACGTGGAGATGGGAGGAGAGGTCGTTTGTCCGAAGAGGGGAGGCTGCTGGGACCATTGCTGACATGATATCAATCGAGCCATGGCTACAAGAGCATCGCTATGCCGTCTACTGGAAAGGAGCGCTTTACGTGCACGCTCAAAATGACTCCATTATACGGTATATATATCCATTCAACCCTCAAACATGCATGGTTACTTTAGTTAGTTGGTTCATTATTACTACTCCCTCCGGTCCAATAACACTGTCGTAGAGACTGCATTGTGGTAGTACAAAACATGTATACAAGTTGCGCCACATTTTCCAGATTGGAGGGAGTATACTAATTTCTTATTATTCTTTTTAAGCTGAAACTCATTGTATTATTCACTAACTAGCATGTTGCCCATTTGACATTTGCAGCATAATATTGTCAGATAGTGAGTATGAAGTGATCAAATCACCAACCGACGATAAAATGGGTGGCACTCTTTATCTAGGGAAATCGGAGAAGGGGTGTACTGCGCTTTAACTCTTAGTGGGCAGAAACGGCTTCAAGTATGGCTGCTTATGGAGTTGTGCGGTAAACTGGAGTGGATACTGAAGAATGACACTGGACTTGTGCCGGTGATGGAAAAGTTTTCAGGGGGCTTTCATGATGAACACTCCGCATCGTGGATCTTACATAAACGTAACTATGTTGAAGATGCTAAGGAAACACATGAAGAAGATAAATTTGAATGGAACTTTGAAGATGGCGTTGTCCTCGAGGCTGCTCGGAAGAATGAACTTGACTATAGACGTTACGATATTTATTTTCTTGGATTCCATCCATGGAAAGAGGTTGCCTTGTTGTGGTTATCAGATCAAGAAAGAGTAGTTGCTTACCACTTGAGTAGCTCGAAAGTTCAATACTTGGGAAAGTTGCAATTAGACAGTTTAGGATCTTCCTTTCCATACACTCCATATTGGACAGGGGAGTTAATTGGAAAGAATTGATTGTGTTGCCAAAATAGGGAGGTTGATTTGCCGCTTGTAAATTACCCCGTGTGAATATGGATTTTTGCCGAAATCAGTTGTTATTGAAGAAAGATCAGTTGCAACCAATTTGAAAATCACAGCCATCAGGAATGACGACGCAAATCCAACAGTATAATCATTTTCTTCTTAGTTGAACACACTTGACGCTGAAAAAAAACTCAGTTGCAACCCACTTGCAACTGGAAAAATTTAATTACAACCCACTTGCAACTGGAAGAAAACTCAGTTGCAACCAACTTGCAACTCACAGCCATCACGAATGACGACACAAAGCTAACGACAAAAATATTTTTTTATCAGTTGCAACACACTTGCAGCTGAAAAAATTAGTTGCAACCCACTTGCAACTGGACAAAATCCAATTATAACCCACTTGCAACTTGGAAAAAACTCAGTTGCAACCGACCTGCAACTGGCAAATTTCTCGGTTGCAACCCACTTGCAACTCACAACCATCAATAATCACGACACAATTGCAACGATGAGAAACATTTTAGCTCAGTTACAACCAACTTGCAACTCACAACCATCAAGAATCACGACGCAAAATCCAATAGATGGAAATATTTTTCACAGATGAAACTCACTTGTAACTATAAAAAACTCAGTTGCAACACACTTGTAACTGGAAGAAAACTCAGTGGAAAACCACTTGCAACTCACAGCCATGAATCACATCGCACATCCAACGGTTAAGTATTTTACTCATGTGCAAATCACTTGTAACAGCTGCAAACACATTTTCAACTGGAAAATCAGTTGCAACCCACTTGCAACTCGACAATTTCAGTCGCAATTAACTTGCAACTGAAAAAACCTAGTTCGAACAGGAAAATCTCAGAACTTAGTTGTAACCAACTTGCAACTATAAAGTATTTAAACTTCGAAAAAAGGTAAAACAAAGTCAACAATACGAAAATAAAACTATCACGCTCTATGTAGTAGCACATCTTGTATAGTTGGTTATGCACAAAATGAAAATAAATAAACTACAAAAATTTACGAAAAAGAAATCCATGTGAAAAAACAAAGAGAAAAACACGAGTACATTTTTTAGGAAACTGCTAGTGCATGAAAAGTATTACCAATAGTGAGAAACAATTCACAAAAGGGAGTGCAATAAAATGAGAAAAATATCTAAACATAAAAGTGAGCAGAAAATGTAGAACGAACAAATGACAAGAAAAAAAGCATGAATCAAATCAAGTCACAACCATTGTTAGCAACACGAATGAAAAATAGTAGAAGAACATGAAAGAAAATAATAATGAATAATACAAAATGTCTACGTGTACTATACCACTAGGAAATAACAACAGATAAAAAACTGTTCAAAAGGGTGTGACTGGATCTCAGTCGACTGAGAATCTGTTAATTCTCAGTCGCTAACGTCACATGCGTTGATATGGAGCGATTTGCTTGTGCTGTTGATCGATCGATTTACACAGGGGTATTCTGGTTATTTCTGCGTTGACGAACGTGATCTCTGGAGTCTGGACTTTGACAAGGAGTTGGGCTGGCTGTCTCAGTTCGGGTCGTAGCCTTTTTTTGTTTTGTTTGTTGAGCCTTTCTAGTTGTGGCCTTTTTCTGTGCATTCACTTCTCAATACGGCAGGTAAATTATTTTCTTCTTATTTCCTTGACTTTGGAGCACACTTGTAAACGAGAGGCAATTAAAGGACAAAGGGCTGTGACACACAAAGTTAACTACTATTGATTTCGTCTCCATCTCAGATACGTGCCGTATGCAAACCCAGAAAGATACGGTGGCAACTTATGTCAACTTTGAAAATGTTCTAACCCAAGCGCAAGTGAAAAAAAATCTTACTTTCAACTCAAACTAGGAAAAAATCTCAGTTACAAGTCAAACACAACTCAAGAAATATAAGTTGCAACCCATGTGCGAGTAACAAAAATGCCAATTACCAAAAGAGTGTAACAGTTAAAAATATCAAATCTAGCATTAAACATTTTTCTCTCCCACCTGCAACCGAAAAAAACTAGTTAAAAGTCTCAGCTCCAACCCACTTGCAACTGTAAAATTCTTAGTTGCAACCCAATTGCAACTCACAGGCAACACAAATCACAACGTAAAGATGGAAATTTTCCTTAGTTGCAACCCACTTGTAACTGGAAAAAACTCAGTTGAAAATATCCGTGACAACCCACTTGCAACTGGAAAATTCTAAGTTGCAACCCACAGGCAACACGGATCACAACATAAATGCAAATTTTCCTCAGTTGCAACCCACTTGTAATTGGGAAAAACTCTGTTGAAAATCTCAGCTACAACCCACTTGCAACTGGAATATTCTTAGTTGCAACCCACTTATAACTTAGCCGCAACACAAACCACAATATAAAGATTTAAAAAATTCTCAGTTGAAAATCTCAGCTGCAACCCACTTGCAACTGGAAAATTCTTAGTTGCAACTCGCTTGCAACTCACATGTAACACAAATCACAACATAAAGATGAAAAAAAATCAGTTGCAACCCACTTGCAACTGCAAAAAAACTCAGTTAAAAATCTCAGCTGCAACCCACTTGCAACTGGAAAATTCATAGTTGCAACGCACTTGCAACTCACAGGCAATACGAATCAAAACATAAAGAAGAATATTTTCCTCAATTGCAACCCACTTGCAACTAAAAAAAGCTCAATTACAGCCCGCTTGCAACTCACGGCCAGCACGCATGACAAAGTAAACTCAAACATTTTATCTCAGTTGCAACCAACTTGTTGGGAAAAAAAACCAGTTACAACCTACTTGCAATTGAACAATCTTTCACGCTAACAGGAATCACGACGCGATCCAGGAATTGAGGAGTCGGCGAGGTCTAACTTAATGATCGGTCGATTGTTAATATACTAATTTTCAGTTGCACATTACATGCAACTGTTATATTTTTAATTTGCGTATAGAAGGTAGCAAAAATCATGAAAAAAACTGACTTGTTACATCACGGCGGCAAAAAAGTATAAAAATAGCGCACAAGAAAATAAGAAATAATTATCATGCCACCATTTTTGAACTGGTTGAACCATCAAATCAGGAAAACAATGTGTGAAAAAGAGACAACATAGTCGTACGGGTGAGATGGGTGCACCAAATAGTAACAAACCACCATGCAACAGAAAAAAGAACGAAAAAAGGGAAAAAATCATGCGGTTTTTTTTAGGGCAAAAGAAATCATCCAGCTGAACGAACCGATCTGTGCCAGCCTTGGCTTGACCACCAATATTTTCCAAGCGGTAGGGCCATAGCCCATAGGGGACTAAAATGTACAAGAGTCCCGTCAAAAACAAAATGTACAAGAATCCACCGTCCCTTTGAAAAAACAAAAACGACCACAGTACAAAAGAGCCCAAACAACGCGCGGTAGCAGAAGCCCATTCCTAAGCGGCAACAGCAGCGGCCCAGACACTTTTTCGTGCAGAAGCACGCATCGCGTCATACGAGAAACAGAAAACGACATACAGGCTGCACGAATCTTGGTACCCAATCCAACGGTGACTGAGGATGACTCCAACGGGGCGACGCAAACGGACGCGCGTTTGGTCCGCGTTTGGTCCGTTTGCGTCGCCAAAAGGACCCATGTCCGGCCCACGTCCGTCCCTTTCCGGCCACTGCCCCCAACGGGCCGACGCATCGAGTCCGCCCGGCCAGGGTTTTTGATCATTTTGATCATTTTCGGGCATGATCGTTTCCACGTCCACAAAACATTACAAATTGCGGCCATCGGCCATGTCTCCAGGTGTGCCCAAAACATTACAAGTTGCGGCCATCGGCCATGTCCCCAAGTGTGCCCAAAATATTACAAATTTCGGCCACCGGCCATGTTTTTCCGGCCATGTTGGCCATAGTTCAACACAAATATGTAGAAGGGACCAAGAATAGATCAAACCTGATCCATGTACTGCCTTTGCTTCTTCTCGTAGTAGGCCTTCTTCCTAGGGGTGAAGGTGGAGATGTCCATGTCCATGATCCTGGCCTCCTCGGCGCGTAGGGCGAGTTCAAGGTCTTTGGCCTTGAGCTCCACCTCCCTGGCCTTCACGTCAGCCTCCTTGGTCCTTGCCTCGGCCTCCTTGCCCCTGATCTCGACCTCCGCCGCCCGGGTCCGAGCGTTCTCCTCCTCTATGTCAAGCCTCTTCTTTTGCAATTCGAAGTAGAGCTTCGAAGCCGCCTCTCTCTCGAGGCATTCCTTTTCTCTCCTCTCTTCCCTCTTGTCGCAGGTCTTATCCTTTTGGGATAGGAACCCGCTCAAAGTCTCTTGCAACGCAAGGGTCGTTGCATCGCGCTTCTGCTCGGCCTTGGAGTTGTTCTTCCCCCTTGGCCTCCCGTCCTTCTCCTTCTCCGTTGTGCCCTCTCCCTTGTCCCGATTTGGTTGGTTCCAACCTCGATCCACGACTCGCAAATGAGAATGTCTTCAGCGGTGGTGAACGAGGCGCCTCTTTGGCTGACCTTCTTCCTCATGGCCGCGGCGGCGGCATCGAGCTCGTTGAAGACCGGCTCATTATCGATGTTGATCACATTGGGGCCGGTCGGTAGAGTCTCATCATCCCCGGCATTGTAGTCGTCGCCGTCGTACTGGGTGTTGTCGCAGACCATGTCCTGGAGGACGTCCTCCCCGTAGTAGGGGTCTTCGTCCTCCTCGTAGTACCTGGGGTCACCCGGCGATGGCGTGGGCACAGTGCCGAACAGGTTACGCGCGGGGGCGACCACTGGCGGGGCAGCTGCACGCGCCTCCGCAGTCTGCGGCGCGGGCGACTGTGCGACCAACGGTGTCGCAGGCGGGTTGAGAACGAGGGCAGGTACCTCGACCGACTCGTCGGAGGTAGGAGAAACCCGCGGCGGCATGGTTCCAGGGACGAACCCGTGCGCAGGAGATGGCGCGGTCGCGAGCGTTTCGACCTTGGAGGTCGGGCCGTGGAAGCGTTGGAGCTGGCCGCGGTTGAGGAAACCCCGACCGCCGCCGCAGTCGCTACCCCAACCGCCGCCGCGGACGGGGTAAGTCCAATGAGGAGGAGGGCAGCTGTCGCGGTCTTGGTCACGAGGTCGGCGTTGTCGTCGTCGCCCTTTTCCTCGGCGGCGTCGAGCCTGTCCTGCTTCAGCCTCCTCCTCCGTTGGCCCCGCTTGGCCGTCTCCTTGGCCCTCTGCTCCTCCGTGAGCTCCTTCTTCACTTTCTTCAGCCGGGGAGCAAGCCCGGCGGCGTCGTCGGCCAGCTCTAGGCTCTCGGCGGCGGCGGCGGCGGTCTTGGCGGCGGCCTTGGCGATCCTGGAGGCGGCGGCGGCCATGGGGTAGGTCTGGACTGTGGATTTTGCCTCCAAAAGCGGACCAGGGGAGGACACAAAAGAGCTCCGTTTCGCGTCCGGGGCCGACGCATCGGTGGCCCAAATTTGGGCCAGGGATGCGTCGCGGCGGACCAAAAAACGGACCGCGGTCCGTTTGCGTCGCCCCGTTGGGCCGTGTTTTTGGCCCTCGCGGACACGAACGGATGCGCGCGGACTCGATGCGTCGCCCGTTGGAGTCATCCTGAGGCGACTGAGATTGCGACTGAGAATTAGCTAAACCGTTTACAAAAAGCACATCCATGTTGAGTGGAGATTTGTATTTGTGGGTGCTACTGTGTGTAGTGCGATGCATGGGAAGATATCTTTGTGTTCGCATCTTTGTCTTTGAGCAGCACTACCCTGCGCTGTCCCGCCCCTACGGCCCTACCTGCCTGTGAACTAGCTAGGCCAGGCCTTTGCGCTCGATGCAAGCGAGGCCATCTTTGTTTTAGGCTTTCAGTTGAGATGAGACTCCCAGATCTACACACATCCTGCCAACTTCCATACTCGATACCTCATCACTCTCCTAGCTTTATTTTACATGTAGTATGACATATTGGCATGTACATTTATACCCCCAAGCTATTTTTTCATATGGGATTTAACTGGCTGTAATTTAAGTTCCACCGTTGATGTTAATTTAAAATCCTTCAAATAATCAAAAGCAGGTACAGCGTTGTCAATCGATATGACAAAAAAAATTTGCTCATGAGCAACATGGACAGCAATTGAGAATTGTCATGGTGTCTTATCATTTAATTATAATGACAACACTTGTCTGATCAGGTAAAGGTCGACTACAAAGCAATACATACTGATATATTGTGATTTAGGGTTTGGCGGAAACGATCGTACCTCGCTGGAGGCACATCGGGTTCATGTTTATAGGGGGTACAAACAGCCTGTACCGTGCCATTACAGAGGGGTACGTATAGGGGTGGTGTACTACACCATACCCTATACGTACAGGTTTACAATACGTTCAACATCCCCCCTTAATCTAAACTCTTGCAAAGATTTAGATTACGTTTAAACTCATTTAACTCTCTAACAGGAAGAGACTTAGTAAAACCATCAGCAACTTGGTCCTTACTAGAAATAAACTTAATTTCTAAGTGCTTACTTGCTACTCTTTCTCGAACAAAATGATAATCAATCTCAATGTGTTTTGTTCGTGCATGGAAAACAGGATTTGCAGATAAATATGTAGCTCCCAAATTATCACACCATAAGCATGGCTTTTCCTTTAACTGAACACCAAGCTCACGAAGAAGTGTTTCAACCCATATCAGCTCTGCTGTGGCATTGGCAACTGCTTTGTATTCAGGCTCAGTACTGGAACGAGAGACTGTGGCCTGTTTACGAGAACTCCATGAGATTAGTTTGGTCCAAGGAAGATTGCAAATCCTCTAGTGGACCTCCTGTCATCAGGGCATCCAGCCCAATCTGCATCTGAAAAGGCACTCAAAAGTGTATGAGAGGAGCGTGTAAATGTAAGACCAAGTCCTATTGTATCTTGAACATATCGCAATATACGCTTGGTGGCTGTCCAGTGTGCTGTTGTTGGTGCATGGAGAAACTGACAAACTTTGTTGACTGCATAACATAAGTCTCGACGTGTGAGAGTCAAGTATTGAAGAGCACCAACAATGCTTCTGTATTGTGTACTATCCTCAGGACCAAGAAGTGTGCCATCATGAAGGGACATAGGATCAGTGGAAGACAAAGGCGTGGGAGCAGATTTACAATTCAGCATACCAACTCAAGCTAACAAGTCCATAGCATATTTTTCTTGTGTCAAAATTAATCCATTCGTACCTTTCTTGACTTCAATACCCAAAAAGAAATGCAAATCACCAAGATCTTTGATAGCAAAATGTTTGTTGAGTTCTTGAAGCAAAATGGATGCGGCATCATTTGAAGAGCTTGCAACTATAATGTCATCAACATATATTAAGACAAATATTGTGATACCTGACTTTTGATAAAGAAATAGTGAAGTATCAGCCTTTGATGGTGTGAAGCCAAGATCATGCAATTTTGAGCTAAGCCGAGAATACCAAGCTCTCGGAGCTTGCTTTAAACCATATAGAGCTTTATCAAGACGACAAATATAATGAGGAGTATTAGAGTCTTCAAAACCTGGAGGTTGCTTCATATATACTTCCTCTTCCAGAACACCATGTAAAA
Organism: Poa pratensis; assembly: GCA_947311845.1. Classification (NCBI taxonomy): domain Eukaryota; kingdom Viridiplantae; phylum Streptophyta; class Magnoliopsida; order Poales; family Poaceae; genus Poa; species Poa pratensis. The sequence goes on from CAMZMU010000020.1 coordinate 76,786,164, forward strand.
ACACGTTCTTGACATCTAGCTGCCTTAAACTCCATCCTCGAGAAACTGCAATTGCTAGAACTGTGCGAATAGTTGCAGCTTTAACAACAGGACTGAAAGTATCTTCATAATCTATGCCATATCTCTGTTTAAAACATTTTGCAACTAACTGTGCCTTATACCTGTCAACTGTGCCATCTGCATGCCTTTAATACGATAAACCCACTTACAATCAATCAGATTTTGTTTGAACTTGGTGGAACAAGATGCCATGTTTTGTTTTGAAGAAGTGCACTATATTCTTCTTCCATTGCTTCTCTCCACTTGAGTTTTCAAGTGCTTCGGACAAAGAACTTGGTTCCCCTGTGGATGTTAGCAAACCATACCGAATAGAAGTAATAGCATTTGCTTGTTTATAAATCTTAGCTTGTCTTCCATAAGTAATTGTACCATCTTTGTATTCCTTTGGTTGTTTAATACCTTTCTGGAGACATGTGCGTGGTGCATTGACAGCAGCATTTTCAGGAGCATCACCGCTGGCCGTACCAGAGCTCGGCGCAGAGGATCCACCAGCGGCAGCAGATCCGTTGGTCCTGGTGAATCAGGGGGCGACACGTCGTCGCTGTCGCTTTGTCCCCCAGCAGCGCTGTCGGCAGACATGGACACGGACGCGTCAGGGTCCCGCCATGCATTGATGGCGACGCGGAGACTTGCAGCGAACCAGGAGACGACGCGTCATCGCCATCGCTGTCACTGGGCGCAGCAGAGGAATGTTGGCCGGGACCCGGGTGCGAATCACACCGGGATCCGAGCTCGTGCGATCCGAGGCAGATGCCGAATCTTCCTGGGAGTCTGCGCTGATTCGTCTTCTTCCAAGCTGATTTCAGCTTCATTTTCAGCACCGTTTGGAGCCGTTTCTTCATCATTTTGAGCAGGATTTTCTTCTGCTGGACCGTCGTGTTCCTGGCCAACATTGATAAGAGGAACAACAGGTGAAAGCATATGATCATTAACGTGTGCATCCCCAACATTAGATGTGTTTGGTAGTAGAAGGATTTCTTGACGTAGGCGTTTTCCGGCATTAGGATGGAGGGATGCAAAGGAAAAAACATTCTCATCGAAAACAACGTCCCTAGATATGTAAACACGGCCTGTAGAAACATCAAGACACTTGACCCCTTTGTGGCGTGGGCTATATCCCAAAAAAAAACACAACGTGTGGAACGGAAAGCGAGCTTGCGCTTGTTATAGGGGCGGAGGTTGGGCCAACACGCACAACCAAAAACACGTAGGGAGTCATAGTTCGGTGGGTTTTGAGGAGGCGTTCAACAGGAGATTCATTGTTGATGACTTTGCTAGGGAGCAAATTTATAAGAAACGTTGCCATAAGAAAAACTTCATTCCAAAACTTGAGGGGCATGGAGGCATTGGCAAGCAACGCAAGACCCATCTCAACAATGTGACGGTGTTTGCGCTCAGCTGATCCATTTTGCTGATGAGCATGAGGACATGATACATGATGAGTAATACCAATTTTTTGAAAGAAACCATTAAGCTTTTCATATTCACCACCCCAATCAGTTTGCATAGTTATAATCTTCCTATCAAACTTTCGCTCAACAAGTTGTTGGAAGTTAAGAAAAACTTGATACACATCAGATTTTTTCTTGAGAAGATAAATCCAAGTAAATTTACTAAAATCATCGATGAAGCTTACATAGTAAGTGTGCTTGCCACCCCATACATCAGAAAACACTTGTTCCAAAGGAACAGTGGAAACACTAGTCGACATAGGATATGGCAATTGGTGTCTTTTTGCTAGTTGACAAGAATCACATATGTAAGGATTTATTTCTGGAGTGTGAGATAACTTATGCTTCCTAAGAACTTGTTGTACCACAAAAGAAGAAGGATGCCCTAAACGACGATGCCATGTAGATGATGAAGGCTTTATTGTGATGAAAGCATGCTGGACGACGACCCCGTAGAGATAGGCACTAGGGGATAGAGCCCACCATGACACGGACCCTTAAACAGAATTCTCCTTGTGGCCTGATCCTTGATCAAAAAGAAGAATGGGTGAAATTCTAGAAAAACATCGTTGTCAAGTGTAAGCTTATGAACAGATAAGAGATTTTTTGATGCGCTAGGAACATGTAGAATATTTTTGAGATGTAAAGATGCATGGGGTGTGCACAACGTTGAATGACCAATATGACTTATAACCATATCTTTTCCCTCGGCCGTGTGGACGCGTTCACGTCCATTGTACTTCTCCCGTGTGGTAAGCTTGTGCAGCTCACCGGTGATGTGATCTGTGGCTCCAGAGTCGGGGTACCAGTTGGTATCCACACCATAGGACGCCATGTGCGCGGCCTTGTCATCTTGCTCACCATCACTGTCCGAACCATCGTGCTGATAGCGCCACCAGCAGGGTGGCCATGAATCTTGCAAATCTGGCATGTCACATCAACAAAAGGGGTCAGAGCGCGATCCACCTGCTCACGCCGACCACGGCGTTGTCCTTGTCCACCACCATTGCGGCGTGGATCACGCCGATCATCATTGCGGCGCCCATCGCGCCTATCATCGCGGCGATCACGCCGGTCATCATATCCGCGGTTGCGGTCTGATCCTCCTCCATCACGGCGACCCCAGCGGTCACCACGTGACACACGATCGCCATAGTCACCGCGAGGGCCGCGGTCACCGCGGTCACCGTGATCCAGAGAGCGGCTGCGGTCAACAGGGCGTGGGTGATTGGCATCACGGCCACGCTGAGCCGCGTTGGCCGAAGAGGTGAAGGAGCCGTTGGTGGTGTCACCTAGCATCTCATTACGCATATCATAAGAAGACAATTGACCAAAAAAATCATCAAGGGTTGTACCCAAGTTCCCATTGACAGCAGCAACAAGGGAATTGTAAGATCCGTCGAGGCCATGAAGAAGATAGCCAATGAGTTCATCATCTTCAAGCGGTTTCCCGGCAGCAGCGAGCTCGGAAGCGAGGCCCTTCATCTTCGTGAAGTACTGTTCGGCCGTCAGGTTGAGCTTCTTGGTGTCGTTGAGGAGAGAACGTATGTGCTGCACCTTCGACCTTGAGGCGGAGGAGAACATGCTGTTGATCGTTGCCCACACCTCAGCCGTGGACTCCAGCCCGAGAACATGCGAGAGGATGTCGGGGGAGAGGGAATTCAGCAAGAACCGAAGCACTTGTTGATCCCTAGCGATCCAGACGAGGTAGGCGGGGTTCTCTGTGCTTGTCTTCCTTTTCTCGCTATCTTCAACTTCGATCATCTTGGCAGGGGCGCGGTCAGAGCCGTCAAGGAGCCCCATGACATTGGCTCCACGGAAGGCAGGGAGCACTAGGGCTTTCCACAGAAGAAAGTTCCCACGGGTGAGCACCTGGGTGGAAGGCGTGCCCAGAGCGGAGGCCAGGGAAGAGCTCGACGATGAAGAACTCATGGTGGCGACGGCTGCTGGAGGTTTTAGGTCGTAGTTGTTTGGCGGCGGCGGCGGCTAGGAGAGCGGCGGCGGCGGCAGGATGTGTTGTGTTTGTAGGTTGTAGGTTTTGTGTGGCGGCTGGGCGGCTAGGAGAGCGGCAGCAGCGGCAGGGTGTGTCGTGTTTGTGTAGGCGGCGGCGGCAGACAAGCTACGGCGGCGGCAAGGTGTGGTTTTGGCGGCGGCGGCGGCGATGGTTTTAGGCAGCTAGGTCGTGGAAGAGTAGCTCTGATACCATATTTTGATTTAGGGTTTGGCGGAAACGATCGTACCTCGCTGGAGGCACATCGGGTTCATGTTTATAGGGGGTACAAACAGCCTGTACCGTGGCATTACAGAGGGGTACGTATACGGGTGGTGTACTACACCATACCCTATACGTACAGGTTTACAATACGTTCAACATGATAGACATAGCATGGACGATATATTAAGTTTTGGTAAGTTTTACAGCCTTACAAAGCGTAGTTCAAACAGTTCGATGTTCCATGGGGTCCAAACTCGTAAGTTCAACCAGTTCAATTTTGCATGATAAATGTCGTAACAGCTTCAATTGACAGATTCCACATAATCGATAAATAGAAGATTGGTGATGTTCTGAAATAGTACTAACCAGCAACAGAGAGACAGGGGGCGATCTTTGGCTTCACATGAGTGTAGGGCGTCCTCATCGGCATTGGCGAGGGTGCAGCGGTGGAGAGCTTGGGTTTCGTTGCGAGGGTGCACCGGTGGACAGCGACGTAGGTCCTCGGCAGATGACCATGTCAGAGGGCGCAGCGTGTAGGCCAACGGTACACGGGGGAACTGCAACAGCGACTACCCTTGTCGGCGGAAGATGGCGTGTCCGAGGGCGCAGGGTGTCTCCCGTACCGGCTGCGGTCAGTACGGGGAAACTGGGACAACGACGGCAGATGGCCGTGTCCGAGAGTGCGGGGTGTCTCCCGTGCCGGCGGCGGCGTCTGCCCTAGTAGGCCGCCAGCACCTCACGATGACCTCCTACTCGTCCCGCTCTTTCAAGCTGGCCTCGAAAACAGGGTGCCCACCCCGCCGCACACTAGTAGGGATAAGCCTTTTAGTGGCGCACCATTTTGGTGATTCTGTGGCGCATGGGGCATGCGCCACAGACATCACGCCACAAAAATCGACATTCTGTGGCGCACCTGGGATGCGCCACAGAAATACCACATTCTGTGGCGCACTATGGACCATGCGCCACATAAATTTTATTTAGTGGCGCACCAGACAGGGGTGCGCCACAGAATAGGGTGCGCCACAGAAATAAACATGGTGCGCCACAGAATGTCTGTACAGGATTTGGCAATTTACTGCTGCCCGCTGTACAAATACAGGTATATTACAGGAATACATGTATATTACAGTATTTATGCAGATATAACAGAAACAACAATATATTTTGACAGGTATATTAAAACAAACACATTACTATGTCATCGCATTACTTATATCCCGAGATAACATACATATAGATCGAGTGACAAGTGCGGAATTTTTACACAAATGTTGATACAAAAGTTTCACATGTTACAGATGAAGTGTTCACCGCCTACACTAGGATCGAATAGAGTACATCGGCGATGATGGTGAGCAAGAGCAGGAGCACGACGATCATGGAGCCTTCTTCTTGGGGAGCGGCGTCGGGAACGGTTTATACATCTCTTTCGTCATCCACGTCCTGTTGTCACTCTGCAACTCTAGGCGTTTTTCAATGTCCCTCTGATGCAACCCTGGAGATGGATTGGGATATATATTGGTTAGTAATATAAATAGAGTATGCATGATAAATTCATCTAAGTGGATACATCCTACCTCGGCCGCGGTAGTTGAAGGCCCCCCCTGCTGTGTTGACATCATCGACGATGATTTCCGATAACTTTGTCACGATGCGATGGAAGTCTTCTCTAAGATCAGCATCGGTGAGCCTATCGTCATGTTTGACCCATTCTCGCATACAAGATGGCATCCTCAATTGCTCAGCATCTCGGACATACCCTTTAAGGAACCGGAGGGCGTACAAGGCATCCTTCTTGCTGCCAGGCTGCTGCTTGAGGCAAGGAAACTCGGTCACATGCTTGAACCGGTGCTTGTTGTCATTCGTAAAAACTTCGGCCTTATTTTTGAAGGCGCCTCCCTTTTGATAGTAGCCCTCGATAGCATCATCGAGAACACCCTTTATTCTGGTGTAGTCTTTCTTCCTCCTACTATCCGAGTCGAAATAAGTGGCAACGGACCACCTCGGGTTTAGGACGATGAGGACGCAGAACGTGTCCCTGCTCAACACAATTGAAACAGAATGTTGGAAAGGATCAGCAATAATGGAAGAAATCGATAAGAAAGCATAAGTTACGACGGCGGCGAGCGGATGTGTGTACTTACTCGGGAAAGAAAGGCAGAAGAAGGCTGTTCTTCCTCTTGTTTTCCAGCATGAACCTCTCGAGGTGCTCCGTCGCCATGGTCCGTGTCCTTGATCCTTCCACCAGCTGGCTGTCACGCATGTAGTAGGGATCCGCTACCGCGACGAGCTGGAGATTATCTCTATAGACCCTCCTCGCCTCATTGAGCGCGTATAGGCGGACCAAGTTATAGTTCAGCCGGTTTTGGTGAAATAGATTGAAGACGTCCTCGTACGCTATGAAGAACAGATCCGCGGGGGCTTCACGGACGAAGTCGAACTCATCATCCATTGGCACTTGGACAATGAACACCGGGTAATTTGGATGCTTGTCTTTAAGAAGGAGCCCCTCTAGATGCAGGATAGATTGATGCAAAACGTGCATGTGTCCATATGCCATGCAGAGCATCTCCGGAGGCAGTATCGGTTTACCAGCTTCATGAAGTCGGTGCGCAATGCCATCCGGACGGGGTGGTACCAAGTCTTCACGACCCCGGACAATCATAGGAGGCTGGCTCGAAGAGGCGCCTCCCTTTCTCTTCCTGTGCTTCTGGTTCTTCACCTGCCCTGGAAGCCCCGCGCGAACCGTATTCCGTAGTGTGCCAGGGGTGAAAACGGTAGTCGGTTTGTCTAGAGCTTCATCGCCGGCCGCTGGAGGCGTCTCTTGAGATAAACCCTGGAAGGTCAGGCGCTGCGTGACTGTAGTGGGACGAGCAGGTTGATCGGCGTGATCACGAAAGGGTGGTTCGTCATCCACAGGAGGCATGTATATGTCTTCTCTGGCGCCAGTGTTTAGGAAGGCGTCGATGTCGACATGCTCATCATCACCGTCGTCGTTGCCATCAACAACTTGAGGTGCAGAGGCGTTGCCTAATTGGAACGGTTGTGGTTCAGACGCTCCCAAAGTTTCTTCCGGACCAATTCATGCACAACACACAAGCTTCACATACACAACATACAAACATGCATATGCATGTCCATCCAACTTTCCTCACCTAGTAGATTCGTTGCCGAGACGTGACCGCGATGGACGAGAGAGTGTGTGGGAGGAAAAGAGATGGGGGAGAGAGGAGGAGAGTATATATGGGGAGCCTCCCGGTTCTCAACAATTATCTATCAACCAAAATAGGTTTAACTACAAAAAATGGAGAAAAGAGTGAGCAAAATGGGATGGGAGGGAGGAGGAACACGAGCTAGGTGGTGGAGGAAGAAGAGCAAATGGGTAGGTAGGGAAAGGGGGGCTTTTCCCCTTTTGTACATCTGGGACAACAATTCTGTGGCGCATGGGCCCACATGCACCACAGAAAGTTGACATTCTGTGGAGCATGTGGGTCCATGCGCCACAGAATTACTGTCCCACCAATCATTGGTGTGGGTCCCGCCAAGCTTTCTGTGGCGCATGAGCACCACATTTCTGTGGCGCATCTGTGCTCATGCGCCACAGAAAGGACCCCAGAATTCGAAATCCAAAGATTGGAGGTGGGGCCCACAGGCTTTCTGTGGCGCACCCCTTCTGGTGCGCCGCAGAATGCATGCTTTCTGTGGCGCATGGCCCCTGGATGCACCACAAAAGCGTCACACTTTCTGTGGCGCACCAGCTGGTGTGCGCCACAGAATCTTTTTAGTGGCGCATGGCCTTTTTGGTGCGCCACAAAAAGCCTGTCCATAGAAAGGCAGTTTCCTAGTAGTGGCAGTGCAAGCGCCTCTCGTCGTCGCTGTCACACGAGGACCTGGCCGCCACCGCCTCTGTCGTCAGCGCCAGCAGAATCAACGATTCGGGGTCCGTATAGCCTCTCCCTTCCGCGCCACCGCCGCATCTGCTACCCCACGACCACCATGGCGGCCAGTGGCCACCCTTCGTCTCGGCAGAGCGGGCGCCATGCAATCCACCCCATAGCATCCCCAGCTCCCGCTCCTCCACCGACCTGACCTCGGGATCATCTGGATGGTGCAATCATCACCATCCGGTGCGATCCAGATCGAGTTCGTAGGGGGTGACTGGTGAGGGCGGGATGAAGGAGAGTCGCGATTGGACCGAACTGGTCAGCCCGTGCGCGTGTTGAACGCTTGATCCTCATCCGGCACAGCAGGAATCAAGCAATAATATACTATAAATACTCCACAGCCGCATGCATCACTTGTATTATTACTTGCAAAATCCAAATTACATAGTGGCATAATTGAGAGTGAGCGAAAGCATCACTTACATATATCTTGGTCCAACTACAATCTACATTACAGCTTCATCGAAGGAACCAGCTGTATATAGTTTAGGAGGTCGATAGCATCATCGACGCCATTCACGTTGATGCTGGTCCTCGACTCATTAGCGAGCTTACCAGACCATGGCATGCCCTCTGTCCACCGTTGCACCATTTTGGAGAGTTTTTTCCCATTTGACAATTTTGGGCGTGAACTCTTGTTACATGGCCTTCCCAATTTGCTTGACGCTCAAGGTTGAGAGGAAGGATTCTATGTGCTTCCGCGAGCATCGCCGTCATGCGGGCATAGACGGACTGTATCACGGCATCAGATGTCGTGTGAGGGTTGTAGTCTGAGAGAATCTGGAACGCCTCTTCAAAACGATTCTTTCCTAACAGAACCTGGTCATGTATGTCAGCCCACGCCCAGTTGGTGTCATTGGGAGACAATGGCAGGCGATTCCAATACTTGCCGCCAAAAGGTAGGATGGTCGTGTCAGGTGTTATGGGATCGGTGCCTTTCAATAACCATGCCGACCATTCTAATGTATGCTGATTATAACACGGCTATCACTATGAATGTTGAGTCGGCCACAAACAAACAAGATCGAAGTTCAGTTTCCTCTAACATCTTACAAATCAAAGAAAACTATATAAGCATAGAAAATTGTAATACCCCCAAGGTTTAGAGAGTCGAAAGGGTAGAAATAGAATATGTGCATTTGCATAGCATGCATCTGAAAATGCGGGTAATTTTGGCGCGTTTAAGAAAAGAGACAAAGGGATCGATGTTTCTCTCGACTCGATGAATTAGGAGCTAGATCATCCTGTTGAGTGCTATAAACTTCGACGTGATCTTTGAAACAACTAATTAGAAACTAGGATCATCTGTCGAGGCATTCCAGAAATTGGACATGACCTTTCCTATTCATCGACACTTCTGATCACAGTTTCAAACACGACAAGGTATAATTCAATTTAACAAAATACACAAGCATAATTTCATCTATATGATCATCTCAATTCACACATACATGATCATATAATAATAATCCAAATACAACATGTCCTAATTTCAATTTTATCTCATCTCATCATTTCAACACATCTCAAATACAAATTCCAGAGTTTGAATGTCCAAGTCGAATTAATTACAACAATTGGAATTGGGCATTCCACAACTTTACCAAATGAACTTAAATGAATATTACATATCTCATCCAAAGAGAAAGGAAAATTACACAAGAATAAAAGAAATTCCTAAACTAAATATTAAACTTGATCTTCACTCCATTTTTGATCTTCTCAACTTATCTTGATCTTCTTATCTCCCAAGTCTTATTCTTGATTCCTGCATTTAAGAAGGACAGAAATAAAGGAATTAAGCAAGTATCTGTTCTTCTCAACTTCTCTAGAAATTGTGAAATTCAAAAGTTTTGTGCTATGTAAAAGAAGATGGTAGCAAGGCTGATCACCTTGTGAACAAATTCTTTTTACATACATGAAGCAATTGGAGATCATCTAAAAATGAACCATGTGAAATCCAAAGGCCTTGTGCTATATAGAAGTATTTGGTAACAAGCCTTGCAACCTTGTTATCTTATTCCTTTTGTATGCATAAAGCAATTGAGTATCACCTAAATAAATAAAAACCAAAAAAAAAAGGTTTCTTCTAATTAAAATGTTTGCCTTCACCACAAGGGTGAGGCAACTTTGTGTTGGAATTCGACTACTGGATACTAGGAACTTGTCCTAATACCCAAGTGGTGATTAGAGGGAATTATATCTAAGGCAGCAATGGATCATGGATCAACTTTGGATCATTTGGATCATCTAGAGGCAAATAGGCAGCAAGGAAAAGAAGGCAACATTGATCCATTTGAGCAAGCAACAAAGGCAACAGGGGGCAAAGGCAAATATAATTGATCCAATTATCTTAGTCTACAAGGCAACATTTTTGTTTCCCTCTAATCTAGTCAAATTCCTATTAAAGAAAAGCCCACAATTAAATTATTCTCTATTGGTATTAAGAACCAATAAGAACAAAGCCACATGGAATTTAAATTGTTTCTCCAATGGTATTAATTACCAAGGAAGAAAATAAGCCAATTGAGAACCCACAGATCTGAAATTGTAAAGCCCACATGATCACCACCCATAACTTGTAAAGCCACTAATATTTCACAAGCCCACATAGGAGAATCAGCCCACAAGTCCATCTAGTGACAATTACCACTTGTCTTGCTCAAGAATAAATCCCACAAGGAGATAAGACCAAGCTTGGGATGGATAAGCTTGCCACATAGGAGAGTTATCCACAAGCAAAATATCTCACATTACTTGAACCCTAAGGAATGCCCAAGCATGAGAGCTTGACAACCAAGCACCTTACTCACCAATGCAAATGAGGAGTCACCTAGTTGTGTGTCACCACCACAACAACCAGACAGTAGTTTATAAACAGCACCACAACCATCCTAGCAAATTCATTTGCCACAAAGACATTTTCAAGAAGCAGCCAGCAGCACACACAATTCACAGCAACCACAACTCACACATTATACAACCATCAGCACACCCATTTCTATTTGTTCTTCCACAAGAACAAGCACAACCAAGCACTACTCATGGAGATCACCTAATCCATCCACCACAAGCCATTTCAGCTAGCAATTAAACTCTAGGAAAAGTCAAGCAGCAAGGAGGAGACGGTAGAACCACAAGAAGCAGCAAGGAGGAGACGGTTGAACCTTGGAGCAAGATCAGAGCTCTTCCGTAGCTCTAGCTGCTCTACAACAGAGGTTGATTCATAAGTGCTAGTGAGAGGCTAAGCAGGTTCTGTAAATGACAGAATCATGCTAGAGTGTTCATTTTAGCATCTGTTCTTAACAGAGCCTTGCACTGCAAGGTAGGGTGCTATAGGAAAATAAATTGCACCACAGAGAACTTCTGTTTTGTGCAAGAAATAGGACAGAGAGATGTAAGGGAGTGAAGTTGTGTGCTTTAGCATTTGTTTGAGCATTGGAGGCAAGGGAAAAAGGCAACAGTGTAGTATCTGTTCGTATTTTGTTTTTAACAAAGCATCACACAAGCCAGTGAACCAGCAGAGCTGGATTAGCTGAGCTATGCACATCCTTACACATGGAAGAAGCACAGGAAAACATAAAAAGCATCTCTAAACAAGAAAGCCACTGTGTAACTCTACAAGGAGGCATCACAGCAAGCAAAACATGTTTAAATCATGCTAAAATTAAGATATCATCACAGCTAGTACAAGTTCTAGCTCAGAATTAATTTTCTAAAGTCAAATTCATCATCTGTGAGCAAGAAATGCTCTCCACAGTAAATTCAGAGGCAGTGGGAAGATCTACACATGCTAGATCTACACCATTCACCTCTACTGTGTGCACATAGAGGAGGCAGTGCACAAATTCGAGTAATTCATCATCAAATCATCTTCTGCACATCACGAACCTAGCCAGGGTTTGAGCAATAGTTCAAATCAGGGCCACGAGCTGCTAGCAGAGGGTCGAGAGATAGTAGAGCAGAGGAAGAAGGAACTCACCGTGCGTCCATGGCCGTAGCTCCACGGTGGCGAGGCAGTGCTCGCGCTACCGTTGGAGGGGGCACACGGAAGTCGTGGACCAGCACCACCGCACCACGGCGGCACAGAGGGCGGAGCTCTGCGCCCAGCCATGGCGAGCACGCTGGAGAAGAAGGAGAGAAGCGGCGCCGGCACCGAAACCCTAACCCTAGGGGATTGGGTTGTGCGCGGCCACGAGAGGAAGAGAGGGACGAATCGCTCCGGTGAGGTGGAAGAGCGGAGCGAGGGGAGTGTTTTGCCCCACGCCACGGCGGCGGAGGTGGCCAGAGTTGGCCGGAGCAAGGCGGCGACGGCGCGGGCGACGCGGGGGCCAGAGGAGTCGAGCACGGGCTCGAGCACGAGAGAGGGAGAGAGAGAAGAGAGTGGCTCGGTCGGTTGACCCGACCCGAGCCAGGTCTTTGACTTGGTTCAACCAAGTTGGACCAGGGGCTTATTTGTAAAAAAAAAATTAAATTATGAAATTTCCCAAACTTCAAAACTTGCTATAAATTCAAATAAATTCCTAAAAATACTTTAAAAATATCTACAAATATTAGCAGAAAATAAGCTATTTAAATAAAATACTAACAGGAATTTTTGAAAATTATTTCTTTGATTAAAAATCCAAAGATCCTTAAGTGGATTATTCTTTGGAATAATTTCTTAAAATTATTTTCTCAAGAAAAATAATTTGGGAAAATAAATACTAAGTTCAAAATAATATTTGAACTATACCAAGACTATCTTGTTATTCATCCTAAATCAAAAATATTCAAACTTAAATGAATTTTTACACCAAATTCAAATACACAAAAATCAACTAAAAATATGCAACATACTCTACAAAATATGAGGAATTTTTATGTAAGTTTTATTTGAAGTTTTGAAAAACATTTTGTGGATGAAAAATTCAAGGATCCTTAAGTGGAAATGACTTGAAATTCTTTTTCAAAAACTATTTTCTTAAAAGAAAATAATATGGGAAAATAAAGTCTTGAAGTTCAATTATATTGAACTATTTCAATTTAATCACTTTAAATTTATTCCTCATGAAAATTGTTGTCAAATTCTTTAAATAATTAAAAACTCTAAAGCACTTGAAAAGTCTTAAGTCCGCAACTTGGGTATTTTGGGGTGGCGATGCATATCATGATTATGCATAATAGCATGCTGCTAGATTTTTCAGTAGTCCTTATCAGGATTACTTTGCTATTTTCAGAACTCGGGGTTTTACCGCAAACCCTAGAATCCCGAAGAGTTGAACGGCCATTTCTACCACAGGCAAGTTCATTCTTGCATATCCTTATTGAACTATTTTATAAAAACTATTTTCAAAAACGTATTATTATCATTGCATTGAAAAAGAAAAACTATTTTCGAATGATGTGAATTGATATATATATTGTTTGGCTGGCAATGGAACCACGGATTGATGTTGTGGTGGAGGTTCCATTGTACGGGAAAGTATATACCTAGGATTAATTACCAATGTCACAGTGATCCTTGCGCCGTATTGAAGCGTTTACCATGAGATCTGCTATGGACGGTAAAAGTCAGCCGTATCTTCTCTCGTTCACATATCCTCGGCAGGCTATTACCTGGTTGTGTCCGTTGCGGCGGCCAACAGCGTGGAAGCGCGTGACCTTCCCACCTGACGGGGTGATTGGAATAGAAGCTCGGGAGGGGTGGCGGGATAGCGGTCTTTGTTACCGGCCGCGCCACAATTGGGCGGATATGTGTTGTGCGGAGAGGGCGGTGATTGGCTTTGGACTCACACCTGGCCCCATACCATGGAAGTATGGACGAGTTTGGCCGCTCGGAAAGGCAACAAGGCTGGGTTTCTCTCATGGGTAAAGTTACGCAGCTCTGCAGAGTCAACAACAAGAAATTGTGGTGTCACATCCGTGTTCCCGGAAGGAACTACAGAACGCTGCGGGAAAGGCATCCCAAGTGATGACTAAAGACCCGTGGAGACTGTGAGCATAGTTTTCTGAAATAAAACTTGACCTTTGAAGAAAGGTTTTCCAAAACTTGCATTATGCTGACCGTTGGTCATGGCAGTAGCTAGTGCATAAAACAAAAACTCTTTCCTATATTATTTGAACTTGCTGAGTAACGCTCGAGTTGCTCACCCTTTCCTCGTTGACCCCCTGCTTAGATTTTGGAGCCATCAACGGAGTTGCCAGTTAGCCATCACGACGTCAAGGAAGTATCCAACAAGGAGTCAAGTCTACTGGTGGAGCTTGAAGGAGTCAACTGCTACTTCATCAACAGAAGAACGAAGACAACAGTGACAATGGTGGAGCAACAACAATATTGTCAATGGCATACATGACGACCACTTTGCCAATGAAGGAGACAACAACTATTGGAAGGAGGAGACAACCCTGGATAAAGATATTCCAGATGGAATAGATTAGGGCTGTGACAACAGCAGTAGTGGATCAGGAATTAGAGCTAGAGCTGATATCCAGCTTAGAGTACGATTTGGATCTTTCTGTATTTCATTTGCTCGAGACTTGCTTCAATATAAAGGAGGGTCTCAAGATTTTGTATTGAATAGTGTTGTAATCCTATAGTGTTACCTTGGACCGGCTATGTTTCTGTTGTACTACTCTGAGGGATGTAATATTTGCGGAGAGGTCCTTCCGTGCGTGTTACATCAACGACTTGTACACTACAACATGCAGTGGTGTGCTGGGTCACCGCAAAAATACATGGTTAGGTTGCATACCTCGAGGTGCCTATTTATAGGTTTGATTGTCCATATGCAACATAGGCTGTTAGCGGTTGTATTGGAATCACTCATGAGGGTTGTGCATACAAAAAAAAATACAATTTGAATGTCACAACTCATAGATCATGCCTTTTGCAACGTTTGGCGTTGATTTCTTACTTCCGCAAAGGAGATAGATATTCAAAATATCATGTGAATATAATGAAAAAATCACTGCATTTCGTATACGAGTTAAGGCAACGCTCTGAAGGCTAATAATTTTTTTATCATGGATGGTTGCCTGCACTATTCGATGCAAAGGAGAGAGATGTTTCTATTTTCGAATAAATATGAAATCTCATGGATTGAAAACAAACCTGGATAAGTCATTTTCATTCTAACCGCGATTAATAACGGATGGTTGGCGGGATCGAATTAGCCGAGTGTTTAATTGAAAAAAAACTCCTCAAACAAGTAAATTTAAATAGTATGCACATATATTTCGAGATGCAAACTTTATTTTTTAATAAAAATAATTAGTTACACTTTTCTAGAGCAATTTAATAGGGAAAATTAGAATAACACCTAAAAAATGTCAGCATTTCAAACTATTTTTCGGGCATTGAGCCATAATTTGGATATATGAACCTAGGAGAATCATATAGTAAATCATATAGTTTGTTTTCATGTTCCCAAAATGATCGAACTCATCAGTAGCGATGTCAAATCTAACGTTTGTGGCATCTTCTGCCAATTATGTAGTTTTTCTTTTAAAATCTTGTCAGGCCTAACCGTCATCTGGATGGCTTATTTGTTTCTCCCTGGTTCCCGTTTTAACATATGCCCCCGTACTTCTTATGTTGTTTCTTTTGAAACAAACATCCCTTCAACCTAGATGCTCCCTCCGTTTACAATTAGTTTGCGTTCTGGGTTTAGTCAAAGTCAAATATTTTGAAATTTGACCAAATATATAAGAAAAAATATAAACATTCACAACAAATTTTTAACATAATTAGAATCTTCAAAAGATATATTTTCATATTATATATATTAAATATTATAGAAGTTGATATTTTTCCTATATAGTTGGTCAAACTTTGAAAAGTTTGACTTTAAGAAAACCCAGAACGCGAACTAAATAAAAAACAGAGAGTACCAACATGCCATAAGAGTTTCTCTAGAATATTCTTCCTATCAGCATCTTGACTGACCACAAACAGGGCAATTCTCTTGATTGGCATCTATTTTTTTTTAAACATAACACAATTATTCAAGCACAAATGTATTGATTCATATCCAAGACCTGTTTGGCCTACATATGGGCCTTCATGTTTGTCCACTTTCTAAACAGTTGACAATGTCGATGACGTAGCACAAGACGATAGACAAGTAGATATTCACGTAGGATAAATTCCAACAGATGGAATAAACATTGGAATCGCCTCCAAGAGGATGGACGAGACATAGACATTTCCTCCAAGATTTTCTAGATACTCCGCCTTGCCACACGTCGGCATGGCCAAAAGGAAGAGCAGGGAGATAGATAGATAGATAGATAGAGACTTTGAAGGTGAATCTAGACCCAAGCTCTATTTCATGGGCCAAGAGAAAGTGGTAAAAATTGAGGGATGTCTTATCAACAAAGGAGATGAGACGACCGAGTTCCTCTTTCCCTGCTTTTCTGGCCGAAGAAGTCAACAGAGTGAAGAAGGGGGTGGGGTGGGGGTGGGGGTGGGGGTGGGGGTGGGGAGAGAGCCATGAAACGAGGGGTCACATGAGATGGGGAGAGGAGGAAAGAGAAAACAAAAGATGAGCCTCCAGTAGTTCCCTCGTCGTGTATTAGAATAGTGTGGCAATGTCATAAATATAGCAACCTCATGTCAAATAAGATGACATCATCATGAAGCACCTAAAACCCTAAGAGCGTGCTTAATGTAGAAAAAGGTTGGTGCTAAGAACAACCTTTTTGTTTAGACTTGGTTCTAATACATCGTAAAGGTCGGTGGTATCAAAGAATTGGATGGGATCGCTTTCGTTTTTAGTACATGAACCTGGGGTTCAAACTTAAAAAAGAAAACATTTCTTGTAGTTTTTTTTTCTTGGCATGGCCCCTTCCTATCCATGTAAATAACTAAACATTTGATTTCTTACAAGTAAATGCTTAAATACTGCTGCACATTTACTACTTTCTTAGAACCGAGCTTAGAGCATCTCCAACAGCAGCGCTAAAAACGCCGCGCGCCCAAGAAACCGCCGATATCGCGCGCGCGCACCCGTTTCGGCGTCTCCAACAGCCGCGCTAAAACTCCGCGTGCGGTAAAAAGGGGCCAGCGCGCTGGCCCGAGCGGTACTCTCTGCGCTGAATTTGGGGCGGCCGAGCCAGCGCGCGGTGCGAAAGGAAATTGCGCGCGAGAGAGCAACCACCACCCGGAAAATTCCCCACTGCTCCCGCCGTCGCCCTCGCTTCGCCTAGCGCGCGGTGCCGCCGGCGGAATTCCGGCGATGGAAGACAACTCGAGCGTTCCTCCGACCCCGCCCTACGTGCGCGACCCCTCTCCCGTCGGCGCCGCCGCAAACCCTAGCGCGAGCGTGACCAACCCCGCCGCCGGCGCCGCACCAAATCCCGGCGTGGGGCTCGCGCGCGGCCTTTTCACGGCGCCACGGCCGAACTCCGCCGGAGCCGTCGCGCAGGCGCCCGGTGCGCAGCGGCGGAACGTCCTCCCCAAGCGCCCGATTGCGGCGGCGACGACGGCGGCGGCAGCCAAGAAGATGAAGAAGGTGGGCGGCGCCGCTGCGGCGCCAGCGAACAAGAGGAAGGCGACGCCAGCGCCATTGGCCCCGCCTCCGCCACCGCCACCCGTAGCGCCGGCACCCGCGCCGGAGCCGTCGCTTTTTGCGCCGGAGGATGCAAATAGGGTGCTTGACGAAATGGCCATGAGGTACTTTTCACCATCTTGCTTGACAATTCGCTTGATTCGTCCCCTTACTTGACTATCTTCAATTTATTTGTAGTTTGAATGATGACGCATATTTCTCAACAATGGGAGTTGGCTCCAACACTTCACATTGGTCCCAAACCAATGAACTACATGATGACGATCATGAATTTGAAGAAGAAGTGGATGAGGATGGAGAGGGTTTGGTTGGTCCTCCGAAAGGAAGGTCGGTCAACTACACCGTGCAAGATGACCTTTTGCTATGCGAGACATACCTAAATGTGTCTTTGGATGCCTCCGTCGCAACGGCCCAAACATTCAACGCATATTGGGATAGGATGAAGGAGTACTATGACACGCACAACAAGAGTGGAATTGAGCGAAGCAATAGATCACTTCGCTCCCGGTGGTCATTGATAAACACCGATTGTCAAAAGTGGGCGGGGGCAATGGCGGCGGTTGATGCCCTAAACCCAAGTGGCACAAATGACGTAGATAGGGTAAGTGTCTCATTTGTGTACCCACATCATTGCTCCTTTGCTACTATGTGTTCTTACTTGTTCTTTTCAACGTGTAGCTCAATATTGCACAAAACTTGTTCCGTGGAGAAGATAAGAAGAACAAGAAAGGCAAGGTGAAGAAAGGGAAAGCATTTGTGTTGTCCCATTGCTATGAGAGGTTGAAGGATGAAGAGAAATGGAAGAAGCGTGATGTTCTAGAGGTGCCAAGTATTAAAGAAGTGTTGAACTTGGACGGAGATGAAGCATCAAGCGACGGCGGCAAGAGGAGGAGCCCGACCCCTAACTCGGTGAACTATGCAAATCCAAGGAGACCAACGGGTGCAAAAATAGAAAAAGAGAGGAAGAAAGGAGGAGGAGGAGATGATGATCTCAAGCACGCCATGGAGGAAATGGTGAAAGCACGAAGGTTGGCAATGGAGGAGAGGAAATTGGCGCAAGAGGCGAAGCAAAAGAATAATAGCCTACACGCCGAGACCGAAGCAAGAAAGGTGGCGGCGGAGGAGAGGAGGTTGGCATTGGAGGAGAAGAAATTGGAAATGGCGGAGCAAGCTAGGATGATGGAGTGGGAGAAATACCTCTTCTTCATGGACACGTCACACTTTGATGACAAGCAAAAGGAGTACCTCAACATACGCCGTGATGAACTATTGATGAAGAAAAGAATGACAAGCATGGGAGGCGTTGGTGGTACCATGGGAGGCTTTGGAGGTATAGAACAAGCATGGAGGGCATGGGAGGCAATGGAGGGATGGGAGTGATGAATGCACCTCCGATGGGCATGGGAGGCATGAGTTTTGGCTCTCTTTTGGGAGGCATGGGACCATATGGAGGGATGGGCGGCATGGGAGCACCTCCGATGGGCATGGGAGGCATGGGTGCATCTTCAAACATCTTTGGAGCATATGGTGGGATGGGCACCATGGGAGGAATGGGTGCACCGCCGGTTAACTTGGGTGCAACCATGGGTAGAGGCAATGCTACCATGGTGTCTCCTATGCCTTCGGATGGTGCATGTGGAAATAGTGCAAGCACCGTCCCCGTCAATGATGAAGATGGGGTTGGACAAGGTGAAGAGAAGGAGGAGGAAGAAGAGGAGGAGGACGAAGAGGAGGAGGAAGAAATTGGAGAGAAATAAATTATGCACTTTGGTGAATTTGTGCTATGAATTTGCTATGTTGCTATTTTTGTAAATTATGCACTTTGGTGAATTTGTGCTATGAATTTGCTATGTTGCTATTTTGCTATGGAATTTGTTATGCTATTTTGCTATCTTGCTATGGCGCTGCTCGCGCGCGCTGCATTTTAGCGCGACTGCTGAACCGCGACAGCGCCGCGCTACATTATAGCGCGACTGCTAAAGCAAAACTAGCGACGCGCGCGAGAAATCGCAATTCTGGCGCCGCAAAAAAAATTTAGCGCGCCGGCGCCTAGCGCTGCTGCTGGAGATGCTCTTAAGTATTTTCTTAGCACCAACTCACATTGTTCTTGCTCTAAGCACAAACATAACACGCCTCCACAGTCTCCCTAGGTGGCCCAAAACCGCGCAAACGATGGATTCTCTAGGCTCTAGCAATTTTCGAGCTTGCTCCTGCCGGAGAAGAAAGAGAGGGACGCGAGGATGTGACGAGAGATACCAACGGGCCCGCCGTCGTCAACCGTGAACTCACCACCACCACGCACTCGCCGCCGCCCCGGAGGTCCCACCGGCCAGAAGGTACGGCCAAAGGAGCAAACACCCCAGACCCACCGTCGCCGTCAGATCAGGCGTCGGACGGCCACGATCGCCCTCCGCGGAAGCCCGGACAGCCACCAGCCCAACCACTGGATAGCATTTCCCTTCCCGCCTCGCTTCTCCCTCCCCTCTCCACCTCGCCATTGCCGTCGCCCTCCGAGACAGCCCCAAAAATACAGGGGCGCGCTTGATGCCCCCGCGGAGCGCCCGCCCATGGCGTCCGTGTCATCTTCCCCGTGCTCGCCGCAGGCCGTCTTCCTCCTCCCGCTCCCGCTCCAGCTCCTGCCCCGCTTCCGCTTGCCGAGGCTGCCTCTCCCGCCGCTAGGCCTCTCCGCCGGCGCGCGGAGGGGAGGGGGGCTCTTTCTGCCGCTCCCACGTCCGGCACCGCGGGCGGCGGAGGGGAATAATGAGTGGACCGTTGCCAAGGAGGAGGCGGCGGAGGAGGATTCGGTAGAGGAGGAGAGGGGAGGAGACGCAGAGGGCGCGGGGTCGTCGAGGGGGTCGGGGCGCTTCGCCGCGGACTACGTCTCGCTCGGCATCAGGAGCCCGTCTACGAGGTAGGTCTCAAGCTAACTCCGGCCGGGTCAGCCTAACCACATGAACATCAGGAACAGCTTTCAGACGAAATCTACAACCAACAATGTCGCAAGATGCATGATTTGTCAGTTGTGACATCAAAATTGCATTTTGACGCACAACCCTCGTGAGAGATGCCAGTGCCATTGCGAACAGCTGTGCTCTATATGAACAACCATCCTCATAAAGTCATAAATAGGCAGCTCGAGTTAGCATGCAGTCAATTAAAAATGTAGTCTTTGTGCTGCCATGATGAAGTATGTAGCCTTGTAATTCTCTTGTAAGGTGTTGGGGAAAACTGAATTTCGAGACTTTTGCATGACTGCCGGAAGAAGGTGTTCATGCTATCGGCCTTTCTCCGGTGGCTCTTGCCGTATAGCCATCTTGCCTCCTGCTGCCTCTGCACGCCGTGATCGAAACCGAGGGTCTGTTGTGCCTAACCTCACATAGTTCCCAGTGGTACAGAGCATGTAGTAAGCCCGGGAAAACTGTCACAAGAGTGGGCGGGGGCATTATGCACGCTTAAATTGCAGTGGGTCACGTTATTAAGTCTTGAACTGTTTTATGAGATGCTGTTGAATGGGATAGCCATTTTACTTGCAAAGAGAAACGTCATGCTAAATTGCCTGCACGGCCATCGCATGTTTCTCCAAAAGTTTCTCGCTCCATGTCCTGTGCTTCCAACAAAATTGTTCAAGTAACTGCATCTGCATTGGAGTAATCCATTCAACAAGCATATGCCTCTAGAAGGAAAATACTGCAATGTGGTCGCTCTTACTACAAAATATGAAGAAGCAAATGCATACTATTGTATTCCTATAGTTCA
The DNA here is from genome assembly GCA_947311845.1 of Poa pratensis. Classification (NCBI taxonomy): domain Eukaryota; kingdom Viridiplantae; phylum Streptophyta; class Magnoliopsida; order Poales; family Poaceae; genus Poa; species Poa pratensis. Next base: position 76,807,144 of record CAMZMU010000020.1, read on the forward strand.
AATCAAGAGTTGCCATGTTAGTCCGAACACATTTTTCTGCAAGGATGGGTGGTGGACTGGTGGTGGCCTTTGTCGCTTTGGGTTTTGGGATGATATGCCCCTTAACAAGTTTTGGCGCTTACCACATCGCAATATCCAAATTAACCTTCACCTCAACATCGAACTTTACTCAGGTGATAGAAGTGAAATCTAATGGAAGGGTGTCTACCAAAAAGATAAGCCGGCGGCAACTATTGAAATCAAGTGGTATGTAAAATTAAATGTATTTCCCATGCTTGTACTAGAAAAAATTAACTTCATAATGTTAGCCATATACTTGCTCAAGCTCTCCATATGTGGACTACCTTAGCTTTCTATGATGTTGGGTTGAATAGCCTCTTTTCTAAACCAAAAAAAGAAATCTGTATGTGCCACCAAACTCCCTGCATATGTACTTTTATTTTGCTGCTTAGAGTGCATTTCTAAGCTCGGGTATACCTACAGTTCTTATCCTTTTAAATATTTCCATTGAACCAAAAATTCCGAAATCAACTCTAAGCATGTAGTACTAAATCTATGTCGACCTGTAAAATTTCATGGTTATATGTGTGCTGTTTGGGAGAAACAAAGCGGGAAATTCTATGAATTTTATATTCATGTATGTTTGCTACCACTTGTTCTTTTTGTGTGTGCTACATACCATTGCTTTGTTCCCCGGTTCTTTTGTGTAACATTGTATGATGCTGTGCTACAGTCATGAATTTTTAAATAGATTCTGTTACAGTTATAATGCCACAAAATTATGTCCAACAGTTAACGGGTGTACCTACACCTGAGCTCAGGCACCACTTTCTCAATGCAGAATATTCTCGATACTTATACTTTACTTTATGCTTTGTTGTTTTGAAGTGCTTGCATACTTTTTATTTTCAATTTTTGTGCTGCTAGGCCTCCGTCTACGAGATACCAGAAGCGTTGACCCATCACTATGGCTAATGAATTCAATGCCTTCCTTGCTGGTAACAGGAAACCTTTCACTGCTTATCTATATAGTTTTTCTCTTCTGTTTGTTGTTGTATTGTGAAGGGCGGACCTGGTGCAGCGGTAGAGCCTCACCGCCTGTGACCGAGAGGTCCCAGGTTCGAGTCGCGGTCTCCTCACATTGCACTTCGTGAGGGAAAGGCTTGCCACTGACACCTTTCCCCAGACCCCGCACAGTGCGGGAGCTCTCAGCACTGGGTACGTCCTTTTTGTTGTTGTATTGTCTTCTACATCTTTTAGCTGTTAAAGTGTTAAGACAATGGATGTTGTGCAAAAGTCCTACTCCTAAGAAAGTATACGTTTTTCCTGTTTGTCAAAAGTGAAAAACACATGATATTTTTATAGTAGATCATGGAGCCAACAATACTTGCGCTCAAAAAGATTGGAGAAGAAGAAATAAAGTTAATTCACTACAATATTTTTGTCAGACTCGTAATTTCAGCTAAAATTTTCTTACATGAGTGTTTCAAGAACCTTCACTATGATTGAGTTAAATCATCTTACGAAACATTGCCATGGATTGATGTCCAGCACATTTTTCTTACTTCTTTGTAGCTATTCTGCGTGTTGTCAAGTTGCCTGGTCATTATGTACTTTTCTCTTAACGATCTCGCTTTCTATAGCAGATGGTCATGATGGTTTGCATGTAGGATGTAAGCTCCTATTTCACCATTTGTTGTAGGTACGTGAACAAGCCATATTACTCAATCTTGGTTCCTTGAGAGCAATTGCTATGCATGAACGTGTCCTTATATTCAACTATAACAGGTCAGTTTATATGTTTGATTGGAAAACCTACTGGTATTGATGACCTTGCCATCATTTGCGAAACAAACTTATTGATAATTTCTCTAACTTGAGCAGCCAAGGAGGAAAGACATTTTTAGAGTTATTACTTCCTCGCTTAAATCCGAGGAACATCAATGGCGGGCCTGCAATGCCTTTTCAACTTGAGGTAATGGATATGTGGTTATTGTATTCATTTGTTTTCTCGCAAAAAGAAGAGAGTATTCATTTGTATTTGCAGTCTGTGGACAGTCTTAATATGACGTTAATTTCCCTCTCAATATGTTTTCTTCCCTGTTTACATCCATGGAAACTTGGAAAGGTTTATTTCTCTAGAGCTTATTGTTTCTTTTGCCGACCAATGTTTGCTGATTTTAACTGGCCTAGGACACGAGAGCCTCATCATCGCTCAAATAGCTGCTTATTTCTGTTTTTTTTTGAAACAAGGCAAAAGCTTTGCCTTATATATTGATATAGAATGAGCAAACAGGAAGGACAAGGCCTAAAAGATAAAAAAGATGAGAAACAAAGAAAGAGGTGGGAAGTGCAAAAAGACACCCCCATCCCTCCCAACAAACCCTAAGATGTTATTTCTGCAAGATGCCTGGCACCTGCTAGGATCCACTCTTTTCCTTCGTCCCATATCGCTGCATCAGCGTTGATGGCCAATGATTAAGTGTCGATCGACAAGTCAAGACTAGTCGCTCGACTGCGCGACTTGTCGTCACCAGTTGACTAGTCACGACTAGTCGCGCGACTTGTCTACTTGTCATCGACTCATAATCCTAGTTGATGGCATGGATGAGTTGTTGAAGACTCTCGCATTTCACTCCTTCCAAAGGTTCCACACGATAAGGGTGATGGCCGAGCGAAGGCCCTTAGGGTGCGCCGTCGGGGATTTGCTGATAGCCTTCCAGTATTGCAAGGTAGTGTCACGACCAGAGCCCATATCCAGAATCAAAGAAGGGCATGAGAGCCAGTGTCCATGTAATAGAATCATCAATCGCTGGGTTGAGGTGGACGTCCTGCATGAGACCCTATAACTGGACAAATTGTGAGATGTGTGTGTTGAGGTCGGTGATCCATTTCTGGTCGGTGATAGCGTCCAATACAGATATACTCTTTTTCTTGGAGGCCTTGAATATCAGCAGAGCCAAGGCCCGGGGCTGGGCACCAAAGAGCCAGGAGGACGACCAGAAACATGCTTTCTTTCCATTTCCCACAGTCACCGTTGTGAGTGCATTGAAGAGCTGGCGGCCAATGCCATCATTTGGGGTTTCCATACCCACCCATGGTTTATTTGGCGCAGCCCATTCCACGGGCAAACTTCGCGAAGTCCAAAATTTCCAACTGCCGAGGGGTTTAGGCCTGCACACCTTGATCCAATTGACCTTGTATTGACCTCCACTGACAGAGATGTTGTTGGCCCATAGCATGCCTTTTCTTAGCTTATCGAAAGCGCGTATAGTAGTTTTGTCAATCTTGATGGCGGAGAGCAAGAAGATGGGTATGGCGGTGAGCACTGATTTGACCAAAGCGTCACATCACGCGTGTGTGATGAATTTCCCCTTCCAGGGGTTGAGGCTGCTAGGCACCTTATCGATGTAGGGTTGAAAGTCAACACGACGAAGTCGCTCCTCCCAAAGAAAGATGGCGCTGACTCGATTTCTGACTTCCGGCCTATTAGCCTCATGCACATCGTTCCGAAGATCATTGCAAAGGCCATGGCATCTCGGCTTGGCCCAAAGATGAACGATCTGATCTCTTGCAGCCGAAGTGCTTTCATCAAGTACAGAAGCATCCACGATAACTTCATATACGTGCGAAACGTGTCCCGCCGCTTGCACCAGAACAAATCTCCAGCTTTGCTTATCAAGCTCGACATTGCCAAGGCTTTCGGCACTGTCCGGTGGGACTACATTCTCGAGCTCATGCAGCGTAGGGGATTCCCCCCTGATGGCGGGCCTAGGTCACCCTGCTATTCACCTCGGCATCCTCGCGGGTTTTGCTTAATGGTATCCTGGCCCCGACATCATTCACGGTAGGGGTCTCAGGCAGGGAGACCCTCTATCTCCCCTACTTTTCATCCTCGCCATCGACCCTCTGCATCAAATCCTCGAGTTGGCCACAGAATCTGGCCTCCTGCATGCTCTCCTTGGACGATATGCGGGGCTGTGGCTATCCATGTATGCAGATGATGAGTCATATTCCTTTCACCCATTGCCCAAGACGTGAACAACCTCATCTCGATCCTACACAACTTTGGCGATGTCACTGGTCTGATGACCAACGTGGCAAAGAGGTCCATTGCGCCCATTCGCTGTGAAGACATCGACCTCCCAGCCATTCTTACGGATCCGTGCTACACTGGCTCTACATTGTAATTTCCAAAATGAACCATGCTGAACAGTCACAAGTGTTGATATTTTGGATAACATATATGCATCATTACACCACTTGATTACTCATCCTTGATTTTCCAGAGTTCTCTAGTCACCAAGTAAGTCGAATGTTGAAGAACAGCAATGCAGCCATGTTCATAATTTTTTTAAATATCCATGATTGTACTGAACCGGTTAAACCTTCATACATTCACTTTTATTAATGAATTGGTGTAGCTGTTTTGTCTCCCTTCCATTTGTATTTGGTATATACTGAGTTTGAGAGTACCAGCCTGTCCAATGTTGGGGCAAAATTATCTTATCTTTTTTGTGTTCTTGGTATGTTTAGGTTGTCGAAGCCGCTCTGCTTTCAAGAATACAAAGGTTGGAGCGAAGATTAATGCATGTTGAACCTCGTGTGAGTACCTGAAAAGTCATCCCCTCCATAAGGTGTTTCTGGTTTGACATCACAGTTCTGCTTGTACTGAACTATCTATGATGTTCTCATTTATTCTTGGTGTGTGTTCATTTTAAGGTAATCTATTTGTTCTTAGCAGATAACCTTTGGAACTTGTGGACTATTGTTCCCCTTCCCTATTTCCTTAGATCAGTTCACACAACCTCATGCCAAGTACATACATGAGCATGCAAACAATAAAAAAAAAGAGAACCTTTTCACCTAAGTGAAAAGTGGCAGGAGCTCTGCCTATTCTTATAGAGAGAAGAAAATCACCCTGGTAAGGCACCAGAAATTCGTTCCCGACGTGACTCGAACTCTGGTCACAAGGATGCACCACTGTGACCCTTGCCACTAGGCTACAGCCTAGTCCTTAGCATGCAAACAATAATGCTGCCATTTTCCTTCTTTGTTGCCTTAGCATGTTGCGCCTTCTGCTGGCCTCTCAGAAGTGCAGCAACTTTGCTGCAAATTGTGCACTCTATAATTCCTCTGCCAACTGAACTAATGAGATGATTGCTACTTGTCTCTGGGCTTTCATCGCAGGTAGCGGCATTGCTCGAAGTTCTACCAAATCGGTTGACAGGGGATGTTTTGGAGCAGCTTCGTCTAAGCAAACAATCACTGGTATTAAATCCGCCTTCAGAATCATTTTGTGGACTCGTTTGTCAAATTTATTTGATTTGATTCTATATTCATGTGTCAAGGTCGAGCTGGCTTCACGAGCAGGTGATCTCAAGCAAATGCTCATCGATCTTCTAGAAGATCCTCATGAAATTCGTCGAATATGCATTATGGGGAGAAACTGTACAGTAGATAGATTGAGCGATGATGTGGAATGTTCTGTTCCTTTAGAGAAGCATATTGCTGAAGGTACAGATGAACGTTATCATTGCAACCTTGCACCTTTTGTCCCTTTATGTCCATCTATGATCTAAGTACCAGGCCAATATCTTATGACCTCAAACATAGCATTGATGGAATACCTTTTTAGCATACGCAAGTAGTTTTGAGTGGCAAGTTACAATAGTACAAATGCATCTGTGATATTTTTATGAAGAAATGAAACAAAAGAAAATGAGGAAGCCCCTCATCAAAATGAGAGGAAAGCAATTGAAACTATTTTCGTTATGTTTATATGGAGTAGCTAGGAGCTCTGTAAAAGAATGGAAAATTAAATAATTCCATTAAGTGAGTGGGGGTATGTTAATTTTTAGGTGATTGGTTGTTAACTTGATTTTATCTGTAACTTCTGGTCTCGACAGAAGAAGAGGAAGAAATTGAAATGCTATTGGAAAATTATCTTCAAAGGTGAGCCACTTGCAATACATTATTGTGTTTCTTGTATCTTCCTTGCAGTTTTGCGTTTTCACTAAATTTTGCATTCTTATTGTCAGATGTGAATCATGCCATGGTCAAGCAGAGAGACTTCTTGATTCTGCAAGAGAAATGGAAGATTCAATTGCAGTGAACTTAAGGTCTGTCCATTCTCACCACACGAGTTTTTTTTTTGCCATGTGCACATTTTTTGACCTTTTTATTCCCCAATAAAATTTTGGATACTTAAATGCTTATGGTAATCAGTAGGAGTAATATAACTTAATGTAAATACTAAATAAAGAGCTCCCTTCAAATCAAGATAGATGACCCATCCGTTACGATTCAAAGGGCTGAAGTAGTTTAGATGTAATTCCGCAGGACTAGGAGGTAGTAGAATCCCACTGGGGCCAAAGTAGTAATTGTGCACAATTCATGAAACGGTCCAAGGCCAAGGTGTTGATCCATGTGCCATTAATCTATGTGGTGGACACGGGAAGAAACATAAAAATGGTCGTAAACAAACAACCCCACCCCCAGTGGTTTGTCATAACCGAAACATAATACCATACAGGAAACTGAATCAACATAATACCATATTGTAAATAGGTAGCATTTTCTATATAGAGCAAAGGATGCCAGTATATTTAGCTTGTTGGTAAAAATATTTTGGAAAAAAGCAGCCTGAGGTGGCGCTATTCATTTGTACAAGGATATCTATTTGTATTATCTACTGAGTGAAAAGGTGGTGTTTGAATGGTTTCCAGCCAGTCAAAACTACATTTTTAAAAGGGGTCTATGTTGTGTGCACAAAAAAATTATGTAGCTAAGTTGCTCTAAATCTCTAATATATCAAAAAATGATGCTTCTCCTTACCACAAATTTGGACACTCTTACAGTTCCCGGAGACTAGAGGTAAGCAGGGTGGAGCTGCTTCTTCAGGTTGGGACATTTTGCGTTGCTGTGGGAGCATTAATTGCAGGTATAAAGATCAGCATTTTCACACCTCCGTGAATTTTCTTACTCGCTTAGCCTAGTTTTTCCGCGTGTAGTTGCTGCATGGTACTCCTGAGGAGCAGCCGTTGAAAACCTGGCTAAACCATTGTACTCTTTTTTCTGTCCTGCAGGAATATTCGGCATGAACCTTAAATCGTACCTCGAGAACAACTCGGTATAGCACTGCACTCCTTCAGATTTCATTACGCATCAGTGCCTCCTACCAGGACTAGCTGTTGATTCGTACTAGTCCATAAAGCATTGTCCCCTCTTTTCGTTTGTGACCGTGAGTTTGTTTTGGAGCAGTGGGCATTTTGGGCGACGACTGGTGGAATAGCAGTCGGGGCAGTAGCTGGATTTTTCCTCATGTACTCGTACCTAAAGGCTAAGAAGATATTGTAAACCTGCACCAAGATGTACACCTAGAACTGTAAATATAGCGGTTTTGATCTCTCTGCTCTCGACCGGAAGCACACGTATAGATTCTTGAGATTGTTTTGGTGCGCCTGATGGATGCATATCCATAACTTGGGAGCGAGCATTCTTCTGCTGCTGCAACTCAGAGGCCATATATATATACGAAGGAGGTAACGCCAGAAGCTGTTGTACTACTTTGGATGGGAATGTGATTCCTGATTTTGAGCAGAGACGCGCAAATCTGGAACTTATCAGTGTTCCAAACCCATTTTTGCCCTGCCTTGAATCTCGTTTCCTTGTTATCGTGCTCGCAGTTGCTGTTCTCGCTGTTCCCATATTTAGAACTTTTTGTGTAGGTGTACATCATGCTTCGAGTCGAGGTATCCACTCTCACACTCCTGCCGTAAAATATGGTAAAAATGGGTCCAGTGATTTTTTTTTGAAAATTATATTACACGTTTAAAAAAAAAATCAATTTTCTTTTATGCATGTAGTCAATGATGTACCATACGATGATACAATCATGCAAAATCGCAACGCTAAATTATATAAAAATTATGGTCTACATGACAAAATCTGATTAATCTTGGAGTTTAAATATGTGCTGTGCAGTATACTTAAATCTGATAAATTTTGGAGTTTAAAATATGTGCTGTGCAGCATACTGGATCCATATATTTTTATATTTTTGTGTAGTTCAGAACACAAACTATTTCAAGTTGACATTTTGCACGTTTATACTACACATCATTGTGTACCTCCAGATTTTTAATTTTTCAGAAATTTTGAGACTTTTTCCGGCAACCTCCGCGAAGAGGCTCTTGACGAGCAGAAGCGCGGCGCAGCTTCTGTCGTGCGACACGTCACAAAACGGAACAGAAGCGCACCTGGGGCGCTTTCCCCATCTCTAACCGCCTAGTATGTCGTCGTCCCCGCGGCCGGCGACGGCGGCGCAGCGCTGGCGCCCCCACCACCCGCCCTCCGCGGTCGCCTACCTCTGCGCCACGATCGCGGTCCTCGCCCTCGTCGCCGCGGCCTTCTACCGCGCCCTCGCCCCCCGCTTCCCGCACCCGCCCGCCACCCGCCGCTGCCGCCCCGACGCCGAGGGCTCCTGGTCCGCCGGCGTATTCCTCGGCGACTCCCCCTTCACCCTCAAGCCCATCGAGCACGTAACTAAGGGGCCCCAGTTCCACCCATTCTCTCCCCGACAGGAAGGCGTGTCGTCATTCATAAGGTTAACTTTGCTTTCCGTGGCTTGCAGTGGGGGATCTCGAGTGACGAGGGCGCAGCGTGGCCGGTGGCGAACCCGGCAGTGACGTGCGCGGACGTGGCGGAGGCCGGATTCCCATGCAGCTTCGTCGGCAACCCCTTCCTCTTCCTCCAGGTTCCAACCTTTCTCCGATTTCAATATTCCCTCACGTTTGCACTTCCGGTATGACGCAGGCAGGGTGACGGAGACAGCATCGATCATGCCATATTGGGTGTCCCACATCTGTTAGTAGTATTATTGAGGGATCCCGCATCTATTAGAGTAGTAACTGAAGTACAGATAACACACCAATGTGGCCAATAGCACAATAAGATTATTCAGTGACGGAGACAGCATCGATCATGCCATATTGGGTGTCCCACATCTGTTAGTAGTATTATTTATGGACCCTGCATCTATTATAGTAGTAACCGAAGTACAGATAACACATAATTGGGCCAATGGCACAGTTAGACTATTTCACTGAATTTGTATCAACTGGGGGCACTTGTCGGATGCTTGATGCTCCAATTAATATGCTGCTCTGAACTGAAAATCACCCTAGTACATTTGGACACTTAGAGGTGAAAGTAGTAGTTGTTGCATTCGTGGCCTGTCATTTATCTTTCATCAGAGCATTTTTTTAGATCTGTCATTATCGGTTCTCGTTCAGTCGTGCCTTGTACCTTGTCCTGAACTCCTGATGGATGTCAAACTGAATTTTCCTCAGGGTGATGCCATTTACATGTTCTTCGAGACAAAAAACTCGATTACATCCCAAGGCGACATTGCTGCTGCTGTGAGCAAGGACTCTGGTGCAACATGGCAACAGTTGGGCGTGGTGCTAGATGAGGAATGGCATCTTTCATACCCATATGTGTTCAGCTACAATAACAAGGTAGATATCCCATTCAAAGCTGCTTATTCGCGATCAAGAAGCTCCAGTTCTATATTCATTCTCACATGTGATTTTTTGCTTGCCTCATGCCGCAGATATATATGATGCCCGAAAGTAGTAAGAATGGAGATCTTCGGTTGTACCGAGCATTAGATTTCCCCCTTTCATGGAAATTGGAAAAGGTCCTTATGGAGAAGCCACTTGTAGATTCAGTCATTATAAACTTCCAGGGTTCCTACTGGCTCATTGGATCAGATTTAAGCTCTTATGGTGCAAAACAGAATGGAGAGCTCAGTATCTGGTATAGTAGCTCTCCTCTTGATCCTTGGAATCCACACAGGCATAACCCAATTCGTAGCATGGACAATCGGTCGAGTTTTAGAAATGGAGGGAGGCCATTCATTTATGACGGCAATCTCTATCGATTAGGCAAAGAGAACGGTGGTGTATCTGGCCACAGTATCAAAGTCTTCAAAGTTGAAATCCTAACAGCAAGTGATTACAAGGAAGTTGAAGTCCCATTTGTCATTGACAAGCCCCTCAAAGATCAAAATGCATGGAATGGTGCACGATCCCATCACCTTGACGTTCAATGGCTTCAATCAAGTCAGCTCTGGATTGGAGTAATGGACGGTGATAGATTGCCCTCAAGCGATTCAGTTCACCGTCTGACCATAGGGTACATGCTTTATGGAGTCACGCTTGCACTAGTTCTGCTGCTTGGTGGGCTTATTGGGGCGATTAAATGCACATTACCAATCAGATGGTGTGCTCCACAAACTGAGAAACGGGATGATTTCTTCGATGCAAAGCAGCAGTTCTTTCTACAGTATAAGCTAAGCTTGCTGATTTCCAGTTTAAACAAGTTGGGTTCTCTTCTTGGTGGGAGAATTAACTACACAACTTGGAAGGGCCAAGTTTATGTAGCACTAGTTATACTAATTCTAAGTTTTCTAACCTGTCTTGGAACTCACTACATATATGGTGGCAATGGTGCTGAAGAGCCATATCCAATCAAGGGGAGGTACTCACAGTTCACAATGTTAACTATGACATATGATGCCCGGCTTTGGAATTTAAAGATGTTTGTGGAGCATTACTCCAACTGTGCGTCAGTGAGGGAGATTGTAGTTGTCTGGAACAAGGGCCACCCTCCAGTGCAAAATGAATTGAAGTCAGCTGTTCCTGTCAGGGTCAGAGTTGAAGATAAGAACACTCTGAACAACAGATTCAACATAGATGAAGAAATTAAGACAAGAGCTGTTATGGAGCTCGATGATGATATCATGATGACATGTGATGATTTAGAGCGTGGGTTCAAGGTATGGAGGGAGCACCCTGATAGGATCGTTGGGTACTATCCACGCCTTGCCGAAGGCAATCCACTGGAATACCGCAACGAGAGGTATGCTCGACAACAAGGAGGTTATAACATGATACTGACTGGAGCAGAATTTATGGATCATGGCTTGGCCTTTAAGAGATATTGGAGCGAAAAGGCTGAGGTAGGAAGGAAGACTGTAGATAGTTTCTTCAATTGTGAGGATGTCCTTCTAAATTTCTTGTTTGCGAGTGCAAGCTCAATGAGTACAGTGGAGTATGTGAAGCCAGCTTGGGCAATTGATATGTCTAAATTTTCAGGAGTAGCCATCAGTCGAAACACACAAGCACATTATCAGATCAGGAGCAGATGCCTTGCTGAATTTTCAGAGTTCTACGGGAACTTAACCGCTAAGAGGTTCTTTAGCAGTCGGGGTGATGATTGGGATGTATAGCACACATATAACTAAAAATATTCTTTCATCAGACTTTAATAGCCTGATTAACCAAGTTTAGAAGGTGGTAAAGCGGGGAGATGTAGTTCAGGATGATTAGTGCAACACTGAAGTAATTTATCCTTCTACCCACTTTGTATATGTTTAGCATACTATCCCCTTTATGTAAGTTTTCCACAGTTTCTTTTTTTTTCCGGGTTGCATCCTGTGTTCCCCACCTATATTACCATAACTGGATCCATCTTTAACCTTTTCAATTCTTACTACTCTGCAAGTGTGCATGCAACCAGTGGCGGAGCTCGAAAAAAAATCATGGGCGGGCCAGACTATAAGAAAGCACAAAAATTGCTCTAAACCAATACCACTTCATATTAGTCATTTGTTCATCAGCACATGCATACATCATATATGTATAAATCATGGGCTGGTGCTAATGGATCTTCTCCAACTTCACTAATGTCATCTCGTTTTCTTTTCAAAACAAAATCAATTCTTCTCTAAGTTGCCTTTCCCATTGCTATGCAAAATTGAACAACAAAATCGTAAGCAATCTATAGTGTACAGTGTACTGCCACCGTGCCATCAAATTGCATAGCAAAAATTTGGGGAAATAAAGGAGAAGTACCTCAGCAGAGAAATTGAACAAGAACAGCGCTCAATTCGGTCGAACAGGTTCAGTTGTCGGCTGCTAGACCAGTAGACCTCCGGCCGGTGCGCCGTGCCCGTGCGGCCATGCCCGGGCCGTGAGGCGACGCCTAGTGGCCGGCCCCAAGCTGCGGGCGATGCGGCGGCGCTGCTGCTTGCCCTCGATTCCCCCCCTATTCTCCTTCTTTTCTTGTCTAATTCGTGCCCAAATTACTAGACCTAGCCAGCTCCCTCCATGACCGTCATTCTGTTCGTGACTAGTGAGCAGGAGAGGTCGTGAGGTGAGGAAAACTGGGAGAGGAGAGGAAACTGGCCTGTGTGCGCTGATGGGCTGGGCCGAGTTTGCTGCATACTACTAGTTAATTTTTTTCTTGCAAAAGTCTGGGCGGGCCGTGGCCCAGGTCGGCCACAACTGAGCTCCGCCAGTGCATGCAACTGCAACCATGTTTGAGTGAATGCATGTTCTCTCCTTTCATATTAGTTGAGGTTAATGGAAATGTTCTACTTTTTATTGTGGTTGCAATGTTACATGAGAAATGCTATTGGGAAACATAAAGGCAATAATAGTGTGTATCAATATCATACTCCATTCTGATATTGGTATATATGTACATACATTTGCATGGTATTTACCATGATCAATAACAGTTAGCAAGCAAAATAAGCTCTTATTTTCCTACTATCTTTCCTTGGCAAATGTACCAAGGAATCTAAATCTACATTTGTCAACTTCTTCCAAATGCTTGGTCTATCAATTTATGGCACATGTTGGAAATGATCAAACCATGGTTCAGTGAGTCATGAAATGACATTGCTTGAATCAAAACTTCCAGTTCTTCTTCAGGTAAACCACCATTTCTTGCTGCAATAAGTGCAGTCAAGGGTCAATTTTCAGTTCTCATTATAATAATTCATATGTACTTTCAGTATGGTCAGATGGACAGTTAACTTACAATCAAGCAAAGAATGACGCAGCCTGCTGCTCCGGGAAAAAGTGCATACCAGAATTGCAAGTTGTGAAACTTCGGACCATCAATAAACAAGAGGGGCAAGCTTGCAGCTGTATTCATCATGAAAGAGGTGACGTTAGACTATTTCTTTGGTGCATATCGTAGCCAAAAGAATAAATCACAAATAAATAAGAGTTCAGTAAAACACAGTGAAATACCATATATGCATATATTTGGGTAACATACCAGATGAAATATGTATGTCGGAGGTTTACCTGGAGGGTGTGAAGAACCTGTGATGGTCATGAATGCTATGGATGCAGAAAGAGCTGCACCTCTTGCTAACCAGCCAGGCCCAAACAACGAAAGGGCAAGTACACCGATCGCTGCACAACCAATCTGTGCGACGAACATATTATATTTCTGCAAGTTATTCCACCTGCTAGTGTTAGTATTGGTTATCAAGATCTCTTGATTCTCTGTAAGGCGAATGAAGAGCTATAACATGGCAATTACTACACTGAAAATGATAGGAACATAAAAAAAGATGGTTTGTTGATGACTTAAGAAAGCAAGTAGAGTAGGGTGAATTTCAACGAAGTTCAACATTCCTACAGTATATTTCTCGATACCAGATGATAGAAGTCTTTGTAAAATTCAAAGTGTTCTAATACTTAGGTTTTAGGTAGTAACTGCTTGTCGATGGAGCTTTTGAAAAATATTATCTTGCTAAACTCATAGAAGAACAGGTTAGATGCATTATGTACACAATGATTTCTTTAGAAGCTAATCAATGCAGTAGGTCATTCTAAAAATCTGTCCTAGCTAGGCTCCTAGGTATGTTTTAAATATAAAAATTGCCAAACTAAGTTTTGCTGTTGACCACGAACCTTGGCAGCTGGTGAGACTGGAGCGGTGAAAAGCACAGCGGAGACGGCTCCGAGAGGCGCAATTGTCAGTGATACTCCCTTGAACGCCATCATCTGATCCATTCTCCCCAGCACTGCCATTGCCAGGAACGCACCTACATGAGATCAACATGAGAGGAAAATATGTCAAAATTGGAAGCTTTATTTTCTGGAAGTTTTACTGGTAAGATCATGGAACTGATGTTTTCAGATAGCTGCCATCGTCTGGAAGTTCCCGTTGGACAGAGGAAATCCAACTGTACCTCTTTGACTACCAGGAAAGAACACAAAGATCGAGAGAAAGCAGGAGGGGACAAAAGAATCTCAAAGCTTCAGACTCACCAGCGGAAGGCCAAAGAACGTCGCTGGCGCTGACGCCTTTAGGCAACGCCGGCGTGACGCTGGCCGTCGACGACGCCGAGACGACGCATAGCTCTCGCCTCCTGCTCCTCCCGCTCAAGCTTACGGCGTTGCCGGTCCTACGCGAGGAGACGAGATGAGCCTGCTTGCTGCCGCCATTGACGTGCAGGAGGACAGGTAAAGAGGGCGCGTGGGACGCCGCTGCCAGACATCGCGACCTTGTTCCTGCCAAGATGTTGCCGCAGCCAATGCCGGGCGGCCGTTGGTGCTGCAGCAGCGCCATGTTTTTGTCTCTCTCTGTTTCTTTCTGTGCCCTCTCGCTACTCTCTCTCTCCTTCCGAGAAGGTGCGAGGTATTTAAATGAGTAAGATAAGGTGCGAGAGGAGGAGGAGGATGGGGTCAAGAGAAAGGTGGATGGCCTCTTGGGTGCCTGAGGAGAGGGAAGGCAACAGAGTAGGGATAGAGAATAGGCAGCCGGCTTAGCTCTTCACTGCCGTGGGGAGTCGCTGCCGTGGAGAAGAAATGCCAAATGCTGTTTGCTTTGTTTGAACTGAGTGCCAAATACTGTTAGGCGTGCGTTCGCGCGCGCGGGCTCCTCCCTTATCTTATTCCAAGTTGATCTCGTTTGCCCACTCTGGGATCCGCTGGTTCTCGGCTGTTTCTTGGTCACCGCTATCTGCCCACAGCAGAGCTTCCAAGAGATTGTCCTATGCAAATGGTAGGTACTCGGCAGCGGCATACTTCCACGTGCGTCGACCAATTTCCAAATTCAAGCCATTCTTGCTCCGGATCTACCCTGAAGATGCTCGGGGGAAGGACGGTGTTTGGTGGGTGCTGGGTTCCTGGTCTGTCAACATTCCTAAAGAATGATATTCAAGGGGTTTCAAGATTTTCATGTTGAGTTTCGAGAACGAGAACGCACGGATTGTCTAGATTGTTTGTTTGCACTTCCTCTGCTATACTGACCGATTGACTGCAATGCAAGACTGAGCTTGCATGGCAAAATGGATGGGTAGATTTGTAAATCTGCAATATTTTGGCGGGTGCCAAGCTCTACTGTTACTGGCATTGCGTGATTGGATCTTTCATTAGATTAATGGAGTTGTCAAGCGAGATGCTATCAGCATTTTTTCACGAACATCTCCGCATTCCCGTCGTCTCTACCGGCCAATCCAACACCGACAGACAGCTAGGAGAATGCTTGCATCAACGCTCTTCTTCTAGTATGTTAGGATCATGTGTCATTGGCAACGGTGTCATAGTGGCGTTGTGCAAAATATAAAGGTGTCATACTCATAGCTGTTTTTTTTTTTTGGAAAGATCCAGCAATTGCTGGCCTTACTTGATTAAGCAGATAGTTCTTCAAGATCCAAGAGATCACTATATTTTTACTTGAGAGTCGAAGTCAATTGACTAAAGAAATTATACGAGCTGTATTATTGACAGGACAGCAGAGTTATTTATCATTCAAAACTGCGGGTCCAAGGAAAAGTACGAGAGAAACAATTGAACAACAGAAACCAGCACAGTGTCAACCCCAATTAGGCGGCTCTTGGTACCAATCAAAGATACAACCACACCCGCCGCCGCGGCGCCACACCGATAAAACAAGTCGACGACAATCGATATCCCAGAACATCGTACTGCCCCAGCGAGCAACAGCAATACAGCATCAGTCAGGGTTAAAATACTAGCGTATCACCTCAACTTGGAGCTCGATTTAGTAACTACGACCAGATCTGGTTTGAATAATCGCGTTCACGTACGAACCATCTCGCGCGCTGAAGGTTCTTATTCCGGAGGTGCCGCGAGCGAATCTGCTCGTGTTTTCTGCATCTGGTTTCCTGGGAGCGAATCTGCCCAGCCACACTGCTAGCATTCCAAAATTTTCAATCTCCGTAAATTGGCTCCGGTGATTCTGCTGTTAAAATACATGAGATTTCTTTTTCTAGCTTCTCCTAGTGGACCGGCTTACTGCAGCATGCTGGCAGTACCTCTGCAAGCTCTGCTCTCCAGGCGCGTATCTTTGGTCTTTTGATCCGTGAGGTCGGTGAAAATTGATAGCTAATTGGCCCTACTCGCAGACAGCCTAGGAAAAGTTTAAGCAAATCTAATAAATGTTTCACGGTAATGTAGGCAGGTGGAAAGTCGAGATAAAAAAGATGAAACACGACGGCGTCAAAGATTCTCGATGTAGCTTTCGATTTTGCCGCATTTCTTCGATCTCATGTATTATGTTTAATTGATCAGCAAAGTCAGATCGTTTACTAAGAAAGCGATGTTCATTGAATTAGATCTTTCCAAGAAATAATGAAGCGACCCGCAACAAGCAATGTCTCATTATCTCTATGAATATAAGCCAATAACGGCACCCCCACCGTGGCCGACAATGAGTTTAAGTCACCAAATGTTGCATTTGACACAAAGTTTTTTCTTTTCTGTTTGTAAACAAATAAGTTTAATTTAATTTCGTATTTTAAAGATTCTACATGGCAGGATATCATAGTCATATGATTTTACAATACCAAAGGTTGTTAGGGCCTCTCTGGTCCAAAGGAACTTCATGTGAATTTGGAGGAGTAGTCCTTATGAATTTTTCGTATAGGGTATATGTTCAGTTTGTAAGGATGGAAACCATAATATTTCCCTCTATGGTCTACTTTGCATGCAATTTGAAAAGTGTATAAATTCCCCTTAGATCCAACCTCTTCGGAAATTTTCTTTGTGTGTGACATTTGATGGCATGTAGGCAATGTCTATATGAAGTTCCCAAGTTTTTTCTATGGTGCAACCAGACATATTTTTTAATTGATTCTTGTTAGTTTTGTTCTGGAAGTATTCCGAATATATGTCATGACATCCTATTCCCGCTTTTGTCAAATCCTACGAACCAAATATGCCCTTAGAATACTAGAACGGATTTTCAAAACCCGATAACGTATGTTCTCAAGATTTAAAAAATATTGTAGTTTGCTTGGGCTACAAATGAAATGTCAACTCAACAACTTTATAAATCGACCTACAAATGAAATGCCTTCTTAGTAATTATGGAGGTAGTGTCAGGTATGAACTGTCTATGCTCACATGCAGTTGTATCTTATGCATTCCATTAGCTTCTTTGGATCCAGTTGCGACTAACGACACCCATCTGTAGGAGAAATAATATTGTCCATCCAGCTAAATCAAGAGAGAGAATACCATGGCTCGATGATACCAGGGGAAATATAGTACTGTCCATCCAACTTGTATAACTAATTATCATGGAAGATTGTCCTAATGCAAATGGTAGGTACTCGGTAGTGGCATACTTCCATGTGCATCGACCAATTTCCAAATTCAAGCTATTCTTACTGCATGCACTTTCCTGCTATACTGACCGATGGTCTGTAATCCGAGACTGACTTTCATAGCAAAATGGAGGGACAGATCTGCAAATCTGCAATATTTTGACATGTGTCAGGCTCTGCTGTTCTAGTTGCGTGATTGCATCTAATGGGTTTTGTTAAGCGAGATGCAATTGATCTCAGAAAAAAAGCGAGATACAATCAGCATTTTTTCACGAACATCTCCGAATTCCCTTGTCTCTACCGGCCAATCTAACACCGACAGCTGGGAGAACGCTTGGATCAACATTCTTCTTCTAGTATGTCAGGATCATGTGTCGTTGGCAACGGTGTCATAGCGGCGTTGTGCAAAATAAAGGTGCTTTTTTGTGTCCGTTCTCTTGTTTTGGTTTTGCCCTAGTGCAACCCGGTGACGAATTAGCAGTTGCATAACGTTGTCAAGATCCAAGAGATCAATATATTTTTACTTAATCAATAGTCGAAGTCAATAATCTAAAGAAACTAATGTATTATTGACAAGACACAACATTTCTTTATCACTCAAACCTGCCTGCGGGTCCAAGGAAAAGTAGGAGAAAAAGAATTGAACAACAGAAGCAGCACAGTGTCAACCCAAGAAGAAGGCGTCTCTTGGTTCCAATCAACGATCCAACCACACCCGCCGCCGCGGCGCCACTCCGATAAACAAGTCGACGACAATCGATATCCCAGAACATCGTACTCCAGCGAGCAACAGCAACGGCATCAGTCAGGGATAGCTGGTTCGCGCGTCAATAACGCCACTGCTAAAAATACTACCGTATCACCTCAACTTGGCGGAGGCTTCTGAATTTTAGAAGAAAAAGGGCACAAGTGCAGTACTCGAATGCAGGGAGCGAATCAGATGCGGAGTTGTTCAAAAAAAAAAATTCAGATGCGGAAAGACGCTTCTGCCGAGTCACACTGCTAGTATTCGTGATATTATTGTTGACTTTTGTTGCGTTCCATGCACTAACTAATTATTTTAAAAGTCCGAACTGATGTAAATGGTTAGTACAATCCACATATACACTTCAATATCCTCTCGATCTCACCAGGGCCGTCTCCAGAAATTGGGGGCCCCGGTGCGAAGTGCCAAATGGGGCCCAGACACTAATTAACTTTGCGCCTTCTGGTATTATGATATTTATGATGGTGATTCGTAATTTCGATAGAACGATGAGGGGTTGGGGTTGACGATGCTACTTGTAGATTACAATGTATTCGTCTCCACTGGTTATTGAGGGGCAAACGGAGAAACCAAGAAACAACTGGGGGAGGGTGTGGGCAAGGAATCGCAAGTCGAGGGCTCATTATGCTTGTGGCATCGGGGCAAGCAGCGAACAAGGGAAGTCACGGTTTCACGGAAAAAGACGAACGGGCACTAGACCGTGCTACGAAAAAAAAAAGACCAGTCCGAGAGGAAATAAAGAATGTTCATACATTTGCGGATTCTTCATAATAAGCAATAGGTATCAAATCTAGATTGTGTGGGTGTTCACTCTTCAGTGGAAAAATGGCACGGCCTGAGACTCCAGTGTCATGTGCGTCACGGGGATCCTTTTTTCCAAGTACAGGAAACAAGCGTTCACGCAACATGCAGTACTAGTGGCGTTCGAGCGTTTCTTTCCTACGCACCACGCATGCAGCAGCGAGCTGGGCGCTGGGCCGCTGGACTAAGTGGCCATTTTCTCGCTTAATTAAGCCCACAACTCTATAGGTATATACATGGTAATTGAGATTTAGGGGCCCTAAATTATTAGGGGCCCTGTGCCAGCACACAGCTCGCACTGCCCCATGGACGGGCCTGGATCTCACGTGTGACTCGGGGAGGGAGAGACCAATACGTATAACCGGAATAAAGCGACGAAACGTGAGTCTTAGAGGTATGGCTAAACAGGACTATACGTGAACAAAGAGGGGTACCATCAATTTATCAATAAACTATGAAACCCAAGACTTGAACTCAAGATATTAGGCTGTGATATCATGTCATGTGTCATGCACTAACCAACTTATCCAAAAAGTCTGAACTGATGGAAAGAGTTAGTACAATCCACGTATACAATTCAACAAATTTGTCAAAGGACATGAAAAGTATTAGCGTTGATGCAAGACGAAATGTTTGTGGGCATAGCGGATTAGCAGTGACAGAAGTTGTCTCTCTACTTTATTGACCATCAATGAGAAAAGAACAAAGATTCAAGCTACTCCACATTCACGGGAAGATCCTTAAGTACTATTATATTTCGAGTGCTTGGTATCAAAAAGATTAGTAATGATTATGCGGGGTGTGTGACTGAGATTTCAGGACACATCTTTCACTACTAGGAAACTAGCTATAGACAGAAATGGATTCTGTGGCGCACCAAATAGCCGTGCGCCACATAAAATATTTCTGTGGCGCATAGTTTTGCATGCGCCACAGAAAGGGACATTTCTGTGGCGCACGAAAACCATGGCGCATATACCACATGCGCCACAGAAAAGAGCTCTTTCTGTGGCGCATGGGGTCCCATGCGCCACAGAAATGTCCCTTTCTGTGGCGCATGGGTCCCATGCGCCACAGAAAGGGACATTTCTGTGGCGGATGGACCACATGCGCCACAGAAAGGGACTCAGATCCCACCCCACCCCCCCCCCCCCGGTCCCATGCGCCACAGAAAGGGACATTTCTGTGGCGGATGGACCACATGCGCCACAGAAAGGGACTCAGATCCCACCCCACCCCCCCCCCCCCCCCCCCCCCCCCCCCCCGCCTCCCCGTGGATCGCCTTTTCAGTTTTGCAAACAAGAAAAGAAAATGATAAAATGTTCAAAAAATAAAATCCTTTGAGATGTAGTTAGGTTTTAGGGTGTGTTTGGTTGGGTGGCTAGCCACCAAGTGGTTAGTGGTAGCCACTTTTTAAGTGGTTAGCCCCCGTTTGGTTTGTGGTGTTGGGTGTGTGGGGTAACCACATTTTGGGTATATTCCCTCCAAAATGTGGTTGAGCCCAACCACCAAAAAAGTGGTGGTTGAGGCCAACCACCCTCACATATGTTGCTGAACTGAGTTATTTTATGTAAAATACTAACTGAAATTAGTTCTTTTATGCCTAATACTTGCTGGAATAATCCATCTTATGCCTATATGTTGCCCAATACTAGTACTCTATATTTAAATATACATCTATGAAAAATTTGAGATATTGAAACGAGAACAGTACGTAGAACATAGCCTAAAAAAATTGAATTTTTTCCAAATTTATCTTTTTTGTGTAGCCTAGAATAATAAGAATTTCCCAGATATTGACATGTTCTATTTGGAAATTATCTGCGTTATTGAATCATGGTGCTGAATTTTTTGTTTCTTCGTGTCTAAATGGAACGTGATGTCAAAATAGATTATAATTTTGAAATTCTTATTATTCATATCATACTTTAATCGATTATGTAGCCAAAGCTCATGTTGTGAGGGTATTCTCACCATCATATCAAAGAGATTACCATATCACCCCACACATCAAACCATGGCTACCCATAACCACTTTTTATCACTTCAACCAAACATAAAACTTGGCTAACCAACCCACACAACAAACATGAAAAGTGGTTACCACCAACCACGTGGTTGGGGGTACCCCCAACCACTTTTTTATAGCCACTGAACTTAGTGTCTAGTTGGTACAGAAATTTTGAAATATGAATTTTGACCTTTTTTGCAAAAAACAGAAAAAAAATAAACGACCATAACTTTTGCATACGACGTCGAAAAAATGCGTTTAATATGTCAAAAAAATTGTGAGAAAAAAGGAGCTCGATTTCACCCGGTTTACCCGGTGAACTTTTCTCAGATTCGGGAAATTCGAAAAGAGTAAAAAGTTATTTCAAAAAGAAGAATTTTTCTACAAAATCAAAAAAAAAAAAAAATCAAAAAAATTCAAAAAAAATCAAGATTTTTTGAATTGTTGATTTTTTTTTGAAGTTTTTGAGATTTTTTGAATTTTTGAGATTTTTTAGTTTTTTTGAGATTTTTTGAAACTTTTGAATTTCTTTTGAAACTTTTGAAGTTTTTGAAACTTTTAAAAATTAAAAATACACATACACACATAAACTACACACTTACACATACAAGGCTTAAGAGGGTTGATATGATACTTATATCAATAAGAACTAGAGTAGCACAAGGGTGGCTGAGCTGAATAGAACTTAGTGGTTAAGCGTGCTTGGGTTGGAGCAATTTGAGGATGAATTATTTTTGTGTGGACAAATTATTTCATTTTTTGCTGAATTTTTTTGATTTTTTTTGAAATTTTTTGATTTTTTTGATTTTTTGATTTTTTTAAGAATTCTGTGGCGCATATCTTGTGGGTGCGCCACAGAAATGTGAGATTTCTGTGACGCATCTCCACATGCGCCACAAAAAAAAATTAGTGGCGGCGTATCTGTGGCGCACCCCTCCATACGCCACAGAAATTTTTTTGGGTGCGCCACAGATAGCCCTTTTCCTAGTACTGTTTATGTGGGACTCCACCCGTACACACCATATACATAATAAACAATATATATACTTACACAATTTTATCATACTCCCTCCGTCCCAAAGTGTACTCGTAGTTTTGTTCTAGGTCGAACTCCTATAAGTTCGATCAACCTTAGAAAAACGTAGCAATATATACAAAATCAAAATTCTAACAAGCCTTCATCCACAAATGTTGGATTACCTAATGCACAATGGCAAAACGAATGTGCAAATGTGGGGGAGATAATAGGGGCTTTGTTTCATTATAGGGCTGATCCAAGAGCGTTTATAATATGTAGCTTAACCGTCGGCATATTGTATGTGTATAGAATAAAATGGATTGGTTTAGATCCATCTTAACCGAATGATTGATCATCGTAGTCTTTCTAATTCTATTTTACAGTAAATCAAAGAAAACCCGAATTTGACGATTCGATCAAGATTTGTTTTTCTGAAGTACCAAAACCAAGCCTGACATCGTATGAACATAAATGCCCAAGGTATGGAATCCTAGAACGAGACTCGCCCACATCTAGTATGTCCCCCCCTCGATTCCGTACATGCTATGATACCCCAGGATGGGTAGGAGCGTGTCGAGCCCGTATCACCAGGGAACAATTGCAGCATCCGGATCTGATCTATCTACTCGGCAATTCATCCGGAAATATTTTGAGTTCTGCCTAGCTTTTTTCTCTTCATTCGGACTAGTCCGCCTAGTCGAATCAAGTAAATATCACTAGGTGTATCTTCAAATGTAGTTCTATATATAAACGCGCCACGGGCAACATAGACTAGAGAAATACGGAGGCCGACACAAGATGTGCATCAGATATGAGCGTCCTTTTCTTCGAAGCCTTATGATTCACTTGAGCCAAACGGGAATATCACGATAAGATGGGACGTTCAAAACTGGATAGGTCGGGCTTAATTTGTAAGTAACCAATGCAATATCGACAGGTTATCCGTATATGTACATTTATTGATATGATTGCATTTAATATGCGTTCTGCGTATGCAGATGTTAGAATGCGCAACTACCAATAAGACGCGAATTAGGGGGGGGGGGGGCAATGGCTCTCCTGACATACACATAACTTAACCCTAATCTTCAACTAAATGTCCGTCTGCTGGAGACTAAACCTTATACACATTGCAATCGTGCCATGTAGAATGTACTTCATTGATCAATGCCGTGAACTTGTACACTTATGTTTCTTTGTATCATGGTAACTTTTAGACAAAAAATCAGAATTCACAAAAGTCAAATTATACATGAGAACTTTTATAGCAATGATTACATATAAGAAACTCGAGTGATGAAGTCCTATTAAAACAAACTAACCTTTTATCAACTATTATCATCTTAAGGTTTACAAGTTTGTGCATCCTCATGTTAATTCCATCTCATAGTTTGAGTAATCCGTTGTTGACCATTACTTCTCATGCGTTCAATCGTACTCCCTCCGTCCCACACTACTGGGAAATACCCTATCAGTGGCGCACCAAATTTCGATTCTGTGGCGCACCCCCAAAATTGCTGGGTGCGCCACAGAATCGTCGCCACTAATTTTTTTTTTTCTGTGGCGCACCAAGGGCGTGCGCCACAGAAATCCAACTTTCTGTGGCGCACCCAGGCCGTGCGCCACAGAAGTTCTATATCGATTTTTTAAAAAAAAAAGCGGGCTGCCACCGCAGCCGTGCTGCGACGCCTCGTCGCCGGACGGATCACGGCGTAGTGGAGAGGAAGGGGTCGCCACTCGCCCGTGGACGGCAGCAACCTGGATCCGTCCCGCCGCCGTCCGCTGCCCCCGTGGCCGCCACCGTCCCCGCCCTCGCTGGGCTGCCCCCGTAGCCGCCGTCCGCTGCCCCCGTGGCCGCCACCGTCCCCGCCCTCGCTGGGCTGCCCCCGTGGCCGCCGTCCGCTGCCCCCGTGGCCACCACCGTCCCCGCCCTCGCTGGGCTGGGACTCGTCGTCCGAGGCTGCCCGAGCCAAGGCCGAGGGCCCCGCCTGTGTCGTCCGGCCGGCGGCCGCGCCGTCATCCATGGCAGCGCGCAGGTGCCGCTGCGCTGCCGTCCGCTCGCCGTCGGCCTTGAGGACCGCGAGCCACGGCCACCGGCGCGTGCTCGCCACTCAGCAGCCGCCGGGGCGCCGCCGTGCTGCGCTGCCATGGGACGGGAGGATGCAGCGGGATTGGGAGGAGCGGGAAGGGCTTCGTGCTGGGAGGCGAGGATGCGGCCGTGCTGGGCGGCGCGGGAGTGGCTCCGTGCTCAGCCGCGCGAGCACGCTGCCATGGGCGACGCGAGGAGCGGCGAAGAGGATCGGGAGTTGAGGGGATAAGGCAGAGGAGAGAAAGAGTAGAAAGAACGTGCGGTAGGTGAGAGGAGAGAGAGATGGGCATGTGTGTGCTGCGCGTTGAGAGGTGAGAGAAAGAGGTTTGACCGGCAGGGGAGAGGCAGGTGAGAGGAGAGAGAATAGATCTGAATCTGAGAATTTTTTTTATTTCCACTATCTGTGGCGCACTAAACACCGCATGCGCCACAGAAAGCCACACTTCTGTGGCGCATGTTGCATGTGCGCCACAGAAACATCACTTTCTGTGGCGCATGTGATCGCATGCGCCACAGAGAGTCACATTTCTGTGGCGCATGTTGCATGTGCGCCACAGAAATGTCACTTTCTGTGGCGCATGTAACCGCATGCGCCACAGAAATGTGTATTTCTGTGGCGCATCTGTTTTTTGTGCGCCACAGAAATGCAAAATTCTGTGGCGCATGCAAAACCATGAACCTACCTATAATGGTTTTCCCACTAGTGCCAGTTTATAAGTTCTGCGTGTATCCCTAGATTGTGAATTTGACCAATAATATATATATTACAACGCAAAAAATATACCATTAGAAAATATAACATCTGAATTTTCTAATGATATTTTTTTCATAATTTATTTCTCATATTATCTTGATCAAATTTACGACGTAGGGATACGCGTAAGACTTATAAACTGGGACAGAGGGAGTAATAAAGAAAAAATATGTTCAAAAGAAAATGTGAATAACTAACTGTAAAAGGCGGCCTTGGATAGTGGACCCGGATGGCAGCTAGGATTGGGACTGGGCAGACGACGAGTTCATATTAGACTATGATAGGGGCACTGGCCACCGAATATAAACTATTGCACGAAGTTGAAGGGATATCATCTCCGCTGCCACAAGAGAGATCCCACAGTTGACAATTATAGCAAGGGAGGAGCTCTAAATACATTTAACCAGGACCCATCAAGCGCCATTTTCTACTAGGACGGATGCAATATGTGTCAAATATGTATACGATTTGGGCTATAGTTGGACTTGTAATTAGAAGACGATTATATATTTAAGTTAAGAGTGAAACGCACGAGAGGTCACCAAGTTGCACGAAATGTAAGCATTGGTCTTGAAAAAACTCAAAACGTGGTCACCAAGTTGTAGATTAGCGACACGTTGGTCACTCCGTCAAGACGGACGTTAAATTGCTGACGTGGCAATTTGTTTTTTACACATCTCAATGTCATGTTGTGATTCTGGTATAATCGATGGTGTGCCTCCGATGATAAAAGTGGTATCAAATCGAAGTTTGAAGACCAAAATTTTTTATGTAGAGGAGGCTGGAAAGTCCATGCGTGGTTCCGTTCGTGGAGCAATCTGCGATCAAGAGATTCCACGAAAAACAGATGCATAATCGAAACAACAATTGGTTGGTACAATCAACAGCTGACACATGCACGAATGGCAGGAGGCGCAGGCTCTCGCTCTGGTAGAGGCCTCGTGGCGTCCGGATGTTGGACATGCCGCATGCGAGTTGGGCAGAGGTGCAGTTGTTGACCATAGGCATGCTATAGAAAGCAACATACTCCGTATATGAGATTAAGCTGTGCCATGGAACCACTCCACCGCATCATTTCCTTGGCCGTCGAGGATGGCACGCTGTCGCGGCTGCGGGGCAACGCGAACACAATCAGGACGTCAATCTATGCGGATGATGCGGTGGTTTTCCTAAACCCTGTCAGGCCTTGCTTGGTGCAAGGGGATTTGAGGGGATTGGTGGGGATTATCCCCACAGGGTTTGGGTGAAACCTCTCCACTCACCCAAACCCCTCCAAACCTCTTCCCGGGCAATCCCCTACAACCCCCAACCTCATTCTGATTGTTTGGTATACATAGTTTCATACACACAGGGATTCATACATTAAGAACTCAACATTGTACAATCATATAACGAGAACCAGATTGAACAAAATAAAAATTTGAACTTTGAAACCGAACAGCCAATTAATTTCACATACGAAACTAGAAAGTTTCTCACATACAAACCTGTCAAGAATGAACATATTCAAATAGATGACAGCCTGAGCTACAGCTGACTGCTCAACACTCAAATATTCAGGTCCGAGCAAAACAATTCCTCTGTCAAAAACAATTCATATGTTAACGTAACATACTAAATTACACCAGGGTGGTTTTGGGAGCATGATAAGCTCAGTTGATGTTCTGATCTTCAGCAACACGAACGCCTCTTCGACTTTGCCCGTGGCTGAAAAGAATTAGCTAAAAATACATTAGATAGAAAGTTCAAAAAACTGTAGCTGTACTAAAATTGTAGCTGAAAACCGATCATTCGCATATTTCTAGTGATGTGAAACAGATAAAAAATATGTAGCTGTTCAAAGTAAATATGTTTGTGTTCATTTTTAATTGAGCGTTCAGGTTTTTAATGTCCCTCTTATATTTTAACCAATTGTTTAGCAAGACTACTAATTAGAGGATGTCACGGCGTTATGTATGTCATGTACAAAGCAAAGCCTTGTCAGGCAAAAATATGAAAAATAAAAACCTACGCAGTGAATACCGAGCCATGTTTGACATATCTAAATCTCCTGTCTGAGGCAAAAAGTAGCATGTTACAATATAAAGTCCTTGGATTAAAAACAGCCCGCCGTGCAGCTAAAAGAGATGAACAACACAAACCTATCAAATATTTCATTGGTTTACAAATGAGAGAATACAATAGGCTATCAGAAGTTTCAAACCATGTAAACCTCCTGGACAGAGGCAAAAAGTAGCATGGAAAAATATTATAGAAGAGCAAACATTTAAAATGGCATTTAAAATAAGCACTACGAGCTAGGGGTGCATGTTGTTACCATAAGCACTACGAGCTGTTACCATAAGCACTACGAGGTGAAATGGTCAACACAACTAAACAAATAGATTACTCTAAGATTCTTTATTTATTTCTTTGAGTCATTTTTTTAGATAAAGGGCTTTATTACTCAAAAGTTTAAGTATTACACCCGGGCTCTGCATAAAAAATGCACACATCCGCAATCCAACGGAGAAAGTAAAAAAAGTTGTGCAGCAATAGACGAATTACAATCAGCAAGAATAATGTAAAACGCCTATGTCATGGACAGTCTCGACGGCCTATGGAGGTCCAATCCGGCGATCAAGCGGCCACCCATGTTGTGAAAAAATGTCCCTCGCCACCTCTTCCAGACGTGCACACGCCTCCGTAAAGAGGTCTCGATGTCCCACACGTTGTAAGGTGGACCACATACGGAGAATATTTGTGCAACGGTAGAGTACCTGCATATGAGAAACATCTTTATCATTGAAAACCTTGTCATTTCTACTAAGCCAAAGCGACCATATAACAGCAATCGCTCCCACCCTATTTCTTTGAGTCATGGAAACAGGCACTATCCTCTGCCCTAGCAGAACATTCACAACAAGCACTAGCACTACACTAGCAGAACAATCACAACAAGCACTAGCACAACAAGCACTAGGCTCACAAAAATCATTCGACGCCCTCTTAACTGATTAAGCACTCCCGTAACAAAAATCATTCTTCAGTTAACAGATTAGGCTAGCTCTTTAGAAAAGAGAATCAGAGAAAGAGCAAGCTTATTTTCATGAATTAACACACTCTACTAGGCAACAAGAAATGCATGAAAACACATCAGATACTTAGTCTGAGCGCTACGCCAGATCACAACAGATTTGTGTTGCTTCCAATCTGGTCCATATCCATCCCCGCGGACAGCAATGAGGTTGAGCACGGGGTCATCGCGGTGCCGTTCCAGTCGTGGAAGCCCGAGGAGGTGCGGGAACACGAGGTGGAGCGCAGTAAACTTCCACAACAAGCACTAGCCGCCACGCCCGTCCGACCGCAAGGGGGTAAGCCGTCTCCAACCAGAACTGTCCTCTTTCCGACCAACAGCGGAGGTGGCGCTCGAGAGAGAGAGGGTCGCCGGCGGGAACGAGACTGGCCGGCGGCTGCGGAGCTGGGAGCCAATATTCGGATTTTTTGAGAAGGGAAAGAAGGGGATGGGCGCCGTACCGGGGAAAAAGCCAACGGAGAAGGCGTCGGCGGCGCCCAGCGACGGAGAGGAGGCGGCGGCGGCGCCCGTCGACGGGGAGGAGGCGACGACGGCGGCGCCTGTCGCGAGGAAGGAGGAGGCGCTCCTCGCTCTCCTTTCTGCCGCCGCTTCGTCCCGGTCGATCCACGCGTGAGCCCTCGAGGCGTAAAACACGCGTGGGTTGGCGTGGGTCGGGGCGGGTTAACCGGGCTGGCCCAACTCAAACCCCGTGCACCAAACGAGCCGCCCGGTATTTTTGGGGATTTTGGCCCGCGAGAGGAAAATCCCTCAAATTCCCTGTCAACCCATGCGTACCAAATGAGGCCTCAAGCGTGAGCTGCAGGCTGTTCGCGAGATCCTCTCGCGCTTCGGAGATGTCACTGGCCTCCGTGTCAACTTCTCCAAATCCTCGGTGCTGCCAATTCGATGCCAAGACCTCGACATCACGGACACTGTCTCTCCCCTTGGAGCTAGAATCGCGGCCCTGCCATGCAAGTTCCTTGGCCTGCCACTCAGCTTGCGCAAGCTCCGAAAGGTGGACTTCCAACCGCTCTTAGATAGGATAAGATCGTGAGCAAATTAGCTTCTTGGAAGATGAAACTTCTGTCTGCTTCTGGCCGCCTAGTGCTGCTTAACGCCGTGCTGTCCGCCCTCACGGTGTATTGGATCTCGGTGCACGCTATCCCGGTCTGGGTTCGCAAGGAGATCGACCATCTTCGGCGTGCTTGGCTTTGGCGCGGGGAGGATACTTGCCACGGTGGCCACTGCAAAGTGGCTTATTGGTCCAAAGTATGCCGGCCTCGGGATCTTGGGGGCCTGGGGATCATCAACCTAGCTCATTTTGGGATCGCCATTCGGAATGAGCTCCCTGCCCTAAACCCCACCAACTGTCCCGACGTGATCTCCCTTCCTGCCTGGCTAGCTTCGCTCTCTGACGGACAGGCCGCGGCTACCAAGACGTGTAAATCCATGGCGTTGATGACAATCTGGGCCATCTAGAAGGAGCGCAACGTACGCATATTTGTTGAGCGGGATCATAGACGAACGCTCCTATTGGGCGCTGGCGGGTTGCCGACATCTCCGTGCGCGAGAGTAGTTCGCTTGTGTGGCACGTCTGTGCCTTTCGTTCTCTCTTCCGGCCTGCACTTGCAAGGCTATTTCTTTTCATTCTTGTACAGTTCAGCTCCTTGTAGCTTCTCCTTCTATCTATCAATGAAATCGCAGCTCTCCTGCGTCAGGTGAGGCTTTTGCTCCCCGGTGAAAATTCGAAGAAAAAAAGCTCTCCTGCGCTATTTCAATATATGAGATTAATCTAAAGCGTTTCCATAACAAAAATTTCTATGGTTAGAATCCTCCATATTGCTATGAAAATTCTATAATTCAAAGAGGCGTAAGCATGAGTGGGCTAATATGGTTGCTGTGTGCTAGAGTGGATTTTAAACTAAAATAAGCACGTGTTAGCACCTAGTAGCCGTTTCATCTTTTTCTTTTTTCTTCGAAGTCCTGTGTAGTTTGCAATTTTCATTTTTTATCTTCATTGATGATTTTCACTTGGGGTTGCTACATTTTGCATACCGCACATGCACAAGCCATGTCGTATGGTGGAAGTTCTCTTTTTCGACACTATTTTCCTTTTATCCTCGATACCAACACAAATGTATTAATATGTCTTACTACTACTTTTTTTTTCGAAACACGGTACAACGTAGACACTCACAAACGCGTGCACGCACTCACCCCTATGAACGCACACACGCACACCCTACCCCTATGAGCACATTCGAAATACTGAGCCGGCGGATCGAGTCTTGATATTGACGAAGTCACCACAGGCGATTCGCTGTCGACGAGAACGTCGCCTCCCACTGAAGAATATTCAGCCTAAATGAGAAACACCAGTGTCAAACCTGGGGTTTGAATTCTGGTGGGCTAGGGGTACAACACCATCCTAACCATCTTGCCACAGGCAAGTTCTCTATGTCTTACTACTACTAGTTTGTAAACAAAAGACTAGTAAAACAAACAGGCAGGAGGTACCGCACGACACGACCCGCCGACTTATCTCTCAAATTTGCTCTAGGGGTAGGGGTGTGTGTGCATGTGTTCATAGCGGTCAATAGGTACGTGCGTGTATATGAGCGTCTGCGTTTGTAATGTGTTTTGTATGCACCATTTTTTTATCGCACGACTAAGAATCAGCCAAGGCAGGAGGCACCACACCGTAGGTCTCCGACTTCGACACGTCAAGTCGGAGAATCGGAGTTGCGTCACAACTCACAACGGCCAGGCACGAGCGTAAGACGTGCACCCGTAGACGCAAGTTGCGACTAACATGAGTGACGCGTGTCTATTATGTTCTGCTCTACATGTCTCCGTTCGCCGGCGGGCGGTGTGGCCCGACGCAGAGAAAATGACAGGAAACCACCACATTTGCGGACGAGTTGTAAAAAAAACCACCACCGGTCGTCGTTTTGACACATAAATACCTCTTTTGGGGGCTATGTTGTGACGCCGAGCACTGATCGTCCGTGGTTAGCGTTCTAACAGGTTTTCTGGCAGGTGGGACCTGCTGTCAGTGTACACGTGGCAAAGGGCGGACGGAGAGAACAGACGGCCGTTAACGCGTGTTAGGGCACTCGTGCAGTTGCAATTACACAGCTGACTCTCTCTCTCGTCAGTTTCTCCCGCGACCTGAATGGCGACTGGAGGTGGCGGCGGTGCGGCGGACGAGCACGGCGGCGCTCGTAGTGGAGGCGGTCCCTGTCGCGGCATCGATGTGGACACCGAGGACGAGCGCGAGTCGCTCTACTTGTCGCCGGAGCGAGGGAAGAAGGGTGCGCGGGAGGAGGGGGCCTCGCAGGTGGCTGCGGCGAGCCAGTGCACCACCGACCCGCTCAGCCACTGCCTCCCGGACTACGGGTAAGAGCAATTTCCCTTCCCCTTTTCTAATTTAGGGGAATTTCTCGTTCTAGGGTTCGTGTGTCAGATTTAGGTCAGTAAACTAGTAGTGTGTGTTGAATATTTTCCTCTAATTTACCTTAGGCAACATTCAGAGATGTGGGAATTGTACATTCAATTCGATGGTGCCAAGTTTGTGTCAACAACCATGCGCCGGGCTGATATTAGATTTCTGAATTTGTTGGGACTGATGGAGAAGGAAGGTATGGCATGTGTGATTCAATTTACTATGTAAAAGATGAAGGGGAGGGATTGAATGGGCTAGACTTAGTTGACAACAATGTTAAGGTGGAAGAGATGCTCAGAAAATATGAAAAGTCAAAGAAACTAGTGTTAACAGTGATGAGGGACAAGAGTAAGCAAGCCATTTGTGTTGTCTCCTGTGAAGACCAAAAAGGAAAGGACAAGCTGTATGCTAGGTTATATCCTAGCCACATTGTAGTAGATCTGGAGGAGGAAGAGCAGTGTGAGAACAACCCCTTGTAGACTCAGAACAGTGTGTACTTTGAGCCTCTGTGCACAGTTGTTGATGAAAATTTGCATAAATCAGGAGAAGACGAAGAAGATGCAATGGAAGGAGAAGATGCACAGGAAGGATTTGTATCTGGTGATGACAGCTGGCTGTATCCTTGCCGGTATGATCCAGTTGAGGCAGAGCAGTTAGAGGAGGAAGGAAACAGAGGACATGAAGAAAAGAATTGCTAACAGGAAGAGAAAGGTGGATGAGCAGCTGTATGCAAGGATGAGTCAGAGGCAGAAGACATTTATGATTCATATGTTCCAGTTTCAGAGGAGGCAGTAAAGAAAAAAGTAAAGAAGCAGGGCCCAACTATGAGATCACACTCTCATGCGTACCACTGCCAGTTAGGAAAGAATGGGCTCCATCTGATGATGAAGAGGATCTAGGTTTTGTAAACCCAGAGGAAGATGATGGCTTTGAGCCTCTGCCATTTGTGCTGCCAAATGGGAGGAAGAGCAGAGCCAAGAAGCAAGAAGAGAGGGTGTGGTATGATGAGACAAGGAAAATCCAGAGCAACAATTCACTCTGAAGCTGTGTTTCAAGGATGTGTATCAGTTTAGGCAGGCACTATGCAGACTGCATATTGTGCAGTTGAGAAATTTTCATTACCACAAAAATTGCTCAGATAGGATCATTGTTTGCTGCAAGCCTGAGAAAAAGAAGAAAGGCATAGAAGAAGGAGAAAAGAAGAAGAAAAAAAAAAAGAAGATGATGGTGTACAGGGTAAAGAAGACAAAGAGGATGAACCACCAGCACACAAATGCCAGTTATGTCAGCCTCCAAGATAAAGAATGAAAACACCTTCTGCATCAAGAAGATGCATTTAGAGCACACTTGTGTTACTCAACCTAAAAGCACCAGAGTTAACACTAAATGGTTGTGCAGTACTTATGTGGAGGAGTTCAGATCTGCTCCAAACACAGGAATAAGCACTACAAGAAATATGCTAACTTATGACCTTGTAACAGTGACCCTGAAAATATTGGTCATAGATCTGTGACCATTTTGCATAATTTGGTCATGCGCTGTTTTGGAGGGTCTAAATCCTAAAATATAACGACCAAATCTGTCAAAAAGGTCATAATCTCCTTACATGGATTGGTCATAATGCAGATAGCAGTAATCTAGAACCTTTTTTCTAGCCGGTTACGGCCAATTTAAATGGTCATTCGCATGAGTCGACCGCCAACTCAGCAGTCTCGCCTACATGTCACCGCTTATGTGTCATTTTCGCTTAGTTGTCACTCTGATTGGACAGCCAACTCAGCAGTCTCGTCTATGTGGCGTGTCATTTTCGCTTACGTGTCAATATGACATGTAGGACCAATTGTCAGCTAACAAACCTGACCGCTGGGCCCAGCTCCCACCCAGCACTGATATGTGGGACCCAACCCCAACCCCGACCTGACATGAGGGACCCGCCCCAACCGCTGACATGTGGGACCCACATCCATCATACTTGACACGTGGGACCCACCCTCAACCTAGATCTGACATGTGGGACCCACGTTAACCCTGACATGTGGGACCCGCACCATCATACATGACATGTGGGTCGCACCACACGCCCTAGGACCCACCCAACCCCTGACATGTGGGACCCACATCCATCATACCTGACACGTGGGACCCACCCGCGACCATGACCTGACATGTGGGACCCACCCCAACCACTGACATGTGGGACCCGCACCCATCATACCTGACATGTGGGTCCCACCACGCGCCGTGGGACCCAACCAAACCACTGACATGTGGGACCCACGCCCTGCCTACATGACATGTGGGTACGACCCATGTATTTATTCGGCAAAACATTAGCGCCCGCGGGGGTTCGAACAC
Source organism: Poa pratensis (assembly GCA_947311845.1). Taxonomy (NCBI): domain Eukaryota; kingdom Viridiplantae; phylum Streptophyta; class Magnoliopsida; order Poales; family Poaceae; genus Poa; species Poa pratensis. The sequence continues at coordinate 76,840,884 of CAMZMU010000020.1, forward strand.
GCGACCGCGCAGTGGATGGTAGAGCTCCCTACCGCTGGGTCGAACAGGTAATCCTGTTTGTCTACAAAAGCTTAGCTATGTATTGTGAAATTTATTCTGTTTTATCTCCATCCAATTTGCATCCATCCAGATCCAATCAACACACCATCTCGTGTTCCCCTCCCGTCTCTTCTCCTCCTACCGCCGCCGCTCCGATCTCCCGCTACAGGCCAGCTCGGCAGCTCCGCCGCTGACGTCCCATTGATCCGGCTTATCTCTGCTTTATCCATGCCTATAACACATAGGCCACCTAACCTTAGATCAGTGAACGTCGTCGCCGATCTGCAACTTTGATTGGCCGCTTGTCTCGGGCATGCCACCCAGAAGAACCCCCTGCCAGTACGTTTGATGGAGGCCATCTAACCATGTTGCTTTCCTGAATGTCTCCAACAGCTTCGGGATGCTTGAGGCCACGGCCGCCTCCGGCAGCGGACCGGTGTGAACAAGGACCTTGAGATGAGGACTCGTAGGACCTCAAAGTTTGTTTCTCCCTGTTTAATTATTTACAATCCACCCATTCTCATTATTTGATTTTGTTTACCTTGCATTTTTGTGTGCCAGCCAGATGTAGGTGAAGTTATCAGTTTTTCAATATCTAAATAGTTGCTGTAACCATGTTTATGTTTTCGATTGTGAGCCTGAGATATAAATTTCACACCCAGATTTGTTTGTGTTGATGTGATTTTCTGTTAATCTGTTATTGAATTATCCTACAGATCAGTTTTCAAACTGTTGACAACAGATGTGCAATTAGATAAGTCTGATTGTGTTGAAATCTGTAGCTTTGGTTGTGTGACTATCAGAGCATGTAACTTGTTTTAGCTCTGTTGGATGCCCATGTCGTACGGCACAGGGGCTAATGGAACTTGCGTTTAAGAACTCATGTGTGAGAAGCTAGCTATATTTGATGATCATCGACTAGCATCTAGCAACATACGGAGCTAGCATAAGTGCAAGTTGCACAGGTTCATGTATTGATCGAGGTATCTGCTAGCTAGCTTGGCATCACGCTGCACATCAAGCTAGCTTTGCACGTAGGATATGATCCAGTACCGAAATATATTAGCCTCATGTTCATGCTCGGCGTGATCTCACTCAGCGGTCAATCTTGGCGACTCATGGTAAAATTAAAGCTCAGCCTCAGGTTAACATTTTCTGTTTTTCTGCCAGTTCCATTATAAACCTATTTCTTCGGTCTTCTCTGCTGCTTGGTAGTTCCAGTGCCTTCCAAAGTTCCATCTGAGCTATTATAACTGGCAACTTTTGATGATTTGTACCAGGACTCACGAGCCACACTCCATTAGGGAAAACATCACTCCCAGGTGGGTCATTGGATCGGTCCAAGCCCAACAATATTTTGTGAATTATTGGCAGGATACTATTGAACTGCACATTTTGATCTTTATTAGAAAAGATAGCCTATGTGAGTCTTTCCTCCCACTGTGGATTGTACGTCATATGTTGTGCTTTATATCTAGACATCATATTAAAAGATAGCCAAGTGTTCGATTACTGAATAAGTGTTCTATTTTCCGCCCCATGCAGATGAATGTTAAAAAGCTCAAGTTGGGTGGTGCCGTGCACGCGCTGTGATCATAGTTTAAAAAACCGGACCGGCGATCGAACCGGCAAGGGTCTCGGTTCACGGTTCACCGGTTGAACCGCCGGTTCGTCCGGTTCACTTGCTGGTTTTTTAAAGACAGAGCTGGGAAGAAAACACTAATAATCTGTGGAAAAACTTAATGTATATAAATAATCCGTGTACTAACATGACACGAGCAAAGCTTGGATGAGGTGGCTAGCGCAACCGAGCGCCTCAAAGTGACGGCAGAGGTTGCTGGTTCGATTCCCGCTGCGGCTATTTAATTTTTCCCACGCGTAAGTGCTACGCCCGGTCTGACCGGCGGGCTGGTAAGTCCGGTTTTCTCCAAAAACCGCCGGTCTGACCGTGGTTCGATCAGCTTTTTCCGGTTCGCGTGCGTGTCCGGTCCACTGCGCTTAACAAACCGCTGGGAGCTCTGGTTCCGGTTTTTTCTGGTTCAACCGCCGGTCCGGTCCGGTTTTTTAAACTATGGCTGTGATGTGAAATGACGTGTTGTCTGGCTGTCGCTAAACGCTTGCTGGTTTGTTGCGCCTAAATCGGTGGCTGCTCCATGACAGCTTTAGTTTGGGATGCGATTTTTCAAGGTAGCAGCTGGAGCTGATGAGTCCTGGGAAGGACATGGTGGAAGCTTGGACATTTCACAAGAGTAGGACATTTATATTTGAGGTGTTGGTTGTTCTGAAATGACAGCAAATTGTTTTGGATATTGTGCTATCAATGTTAATTCCACTTTGTAGTACTTATGATCATAGTTTCTTACATATGAGTGTCTGTGATCAAATTGTGTTATTGATGTGCAAATGCAAAAAAAAAATTGTAATTTTTTTTTTCTAAAACATATACCAGTGACGTGCAAACTAGCAAAGGATCCATGCAGCGTGAAAGCTAACTAGTGACAGGCATAAATGAAAAGATCGTCACTAGTAATCGAATACTAGTAATCGAATATTGCTTTACATAGGGTTTTGAAGAATTTGAAATATTTTTTTGGATTATTCTATTAAATTCAAAATATTTCTAAGAAAACTTTTTCAATATATTTCCCGTATTCCAAGTTAATTATTTTTGTCGTTAACTAGATCACATATAATGACATAACGCGAAGGTTTTCCATTTATTTGATTTTTTTTGAATTTCATATGCCCATTGCAAAATACGGTCAAAACGGCGGACATGACCGTTCATATCTTGGCGTTGAATCTTGCGAAACTATTGTTGTATCTCTGATGAAATAGGTACTTGTGTACCCAAAAATGATTTTTTCGAAAAAATAACGGGCAAGCTATGTGGCGGCTACAGTTCAAAATCTAGCGGTTTCCAGCTGAATCGGCAGGGTACCGTTTAAATGGGCATAAATAGGTAAATAGCTCAGAAATGCATGCCTTTGGGTGAATCTACATAGAATGATGTCTACTTTGTGACAAACATGTATCGGTGCCACTTTGGACGACACTCTCGGTAGCCGCTTCACAAAAAACGCTATTTTAAGCACTTGGAAAATGAAAAGTGGGTTGTTTTGTGAAACATGTCGAAATCTTTGTTCGGCAACATTGCTTGCCATCCCACAATGAACACATAGGCCAATTTTGGGCTCATTTGGACAAACTATGTCATGAAAATGGTCAAAACATTGCTCCTTTGTCTTGAAAGCTATGAATATTCGTTCGTGATAGCAAGTTTCTGAGAACACTTTTCCTATAAAACATTCTTATTGCAAGTTTATATTTTATTCTCGTAACTACGTCACATATGATGACGCTACGCGAAGGTTTTCCATTATTTTGAATTTTTTTGAATTTTGTGTGCTCATTTGAAAATCTAGTCGAATTCGTGGCCGTGACCGTTTGTGTCTAGTGGTTGAATCATGTGGATATTTTGACGTATCTCTGATGAAATGGATACTTGTGAGCCTAAAAATGAAATTTCGAAAAAATAACGGGCAAGCTATGTGGCGGCTACATTTCAAAATCTAGCGGTTTCCAGCTGAATCGGCAGGGTACTGTTTAAATGGGCATAAATAGGTAAATAGCTCGGAAATGCATGCCTTTGGGGTGAATGTACATAGAATGATGTCTACTTTGTGACAAACATGTATCGGTGCCATTTTGGACGACACTCTCGGTAGCCGCTTCAAAAAAATGTTATTTTAAGCACTTGAAAAATGAAAAGTGGTTTTTTTTTTGTGAAACATGTCGAAATCTTTGTTCGGCAACATTGCTTGCCATCCCACAATGAACACATGTGCCTAATTTGGGCACATTTCGACAAACTATGTAATGAATGTGGCCAAAACATTGCTCCTTTGTCTTGAAAGCTATGAATGTTCGTTCGTGATAGCAAGTTTCTGAGAACACTTTTCTATAAAACTTTCTTATTGCAAGTTTATATTTTTTTTCTCGTAACTACGTCACATATGATGACGCTACGCGAAGGTTTTCCATTATTTTGATTTTTTTCGAATTTTGTGTGCTCATTTGAAAATCTAGTTGTGACTGTTTGTGTCTAGTGGTTGAATCGTGTGGATATTTTGGCGTATCTTTGATGAAATGGATACTTGTGAGCCTAAAAATGAAATTTTGAAAAAATAACGGGCAAGCTATGTGGCGGTTACAGTTCAAAATCTAGCGGTTTCCAACTGAATCGGCAGGGTACCGTTTAAATGGGCATAAATAGCTAAATAGCTCGGAAATGCATGCCTTTGGGTGAATGTACATAGAATGATGTCTACTTTGTGACAAACATGTATCGGTGCCATTTTGGACGACACTCTCGGTAGCCGCTTCACAAAAAATGTTATTTTAAGCACTTGAAAAATGAAAAGTGGTTTTTTTTGTGAAACATGTCGAAATCTTTGTTCGGCAACATTGTTTGTCATGCCACAATGCACACATGTGCCAAATTCGGGCACATTTCGACAAACTATGTCATGAATGTGGCTAAAACACTCTTGTTAGTCTTGAAAGTTATGAATGTCTATTCATGATAGCAAGTTTCTGTGAACAGTTTTCAATAAAACTTTGAATTGCAAGTTTACATTTTTTTATGGTAACTAGGTCACATGTCATGACGCTACGCGAAGGTTTTCCATTATTTTGATTTTTTTTGAATTTTGTATGCTTGTTTGAAAATCTAGTCGAAGTCTCGGTCATGCCCGTTCGTGTGTTGTGATTGAATCATGCAAATATTTTTGTGTATCTATGATGAAATGACTAGTTGTGAACCTAGAAATGAAATTCCTGAAAAATAACGGCAAGATATATAGCACTTGTAGTTCAAATTTTAGCCATTTCCAGCTGAATCGGCAAAAACCGTTTAATTGACCGGAAAATGGTAGAAAGCTCAGAAATGAATACTTTTTGGTGATTGTACATAGAATGATATCTACTATGAACAATTGTATCAGTTCCATTTTGGACGACACTCTTGGTAGCCTTCACAAAAAGTAGGTCTATTAGCACTTTAAAAATGAAAAGTGGATTTTTTGTGAAACATGTCGAAATCGCTGGTCGGCAACATTGTTTGTCATGCCACAATGCACACATGTACCAAATTCGGGCACATTTCGACAAACTATGTCATGAATGTGGCCAAAACACTCCTTGTTAGTCTTGAAAGTTATGAATGTCTATTCATGATAGCAAGTTTCTGGGAACACGTTTTCAATAAAACTTCTGAATTGCAAGTTTATATTTTTTTATGGTAACTAGGTCACATGTCATGACGCTACGCGAAGGTTTTCCATTATTTTGATTTTTTTTGAATTTTGTATGCTTGTTTGAAAATCTAGTCAAAACACGGACATGCCCGTTCGTAGCTAGGGGTTGAATCTGGTGAAACTATTGTTATATCTCTACAAAATAGGTACTCGTGTATCCAAAAGTGATTTTAAAAAAATCATGAGCAAACCACGAGGCAGTTGTAGTTCAAATTTGACCCGCTTCCAGCGAATCGACAAAAGTTTATCTTTTTTACGAGAGGTAGATGGAAACATTTAACAAACAACCATTTGGTTATTTGTAAATAAAATTTGGTATAATATTTTTAAAAATTGATGTGGTCCAAATTTGCAACAAATATTTCGTAGGTGATTCACAAACTCTCTTTTTTAGCACTTAGAAACCATTTTTAATGGCAACATTGTTTTAAACCAATCAGAACGCAGAACCACTGTGCCCACGGATCACCCCACTGCCCAGTGTAGCCGATCTGAGCCGTCCATAGCTTTTTGATCCAACGGCCTGGCTCACTTCTCCTCCCGCAATGTGCAGCGCCCAACCCTAACCCTAATCCCCACCCGAACCCCTCGCTCTCCTCGCTATCCCTCGAGCGCCGCCTCCCTCTCTCTCTCGCAATCTCCATCTCTTCTCGCTCTCCCTCGAGCATCCCCACTGCGCCGCCACTCCCCCTCACTTCCTCCTCGCGCCGCCACAGTCCAACCATCTACCTCGAAAGCGGCGCGGCCGATGCTCCCTCTCGAGGAAGACGCGTGCTCCTCGGCGATGGTCTCCCTGACCGCGAATTTGGCCGCTTGGTCCCTACCATGGCGGCGGCGCCCCACGGTCGGCCACGCCCTGGCGGCGCGATTCGTGGCGCCGGGATAGCCACCAGGCCCCGGCGGCGCTTGCACCGTCTCCTCCGCGACGAGGGCCGACACATGAAGCGGCAGATCTGAGGTTCCCCTTTCCCTCCTCTTCACCCTCCTCTCCCCGATTCCATTCCCGGCCATCTCCATCTAGATCCACGCCTTTGACCTCGCGCCACCCCCTCTTCCTTCCCGTCTCCACCGTTCTCCCCCATCGCCATCCAACGATTCCCCATGAACAACCGTAGCTTCTGGTTCGCAAGTATTTTCGATTTTAACTATTCGTTTCCTCCTTCTTTCCAGGTCATGAACCGCATCGGCAGGAGGTGGAACCGAGGTGCGAGGAGACAGTCGACTGGAGCGGTCACAGCTCTTGCCGCCGGATCCCTCTTCTCCGACAAGGTTCGTGCCCTCGCTCCCTCTCACAGCTCTTCCCGCAGTGTCCTAGTTCTCTGGCTTTGGTCTGACTCGTGTTCGTTCGTTTCTCGTTCTTTGTTTCCAGGTGAAATACTCGACGGATCCCGCCAATACAACCAAGTGTAAGTTCCCGTCTCGAGTTAATAAGCGGATTCGTTTTCGCCGTGGTGTAGGATGATATTGGCTGATCTATACGTAACTGATCTATTCTCTTCTATTTGATTCTTGCAGCTGCCAATGGCATGGGCCGGGTCCTGCGTGTTCATTTCAAGGTGAGCTCACGAGCCTAGTCCCTGCGAATTCGTGTTGAGAGATTGTAGAGTGAAACCATGCACTGTGGCGGTTCTCTTTGGTGTATACACGGCAACAGTTTTCATGTCCACCGTTAGCTTGTGGAATTGCTGATCCTGTAGTTATGTGCAGCGTTGTTTCTTGCTCCTATGTGTTGGTTTGCTTTTGTCAGTTGTAGTAGTGCTGTTAGTATCATCTAAACTAGTCGAACGGAAAGAACTTAGAGTTCAATTCCGTGGCACTTTCTGTTGTAGCAAGCAGGGTTGTACTAGATTCAGTCCTTAAGTAGATTCTGTACCTCCTTGTTCTGTTTTGCCACTGAACCTTCGACCTAACTGTTTAGTCGCCCATATGTTGTTTTAATCCCTGTACACTTCTTTAGCTACCACCTTCAGTACCAATAAGAATTAACCTTTCACACTTGTGTTAGCTACAACATTATTATTTTTGAATTTGGTAAATATAAAATCATTGTATCTACTAGTTTCATTGAGTTCTCAACTGCAGATCTTCTAGCTGAGTATAGTTTCTAGAATCTAGTATAGTTTCTGGTATTGGTAAGTTGAACAAACACATTGGTTATTTCGTGTCCTTGCTGAGTATAGTTTCTAGAATCTAGTATTGCCATATTAGAAAGGGAATTAAACATTTACTACATTGGACAACATCATTAGCGTCTGAATCTGTTTGTTTATATGAACACATTGTTGTATCAAGACGAGGTGGCATCTGCATGCCTTTTATACCTCTCGCATGGTATTTCCTTAGTTATTGTTGCTTCTCTGTCAGAAATCATTCAGCTAACCAAATCATTACTTGTGCTAGGTGAAGGTAGGTGGCCAACTCATTACTTTTGCAGCTCTGTTTCAACTACAGCCCCATCAACACTCAACACTAAGTCAGGTATCTACTCATCTTCTGGAACATATATGGGCTTGATGCTTGATGACCTGATGCTTGATGCATGCAGCATGTGCTCTGAATCTGTTTATGATTTTTTTAGCACACGCTATTACTTTGAAGTTTGTTTTGTTTTATTTTCGTTTATATGTTGGCACTGTTTGTTGCCTTATGTCACGGGATCAATTGATCTGAAATCTGAACTCAGTCCTTAATATGTGGATGGATGTTTTGTTTTGCAGGTCGAAGTTGCTAATCTGTTTGAGATGGTGCTGCTGATGGTCGAAGGTGCAGGCTGAAGAAGTTGGAGGAAGCTTAAAGTTCAAGGCTATCAAATAGTAGCTAGCTTAAATACTTGTGAGCTCGGCTATAGTTTGACTGTTATTTGAAGAGTTTCATCTGTTTTCTTTGGTCTGATTGTTATATCGGTTTCGGGCTGTGAAAAAATTATTATGTGTGTTATTTGTAACGTGTGGACCGGTTTATGATATAATCTAAGAAATTCTGAAAATTCTGATGTGTGGGCTAATTATGTGAATCGCCTTACAGTACCCGTACCAAATATAATGGTCGAATTTGAAATTCAATAAATTATAAAGGCAATGGCCCAGATAATGAAATGTTTGACATGTAGGGCCCACGGCCCAGGAAACTAAAAGGCCAAACTGTTGGGCTGGGCCCATATAGCTGTCTAAAGTAATCTGCGAAAAAATATATTAAATGGGCTGAAATATTGGGCCAGGCCCATTTAGAGGGCTGAACTGGACTGGGCTGATTTTGATTTATGACCATTTCATTTGGTCACAATTATGCCACGTCAGCTCTGCCACGTTGGATCTGACAGGGACTGGCCACGTCAGCTCTGCCACGTTGGATCTGACGTGGATTGGCCAGGCTGGTAGTGACCAAAACAATTGGTCATAGAATTTGTGACCTTTGGTTTTGGTCACAATGCTTTATGACCAATCCCCAAAAAAGGTCGCAAACTGCCATTAGTGACGCTCATCTTTTGACCAATCGTTTTTTCGTCACAAAAAGGTCACAGATGCCAGTTTATGACCATTTCTGTGACCAATTTTGAGGGTCACAAGTCAGCATATTTCTTGTAGTGAAGGACAATAGTTGACAAAGCTAACAAGGACTTTGGTGTAACAGTGCCAAAGAGGATGGCCTAAAGGGTGAAGACACATGCAAGACAAACTGTTATGGAAGATCACAAGAAGCAGTATTACAGAATAATGGATTATTTGCAAACTGTGATAGATAGAAATCCAGGGTCTAGATGCATTGTCACCACTGAGATGGGGCTAACAGAGGAAGAGAAGGAATCAATTAAGAGAGGGCAGCAGGTTTTCATCAGTGACAAGCCAAGATTTCATGGGCTTTTCTTCTGTGTAAATGCTGCAAGGCTTGAGTTTCTTGAGGGATGTAGGCCCTTCATTGGGTTGGATGACTGCTTCATTAAACTCACCAGTGGTGCTCAAATCCTTGCAGCTACTGGCAGAGATGGCAATAACAATATTTATCCAATTGCTTGGGGCATTGTTGATAAAGAAGATACTGAAAATTGGCAGTGGTTTCTGGAGCAGCTGAAGGAAGCAATCGGTGGAGATGAAGGCTAGTTTGGGCAGTACACCATCATGTCTGACAGGCAGAAAGGGCTGATTAAAACAGTTACAACTGTATTTCCAAACTGTCATCAGAGATTCTGTCTAAGACATATTTATGCCAACTTCCAGACTGCAGGTTTCAAAGGTGAGGATCTGAAGAAGTGCATGGACAATGCAGCCTATTCTTATACCAAGGATGGAGTTGACAAGGCAATGGAGGAAATGAAAAAACAGTGTGAGCCAGCATGGCAGTGGCTTCCAAAAATTCCAGTGAACACATGGGCAAGCTGGGCCTTTGACACTAACTGCAAAACAGATTTGGTGAACAATAATTTGAGTGAGATTTTCAATAGATATATCTTGGATGAAAGAAACAAGCCAATAGTGACAATGCTTGTATGGATCTATGACAAGCAAATGGTCAGGTTTGATGAGAAGAGAGAGGGTGTGAGAAAATCTAGGTGGGAAATCACACCTAATTATGATGAGAAGCTTGAAATGATGAAGAAATATGCAAGAAATTGTGTGTGCCACAAAGAGCAGATGATGGCCTATGGCAGGTGACAAGTGGTGATTACACATATGAGGTAAATCTGGCACAAAGAACATGTGCTTGTAAAAGGTGGGATTTATCTAGGTTGCCATGCAACCATGCTGTTAGTGCAATCTACAGATCATGAGCATATCCAGAAGATTATGTCTCACATTTCTACAAAAGACCCATGTACCTGAATGCCTACAGGCCAGTGTTCTATCTAATGCCACCTGCTGAGGACATTATGCCACCTGCTTTCAAAGATCACCTGGAGGGAAGAAGGCAGGAAAGAGGAGAAAAGGCAAACATGAGGTCCCTAAACCTAAGTCAACATCAAGGATGGCCACTATTACCTGTAGCAACTGCAAACTGCAAGGACACAAGTACACAAGCTGTGCACAACCCCTCAAACCTGATCTTGCATTTAGAAAAGCCAACACAAGGTAACTATACAATTGCACACATCATAACTGCATTTTATTGAAATTTCAGTTACTAACTCTCTTATGTACAGTCAAACGAGACCAATCCGTATGAGGTAGGCAGGCCCAAGTGGTGATGGAGCAGGCTCATCTTCCTCTGCTGCTACACCTCCTGTGACATGGTCTTCTTTTGTTCCAACCAGATCAACTTATGATGCTGAAGGTCCAACAGTTTCAGCTCCTACTGCTTCAGCAAGTACAACACCAAGGAGAGGTGTAATGTCCTACTTCACAGCTGGGTCAAATGCAGGTCCTGGAAGGGATAACAATGTTGGTCCTCTAGATGGTTGAATTTCTAGGAGCAAACTATGTGATGTAAACCTATTATTTTGTTGTGACAGACATGGTTGAATTGCTGGGAGCAATTCATTTGACGTAAAACATCTTATTTTGGTACTTGTTGACTGAATGATGGAGCTAAGTTACTAAGTTGGATGATAGTAATCTGATGGAGGTGTGATCTCCCTATTTATGTCTCAAATTTATGTGTTTAATGTCCATTAATGTCATGTTTGAAGGTCTCGACAAGTTGTCGACAATTTGTCGAGACCTTAACATTCCTCTTAAATGGATCAAAAAGGTCTCGACAAGTTGTCGACAATTTGCCGAGACCTAAACATTCCTCTTAAATGGACCAAATAATTCACCATTAATCAAAAACAGCAACAATAACCATTCATTCACGTAAATAGACCTCACATCATAATTCATCAACACATAATAATTCAGATAATAATTGTACCTATTACAACTCACAAATCACAAATTGTTCATAATGCAACAAATAGTTCATAATCCAACAACTCCGTTGAATTCAACAACACCTCTTGATTGAACATTACATGATCAAGCTAAAATTACACATCACATAGATCCTTTATCTTCTTGAACCTGCTCCTGAGGTCTTCGTTCTTATTGAGCAAATCAGAAATGTAATGCTCTAACTTCCTCTTCTCTTCCTTGCACTTGTCCCTGTCCTTCTCTGCCTTTTTCAACAAGCATTTCTGCATCTTGCAGGTTGTTTCATCAGTGATCCTCTTCTCTTCTAATTGAGCCCTAGCATCCATCAGTGCTTGTTCAGCTATAGCCTTGTGGGCTAAAGTCACTTGCTTTTCTTCCACTACCTTAGCTAACTCATCTTGTGAATTCCTCAGATCAATGTGGAGTTTCTGTATTTCGTCTTGATACCGAAACCTCTGATCCACGTAATCCAGGGCATCAGTCACTCTGTCTTGCTTAACTTCTCCATACATTTCCCATAGCTTGCTCAGTGCTTTGATCATACCCATTGCACAAAGTCACACTTATCTCCATCCTAAAACAGCACTCAAAGATCATTTAACATGACCACTAACTAAAAGGAGCTACATTTACAAAAATTAGAGAAAAACAGTGATCACACACCTTGCCTTCACAGGCTAGGAACCTCCTGCCGGTGTTGTAGCCCTGAAATCCAACGTATTTGGCCGCCACATAGCCACATCGACAGAGCACATGCTCATCCCCATCGTCGGCTAATCTGCAGTACTCGGAATCATTAATGGTGTTGATACTCTAACAAGGGCAAATGGAATCGCAAATTAGAGTGGATTTCACACCTAAATCACCAATTCATCAAGAAACCCTAGAAATCGACATGAACCCTAGAAATGACCAAATCTGTGTGGACAGAACTTACATTTCTGCTGTCCGAGCTCACATCCGTGGAGGATTCTTCTCCATCGCCCCACGACACCATGGCGGAACGGCGGCGCGTGGTGGTTCTTCTCCGGCGGCGGGGCGGCGACGGCGCGGATCTAGCGGGCAGGACAGAGGAAGAGAGGGGACTGAGGGCGAGCGAGGGAGAAGCGACGGCGCAACGGTCATAACCGGCCCTGCCCTAATGCGCATTAACAGCCGTCTGTTCTCTCCGTGCGCCCTTTGCCACGTGTACACTGACAACGGGTCCCACCTTTCAGAAAACCTGTTAGAACGCTAACCACGGACGATCATTGCTCCGCGTCACAACATAGCCCCAAAAGAGGTATTTATGTGTCAAGACGACGACCGGTGGTGGTTTTTTGACAACTCGTCCGCAAATGTTGTGGTTTCCTATCATTTTCTCCCCGACGCATGGACCGATCGTGGGCGCTCCTGTACGTGCCTTCACGCGACGCGGAACGGTAGCGTTGCCTGAAGCGAGCTCCTTCATGGGCCGCATTTGGAGCGACCAAATACAAAAGGTACTGTTTTTTATTTTTTTTCTGTTTTCAAATCTGAATAAATTTCAAATCGGAACAATTTTTGGATTTGAACAAATTTCAAATCGGAACAATTTTTGAATCGGAAAAATTTCGAATCGGAACAAATTTCGAATTTAAAAAAAAATTCGAATCGGAACAATTTAAAATTGGAACAAATTTCGAATTTGAACAAAATTCAAAACCAGAACAATTTTTGAATCAGAACAAATTTCGCATCCGAACAAAATTTGAATTCGAACAAAAATTCGAATCGAAACAAATTCCAAATTTGAATAAAATTCAAATCGGAACAATTTTAAAATTAGAACAAGTTTTGAATTTGAACAAATTTCGAAATCAGAACAATTTTAAAATTGAACAAATTTTAAATCGGAACATTTAAATTTGAACAAAATCGAATTTGAACAAAAACCAAATCTGAGCAAATTTTAATTTGAAATTTCTTCAATTTTATTTTTTCCGCTAGAAAAACAAAAAGAAAAACGAAAAGAAAAACAGAAGAAAAACAAAAACAAAAACAAAAAACAAAAAAAACAGAGAAGAAAATAAAAGAAAAATCGCCTGATGGGCCGGCCCATTTACGCCGACGAGCGCTTCCCTTCAGACGACACACGCCCAAAGCGTCGCCTGAGGACGATGTATAGGATTTGCGCCGATTGCCGCAACCATCCCGCCGCCGTTCGCTGTGACGGTGGCGGGTTGGCGCCATGTGGCTTTTAGAACGTCGGCCGGTGGGCTGGACCGGCGGAAACACGCGCCAGAGAAAACTGTTCCCTGCGGCCCAGCAGAGCCCGCACGGTCGCCGACTCGTGCCGGCACACGCTGACACGGGCGCCGCGCCAGCTTCGGTTTAACGGCACGGAGCCTCTCTTCGGCCTCCCCTTATCCGCTCCAAGCCAATCAGAATTTCGCCGCTCCCGCTCATCGCCGGCCGCGCATCGTCTCGCCGGCCCGCCGCCTACAGACAGCCCAAGGCCAGGATGGCGGCGTGCACGGCCGCGACCACGTACGCGCACTCACTCCACGCCTCCCTCCCTTCCCACTCTCTCCCCTCCTAACTGTGTAGCTCACTCACTCACTCACTCACTCATCCAAGCTCTCCCTGCAGGGCTCGCGTGGGCGCGCACGGAGGGCCGTGCCGCCTGTGGAGGAGAAGCGACGGAACCCCAAACTCCCTCGCAGGCTCCGCGATGCGACTTCCTACGGGTGGGCGCCGGCCGGTCCGTGGCACGAGAGCGCGCGCCTCGGAGTTGCAGCAGGCGCCCGCCGCCGCGGCTGGCACGGCGGCTGGTGTCAAGACCCACAAGGTCACCGTCCACGACCGGGAGCGCGGGGTCGTCCACGAGTTCGTCGTGCCCCAGGTATGTGTGCGCGTGTCCGTTCCTCTTTCTTGAGATGGTGCTGGTCTGATTGGTGTCGGTGGTGACGACGGCCGCTTGCAGGACCAGTACATTCTGCACACCGCGGAGGCGCAGGACATCACGCTCCCCTTCGCGTGCCGCCATGGTAGCATGCTTCCTTTGTCATTTTTGTCATCAAACCAAATTAGATGACTTCCATTTGTCTATATGTGTGACATATATAGACAAATGGAAGTCATCTAATTTGGAACGGAGGGAGTATTTAGAAAAAAAACAACTAAAACAACTGAATTAAGCATGATGATGCAGTTTGTAAGTTACTCTGTCAGCTGTCTTTCAGTTGATTCAGTTAGAGCGAGCCCAATTCCATGTTTATTGTTAAATTGACTTGAGTAGCTACTGCATTTCTTTTAAGATTCAGTTGGTGTCAAACCTTAAATTCCGCTTCAGACAAGCATAAGATCTTCAGTTTACATCCTAATTCCTATGCTCTAGGACACTTTACTGAATTAGGAAAATTTGTGCTGATCAGGTTGCTGTACTAGCTGCGCGGTTCGGATAAAATCAGGGCAGATAAGACAGCCTGAAGCACTTGGAATATCTGCTGAATTAAGAGAGAAGGTAAACCCACTTCTTATGATTTGTTGTCACTGGGATCTTCATGTTCCTTACTGTCCAAAATCATCTATGTCTGCACTATTTTCCCGTTCTAGTTCAGCCCTATCATTTGTCTATGCGCTGCAGCATTATTGTCCCATGACCCAGTTCAGTCTTATCCTTCGCATTGAGTGGTATTCCCATGATTATTACAACTGTGGCATCTGGTTTTATGCATTGTAGTAACTTTATGTTACGAAGTATTGCATTTATCTAGATTGAGGGATTTAGAAAGCCTGTACTCCCTCCGTTTGGGAGTAGGAAGAGAACAGATTTAGAAATTAGCATGGTTTTTTTAAGGCGTCCCTAAGGGCGTGTACAACGCGACGCTTAATTAGGGGCGCTAGGATTTAATTTCCGAAAGTTGGGCAGTGTATGATGGAATCCCGGTATCATAGGTAGCGTCGATGCAAAAGTTAGCGCTACGCTTGTTGATTATTTTGCCTTGTGGCATGAAAAGCGGAGGAAGATGTTAGCGAATACAAGCGCCTCTTGCTAGCGCCGCGCCGCGCGTTGCACAGGTAGGCAGCTAAATTGGTTTTCCTATTTCACAATATTTAATTTTGTTTTCTAAGGGCCCACATAAGCGCTTTGCGCTGTACATGCTTAGGCGCTAAGGTGCCCCTCCTACGCCTTAGAAAAACAACCGCCCTAAAGCGTCCGTCTCAAGGAGTATATGTGGGCCAGACAGACCATGGAAAGGCTGTAGGACGCCTTACCGCCTTACAGACCATGAAAATTAGTTAATAAAATTAATTGGGTAATCCTTCGGTTTTGGTGCCCTAATTGCTAGTATATGTGGGCCATGTCTCCTTCTGTGCTCCCAGACAGGCTATAACTTATGTATTTCATCGTTCACTGAGATGCTACCTTTCAACAAATTGAAATGACTTTCTTTTCAGGGTTATGCCTTGCTGTGTGTTGGTTACCCTTCCTCTGATGTTGAAGTTGAAACTCAAGATGAAGATGAGGTAAGCACATTTGCTAAGCTATCTTTTGAACACTTAAGACTTGTATAGTTCAAACATATAGTAGGAACTGGGAAGTATTGTTTCGAATTTTGATGATTGCGCCACTAAGGATGATCTATCTCAATTTATAGGTATACTGGCTCCAGTTTGGAAGATATTTTGCACGAGGGGCTATTGTGAGTATTACCAACTTACTTAGATATACAAACTGTGTTTTTATGTTCTGGGACGCCTTGAGTAGAGAAATCTATGTGGCACCACCGCATAGTGTGTGCTGATAGCTGTGGTTATGAACCGAATTGTTATTCATATCTCTTAAATGCGCATCTTTCTAACCTTTTCTGAGATGAAATCGATGCATTTTTTTCCTTTCAGGATAGAGATGATTACGCGCTAGAGCTTGCAATGGGAGACGAGTGAAACGTCCATAACAGGTTCGCGCCACCATAAAGTTCATTACTTAGAATGCGGAATTTCCTTATTCTCTGTTTCGCCAATTATAACTCTCTTTCCACCTTTTTCAGAGATACACAGTTTTTAAGAGATGTTCCTGCAGTTGGTAGGTTATAGAGTTGCAAAGACTTGATTGGCATGTGGTGAAAGAAAGAAGAAATCATCTCTGCACACTAGTCTCCATGTTGCGTGTCCTGTACATTTGCAATTTTGCATGTGCAAATATGCTTCTTGTAGAGATGCCAATTCTGTTTTTTTCTCATTTGGTAGACGAGGAACGCTATGTACTGTAAGTAAATCTGCGAACTACTTAGCACCTCAATTCAACCTTCAGTGCAATAATGACCAGATGACTATAGCCGTGCTTGCCACCTTTTGGTACTAAACTCTGCTCCCTAACTTATGGATTTATCAAACTCGAAGATATGGCATGGCCTTATGATCTAACCACGGAGAACATAACAAATAACAAAAAACAGGAGATATGAACTTCATAGGAAGAAAATGGATGGGGTTTTACTAAAAATCGATTTTGAGAAAGCATACGATAAAGTTCAATGGCCTTTCCTACAACAAGTGTTACAGATGAAAGGTTTTGACCCTAAATGGTATAGATGTATAGAACAGTTTGTCAGTCGCGGGAGTGTGGGTATCAAAGTAAATGATGATCTAGGTCACTATTTTCAAACACAAAAAGGCTTACGACAGGGTGATCCTATGTCTCTGATTTTGTTCAATATTGTCGCCGATATGCTGGCTATTATGATTGCAAGAGCCAAGGAAGATGGACAGGTGGACGGACTGATACCTCACTTAGTAGAAGGGGGGGGGGGGGGGGGGGGTATCTATTCTTCAGTATGCTGATGATACGATCTTGTTTATGGAACACGACATAGAAAAGGCTCTTAACATGAAGCTTATCCTATGCATCTTTGAACAATTATCCGGTTTAAAAATCAATTTTCACAAAAGCGAGATATTTTGCTTTGGGAAAGCCAAGGAAGTTGATGATCAATATAGGTTGCTTTTCGGGTGTGAATCTGGGTCCTACCCTTTCAAGTACTTGGGTATCCCGATCCACTACCGTAGGCTAACAAATAGTGAATGGAAAATGATAGAAGATCGTTTTGAGAAAAAGCTAGCAAGCTGGGCTGGTAAACTGTTGTCTTATGGTGATCGTTTAATTCTGATAAATTCAGTCCTAACAAGCCTGCCTATGTTTATGCTATCCTTCTTTGAAGTGCCCATAGGGGTTCGGAAAAGACTGGATTATTTTAGGTCTAGGTTTTTTTTGGCAAAGTGATGGCCACAAACGAAAATATAGACTAACTAGATGGAATTTAATGTGCCGACCAAATGATCAAGGGGGTCTTGGGATAGAGGTTCTAGAGATTAAAAATAAAGCCTTACTATGCAAATGGTTGTTCAAGATTTTAGCTGGGGATGCCGGTGTTTGGCATGAGCTAATTCACAATAAATATTTACATTCAAAGTCATTATCTCAAGTGCAAAGTAAACCAACTGACTCACATTTTTGGAAGTGCTTAATGAAAATCAAAGATGACTTCTTTGAACGTGGTTCTTTTGTGGTGGGAAATGGAAAGAAAACCAGGTTCTGGGAAGACACTTGGCTCGGGGACAAGCCCCTTGCTAGCCAATATCCCTCAATATATAATATTGTTCACAGAAAACAAGTTTCGGTGGCTGATGTTCTATCTCAGGCGCCTCCTCCAAACTTAGGTTTCAGGAGGGCGTTGACAGGGGATAAGTGGACAAAATGGTTGCAGTTGGTAGAACGTCTTATGCAAATTAACCTTACAAATCAAAATGATGTATTTAAGTGGGGACTCACCACCTCTGGTGTTTTTACGGTCAAATCTTTGTATTTAGATTTCATGAGTGATCATACAAGATTTCTTCGTAAATATTATGGAAAATGAAAGTACCTCTAAAAATCAAGATATTTATGTGGTTTCTATATCGTAAGGCAATTCTCACTAAGGACAATTTAGCTAAACACAACTGGAATGGATGCAAAAAATGTTGTTTTTGTGATCAAGATGAAACAATCCAATATTTATTTTTTTCTTGTCCACTGGCAAAAATGATTTGGCGCATTGTGTATATGGCTTTCAATATTAAACCACCAAATGATATAAGAAATTTATTTGGTAGTTGGCTACAGGGTGTATCTAAAACAGAGAAGGTGCAAATCCGAGTTGATGTTTGCGCATTGCTATGGGCTTTGTGGAATATCCGTAATGACTATATTTTTAACAGAGCAAAGAAAACTTCATTTATGCAGGTTATCCCGATGGCTACTCATTGGATCCGTACGTGGTCCTACCTACAATCAACGGAGAAGCGAGGCGCAATGGATTTTGGGTGCAGCCGCCTGGAATCGGTCGCGTCGGATCTATATTCCCAGTGCAGCTGGCGTTCTGATTTGAGGATAACATGTTGATGCAGAGTCATTCACTGTTGTCTTTTCTTTTTAAGTGGTTGATTCATGTAGCCATTCTTTGCGATCGTTGATGTAATTCGGATGTAAGGATAACTGGATTTCAATAATAATAAAATAAAAGCCGCATGCATCAATCGATGCAGAGGCTGGGGCTCCCCCTTTTTTCTAAAAAAAAATGATTCACGGTAGTACTAGTGTCTACAAATGGAAACAACAGAGTACAAGGATATCTACTGGAAGAGGAATTTATACCAATACGTTGGAGGGTTTGAATCCTATGGAATGTTTCCTATATAATACCTTTGAATCATATGATTGGGGACACCAAATTCCTATGGAATTCATTTCTATGGCACCAATTTCATAGGATTCTCAACATGAGCTCAAACCTCATTTAATTGCCTATGTGAAGTCCAATGCAGTTTCACTCTATCTCCCTCTACTCTCTCTCATCGATCCTTCAAAATTCCTGTCTTCAATTCATTTGCACTATCCAAAGGTACCTGCTGCAAAATTCCTGCATTTCAAAATCCTATGGGAATCACTTCACATGACATCTCAATCCTAGTTTTTCCTATTCCTGTGATTTAAAATCCTGTAATCCAAAGAAGGCCTTAATGTTGGAGGTGGAATCTTAACGGTCTTGAACACGTTGAGCTGTTGAAGTGATTATGCTCATGTACTATATCACCCACATATCTCAACACGCTGAATTGTTGTCTTGATTTCATGTTTGCTTAGAACAAATTCCCACACCCCTGTTTATATATAAGATCAACATGCACCCGTGGAAAATGTGAGATACTACCTCCATTCCATAATATAATACAGAATTTATGTGACATGTAGTTGATATAATTATACTCCTACTCAAAATTACTTTATTATGCTTTTGATTTCTATCACATAAGTCATGTGTTCAATTAGTAATTATAGGTCAAAGGGAATGAAATACACCTTATATTTTTGGAATGGAGAGTATATCAGACTCACATTCAGATTAACTTGCACAAGGCTATTGAACCGTATCCACAATATTTATTTTGTTTTCATACGTAATAGTAGTATGAGAAGCTGAGAGCATTGATTCAACATCACCCACTACACCTTGCACCATCGCTAACATTTAGAGCAACATGTACCCTATTATTGATCCTTCAATATATATATATACTAGGTCCATCCATTTGTATACTAGTTTATACACATCCACTATATTGCGCTTTGTTTAAGAAATCTTTGAAATAATAGATATAGATGGAATACGTGTTAGAAGACGCATACCAAGACGGATGGGTGCACACGGTGCACATAGAATGGCAATTAGTTTATTAGGAATTGTAGACATTGGGAAATAGCTATTTAGTGGGTATAAACCACAATGTAGTTGCTTGTATGCATCCATTAAGTTCAGAGATCGCTCATGCAGTCATGCCTTAGTGAATGGTAAATATTCTGGGTCATCGTCAGAGCACGTTGGTCTTCGCATTCACTTGGATGATGCAACAATTAGTTCTTACCAGAAGTCGCCCTACGTACTACCCATTGTTGCTTCGGTCAACCATGCGGGGCCAACATTCCTGAACAGATGGAAGAGCTTGGGGTAACACAACGATGTGCACATCTTTATTTAGGTCTGTGTTCTAATCGCAGTAACTCTAGTTTACTCTAGAATGATTGAGACCTACGAGAAATCCACGAAATTGGCAACTTTCTATTTGCATGTAAACACAACTTTCGATATTATATAAACAATAAATTCTGAAAACACGCTGGCATACTCATTGTAGTTGATATCAGGAAAAGAGTGCCATATAATTTGACTCCTGAGTACTTGCCAGATTGCAATTCAAGGCCGCAAGTCATATAATCATGTCAACTAAATGAAGTGTGGATGATTACACATGAGCACATGCAGTCTACATTCTACATTAGCAAGAACAGTAATACTCCCTCTGGTTTTGTTTGAAAGGCTCAGTTTGAAAAACATGCAATTCCAAAACCCTTCCCGGTTAAGGAACGATTGAATTAATTAGGCTGTGGAGAAAACATATTTGACATGTGCATGCATGATTTACAATGTAGGGCCCCTTTGATTCAAGGAATTGCATAGAATTTTTGGAGAATTGGATCCTATAAGAAGTTTAATTTGTAGGAGGGAATCATATAAGAATTTTTCCTAAGAAATTATTTGTACTACTTCCTATAGAAAATCTAGCATTCCCCCAACCAACTTTTATAATTTTTTGATGGAATCAAACAAAATTTGGTGGCTACAAAATCCTACTATATGATTGAAGCAAGCATTAAATTGCAATCCTATGTTTTTTCATATCCTAGGAATCAAAGTATTGTTCTCCACGGAGGACCGTGCCGCCTGTGGAGGAGAAGCGATGGAACCCCGTCCTCAGGCTCCGCGACGCAACTGCCCACGGGTGGGCGGCGGCTCGTCTGCGGCACGAGAGCGCGCGCCTCGGAGCTGCAGCAGGCGCCCGCCTCCGCCGCGGCTGTTGTCGCGACCCACAAGGTGACCGTCCAACGTCCATGGCCGGGAGCGCGGGGTCGTCCGCGAGTTCGTCGTGCCCCAGGTACGTCTGTCAGCGTGTAGCTCCGGTGCGCGTGGTCTGATTGTCCATGGTGGCGACGGCCGCCGCATGCAGGACCAGTACATTCTGCACACCGCGGAGGCGCAAGACATCACGCTCCCCTTCGCGTGCCGCCATGGTATAGCGTGTTTCCTTTGTCATTCTTGTCATCAAATATTTACGAACAAAAACTACTGAAGTAAGCATGACGATGCATGTAATTCCATCTTTATTGTTGAATTGATTCGAGTAGTTGCTGCATTTTCTTAAGATTCAGTTGGTCTCGAACCTTATGTTCCCCCTCCGACTACAATAAGATCTCCATTACTTTAATTTACTCCCTATGATCTGTAGAAAACTTACAGAGTTTACGAAACTTTGCACGAATCAGGTTGCTGTACTAGCTGCGCAGTTCGGATAAAATCAGGGCAAATAAGCAGCTTGAAGCACTTGGAATATCTGCTGAATTAAGAGAGAACGTAAAACCACTTTTTATGACTTTTTTCACTGGGATCTCCATGTTCCTTACTGTCAAAATCGTCTATGTCTGCACTATTGTCCCGTTCTAGTTCAGCTATATTATTTGACTATGGGCTGCCGCATAATAGTCCGATTGTCCAATTCAGTCTTATCCTTCGCATTGCTTCTAGCATTGCGCGTCGTAGTAACTTTATGTTACAAAGTGATTTGGAAAGATTGTAGGAAGAGAACTGATTTACAAATGAGTTATTTAGATTACTCGGGTAATCCTTCGGTTTTCGTACTCTAAAAACTGCCAAGGGCTTTCTATTAGCAAGTGAATCAGGTGCTCTAGCTGTGCTCCTATACATGCTATATATTATGTGCGTCGTCACTCATTACGATTCTGCCGTTCCGCAAACTGAAAATTGAAATCCTATGGATGTCACATTTGCATGGCTTCCTTTACAGGGGTATGCCTTGCTAATTTGCTATGTGCTGATTATCCATTCTCTGACGTTGAAGTTGAAACTCAAGGTGAAGATGAGTTAAGCGCAGCTGCTAAGCTATCTTTCTGAAGACTCGAGAGTTGTCTGGTTCAAATGTGTAGGAACTAGGAAATGTTTGCGCCACTAAGGATGATCTATCTCAATTTATAGGTATACTAGCTACAGTTTGGTAGATATTTTGCACGAAGGCTATTACTAACTTATTTAAAAACGGTGGTTTTATGTCCTGGGTCGCCTTTGAGAAGATAAATCTCTGTGGAAAATAGCTGCAGTTATCAACCGAATTGTTAGTCACATCCCTCTTAAATGTGCATCTTTCTAACAATGCTGAGACGAATCGGCCATTTTTTCCTTTCAGGATACAGACGATTACGCGCTAGAGCTTTCAATGGGAGATGAGGGAAACGTGCAGAACAGGTTAACGTTCACGCCACCATAAAATTCCGTTACCTCCAATGCTGAATCTCCTTATTCTTTCTTTCACCATTTTTAACTCTCTCTTTCCAGGGATAAACGGTTTTTAAGAGACCTTCCTGCAGTTGGTAGGTTGTAGAGTTGCAAAAACTTGATTAGCAAGTGACGGAAGAAAAAAAAAAATCTCTGCACACTATTCTCCACGTTGCGTGTCCTTTACTTTTGCAATTTTGCAAGCAAATATGCTTCTTGTAGAGGTGCCATTTTTTCCACACCTCACAAAGAACCCTATGGACTGTATGTAAAGTTGCGACCTACTTTGCAGAAATTCCCTTTGACTCCGAACTCATATGCTCCTGTTAGATTAAACAAATTTCAAAAAATAGTAAAACATTTGAAAAATTCTGAATTTTTCTGGAGATGAACAAATACAAATGTTCTACATACGTGCCAAGTTTCGTAATAAAAAGAGATGTATGGTGCTCTGAGCGAAAAAAATCAGCGGCCAAAATGGGATTTAAGAAATATATTTTTGGAGCACTCATTTTGTTTTTTCGCACAGAGCACCACACACATCTTTTCATCACAAAACTTGGCATGTATGTAGTAAGTTTCTTTTGTTCAACTCCAAAGTTTTTCATAAGTATTTGAAATATTTTACTATATTTTGAATTTTGTTTATTATAATAGGAGCATATGATTTCGGGAGCCAAAACACCACCTAATTCAATCATGAGTGTGATGATTCTAGCCGCGGTGCCACCGTTCGGTATTTCACTCCACTCCATGTTCATTGATATACATCAAAGTCGAAGATATTGTGTGTTCTCATCATGAAGAACGGAACTAAAATATGAGATATGATTCACGGTAGTACTACTTGTGTCTATGAACTGAAGCAGCAGTCTGCAAGGACATCTATAGGAAGAGGAATGTATCCTAACCTTCAGTGTTGGACGGGGAATCTTAACACTCTTGAACACATCGAGTTGTTGAAGTGATGTATGCTCATGTACTGTATCGCCCACAGATCTCAATGCGCTGAATTATCGTCTTGATTCCATGTTTGCTTGAAACAATTTCCCAAACCCTAGTTATATATAGGATCAACATGCGCCTGTGGAAAATGTGTGATATACCTTACTTATATTCGCATTAACTTGTACAAGGCTACTGAACCGTATCCATAATATTTATTTTGTTTTCGTAGGTAACTGTACTATGAGAAGATCAGCGCATTAATTAACATCACCCACCACATCTTGCACCATCACTAACATTTAGACCACAGCAACATGTACCCTCTTATTGATCCTTCAACATATATACTAGGACAATCCATATTGTATATTAGTTTATACACATCCACTCTATGTTGTATTTTATTTGAGAAATTTTTGGAACAAAATATGAAATACGTATTAGTGGATGCATACTAAGATGCATGGATGCACGTGGTGCTCATAGAATGTGAGTTAATTTTATTAGGAATTGTAGACATTGGGAAAGAGCTACTGAGTGACGATATTCTTCTACGCAATTGCTTGTCTAAATGCATGCAATTCAACAAGTACTCATGTAGTCATGTTGTAATGTATTGTAATCTGGACAATCTATGGAGAACGTTGGTCCCCGTGTCCGCTCGGACAATGCAACAATTATGTGTCTTGCCGCGAGTCGCGCAGCTACCGATGTACCCTTCGCTGCTTCGGTCAGACATTCGGGGACCAAAGTTCTTGTATAGATCGAAGGCCTTAGGGTAAAACAATGATGTGCACATCTTATTTATGTCTACTCTAATCGTAGTAACTCCATTTTTGCTAGAATGGTAGAGACTGGTGATAAATCCATGAAACTGGTAACTTTCTATTTGCATGTATAAACTAGTTTCAGTATTATTATAAACAATAACATTTTGAAAACCTGCATATGGCATAATAAGAAATACTCATTATAGGTGATATCAGGAAAACTACGAGATATAATTTGACTCCTAAGTGGTTGGCATATTGAATTTCAAGGCCACAAGTCATATAATCATGTCAATTAAATGAAGTGTGGATGATAAACATGAGCACATGCAATCTACAATCTATCTACGAAGAATTGTAATATAAAAATTGAATGAGTGTTAATAAGAGATATTTTTGTTATTCCATCTGATTTAGATCAAAAGTAGGTCAGGACGCTGATCCAGACATCATAGTGAAAATTTCATCATTTCCTTGTTTTGACGGCTGCGAAGTAGTGATGCGCTGACCTAGACATCAAGGTTGGAAGAAGAAATAGGAAGTGAATAAGATGAAGTTCTTGTGAGCAACTTGATCAACGGAAATATGCTCTAATGTATGAGTTAAATCATGAAGGATCAATATCCAAGAGAAGAGTTCAAATATGGATCTAAGTTGAGGTCATGATGGACTCATGCGTGAGTCATGGTTAACCAAGGCTTGGTGTATACAATAAAGTTACAAATTCAATGCGTGTTTCTATAGAACGTGGTGGAAAATCAAGTGTTTACCAAATTGATTTTTCAGGTGCGATCCAAAGAATGTTCATGAGAGAGTTGACACTATGAAGATTATGTCTTAAAACATAACTTTGAGTGAGCATTCATGCTAGCTTCCATACATCATCATAATGAACAAATAATAAAAATATACAAGGTTGATCAATCCAAAGTGCAAGTTCAAGACGAGAATCTCGAATGGATAATATGCTTGAAACTTGCCATCTTTTTATGATAGTAGACATGTAAAGATGTGCCTAACGGAGGCTTTTTAACATAGTGGATTATGGGGAAGCAATTTCTGAGTTTTCACAAACTGAGCATGTCCAAAGAGGTGTTCCAACTTGAGGCTTGTATGAATCATCGTCATTTATCTCAAGTGAAAATATGCAAGGAAAATGTATGGCCTTGATAGGTTTTCCATTTTACCATTCTCAAGATGGTTGCTAGGAGACCACATTACAGGTTCAACAACTGTACAATCAACGCGGCTCTCGGGTGAGTAGATTGATCACATTGATGGTAGAGAGATCAAACCTTTTAATTTTTGTCATCATCTTTATATTTTTGTTACACCCTTTGTTCCACAATATAAGATGTTTTAGGTCTTTTCCACATTCACATGTATACACATGTATCTACACGTTTTATTGTACATGTCCATTCATTTTAGTCTGAATCTACACAATATGTGAAACACCTAAAACATCATATTATGGAACGGTGGGAGTAACTAAAATTTTCTATACACAAGTCATATTCACATGTATACACATGTATCTACACGTTTTATTGTACATGTCCATTCATTTTAGTCTGAATCTACACAATATGTGAAACACCTAAAACATCATATTATGGAACGGTGGGAGTAACTAAAATTTTCTATCTGAGATTTTATAGTTTGTTTTTATCTTCAAGAGAATATCATGTTATGAAACTTGTCATATTTTTGGCGGCGCAAGTTTTTTCGCTTTTTCGTTTTGTAAAGAGGTAAAACCCTCCACTTCAGTCTTTATCCTCCTATTTTTGATTTTTGGTTTTTTACCTTTTTGAAGAGGTAGAGTTTGTTGTTATTTCAAAAACAAGTTCATAAAAACAGAGCAAATATGCAATAGATATTGCAGTTTCGTACTAGTGTTCCAAAAATTCTGGCGCCTAGTAACGCTTAGAATGTTCACGGGGTACCGGAACCTCTGGGATCGCAAAAAGCTTATATAATGGTTAGATTCCAAAGGACCTATTTAAGGGGTTCTTCTCCTATTTCCAATCTTTTGAGCAAGTTTTTCTCCACCATTGTTGACGTTAATTATAAACTTTGCTTTATGTCCAATCCTCCAATTTTTTTTTTTTTTGCATATTTTGACCAAAAAAGGAGAAAAGATCAAGATATAGTTTTCACCAATCAATTGTTTTTTATGTGAAAGGAAACTTCTGAATCTGGATGTTGGAGCAATTTGTTAATCTACTCACATTTCTTCCTCTCCAATTTATTCTTATTTGTTGATGTTTCGGTGTGATTTGGAAACGAATGACTTAAACACTTGTGTTCTTGCATTTCAATTGTTGCATTAATTTGAATTATGCACGAAGTCCTATCTACAGAATCCCCACCCACCCTCGCGTCGCTCCCGAGCGGGCGACCCGGGGGGCGATGTAACACCCCGAAAATTCAAACCTAATTTTAGTGGTGTTTTATGACACCTGAAAAACTTTTTCCTCTTATCCAAAATATTTCTTCAAATCTTTGAGAATGAGTTGACTTAGTAATTGCTCCCTCAAAATTTTTCCCAGTGATCCACGAACCCGTGGTAATTTTGGTGCTTAGGTTTTCTCTCGGAAACCCTAGCCCTAGTTGTCAAACCTTTTAAACCCTTTTCTCCACCTATCAAAGGGAAGCCTATTTCCATAGCTGGAGAAATTCCACTAAAAACACCAGAGGACTCCCATATCCATATAAAGACAATCCATGCAAAAATATTGCATACCTCAATGCAATATTTGCAAGTTGGGCGTTATTTTCCAAAATGCCATTTCTGACCCAGAGATGTTTGAGTCAAGCTAGGGACCTCCATAAATTCTGATAAATTCAGGGGATGAATATTTTTACATTCACTACACTTCATCTTTTGGAGACAAACCCAGTTGAGCAAGTGTTAGCCAACTTTCTTTGTAAGGCCCTTTTCATGCCTTTTGAGATCTTCAAGCAAACCTATACCTAGAAAATCCTATGACCATGAGACTTGGTCACCCTGACCATATGGTCCATAGACACATATATCCAGAAAATCAACCCTTGGTGAAGTGTGAAAAATCACTTTGCCATGACCATGCCATTGTGTCCATTTTTGGACATCTTGTTGAAACCCAATTTTCCAGTAGCCAAATGAGCTCAAACTTCTTGGACACACCCCTTGTCCCAAATAAACCCAGTGGTAAAAATTTGGGATCATTTGGACCAACTTTTTCTTGCAGAACATCCATCGAACACCTTCTGCCATCTTCGAAACCCAAAATGTTTACACATAAAATCTTCTCCAAATGGCCTGAAACTTGACCACATTGCTCACATACCAGTAGAACATCACCTGCAAAAATCCTAGCTCCATTGGGATAGTGGAAGTCCTTCTTCCTTTCATCGAGCACCTTTTGTGCATTAGGTTTTCTGGGAAAATCTAGTCTGCAAAGTAGTGAGTTCTGGAGTGATTCCTGCTTGGTCGAGTTGGTGTTCTTGTGGGGGTCACGGTGGTATGATTGGTTGGTCGTTGCACCCACGCTTGACCCCGTGGCATGGCCATGCCGCTCGTGGCGTGCTCCAGACGCCAGGGCGCGCACTGGCCGGCGTCCACCCGCCGACGACCTCCTCTGTTCCTCGGGTCCCCTTCGCTGTTCCTCGGTTCCAGACCAAGCGAGCAGAAGCCGCACCTCTCCTGCTCCCCTAGCTCGGACCGGAGCCGCTCTTATCCCCTCCACCGACAGAACATCGCCGTGGTGGATTCTTTGCGGGAGCTTCTCCCCGGTGCCCTCCTCTCCCTGCCCTGCCCTTCATCTCTGTGGCCGTCGTGCATAAGCACCTAGCGCAGCACCGTCCCGGTAGCCGGAGGAGCGTAAGCCGTGACCTCACTGCGCCATTAATGGCCGCACCGACCACACACCCACCTCCCCTCCCCTCTGGTCTATATATGAGCACCTCGTGCCCTGCCTCGTAGGTATACATCTCCCTTCCCTCCCCTGAGCCCTCCCTCGCAGGCAGAGGAGGACGATGACCAGGGATCGATCCCCTGTGTTTCTTCTTTTTTTTCCCCAGCGAAACGTTTTCTGGCCCAGAAGAGCAACCAGCCCAGCCCAGCAGGCTGCTGCACAGCAGCGCAGCAGGCTGGCAGGCCCATTTGCGGCCCGACAGTTTTTTTTCCGGTTCTGTTTTTCTTTTTTCCTACTGGACCAGTTTTCACACGTTCAAATCTTTTGAACCGTAGCTCCGATTGGAATGATTCAAATTTCTAAATCTTCGTCTCGACGAGATCTTTCCGTTGGTACTGGTTTTGTTGTTTTTAAAAATATTTTATTTCGTTGACTTTATTTAACACAATGTTCCCCGTTCCGGGGTTTATTGTTTCTCGAGTTTCCGACGCGCGACGACACCAAGACCTCCCGGATCATTCGAGACCCGTCTCCTAAGGCAAGCTAACCCCTTGCTATTCAGCAGTGTTTGTTTGCTTATTTACTTATTGCCATGCTGAGTGTTAATATTTTTGTCTGTGTACCGTCATACTTATGCATGTCTGATTGTTGTTCATGTTTAATATGAAACTCGTAATATTGCTCCTGCCATGTTGCATATCATGTTTCATGTTTATTTATTGTACTTGCTTGGTTATATTATGTATTGTTAATATTTATCAAACACACACCATTCCTGAGACAATGGACTGGGGAAACCGCCGCCGTCTCACTAAAACATTAACGTTGATCTGTGGTGGCGCTGGTCGGTGGTATCGCCGCCGTAGTCACCCGGTCGACGCAACTCAACTGTGTTATATTTTGTAGTTGATCTGTGGTGGCGCTGGTCGGTGGTATCGCCGCCGTAGTCACCCGGTCGACGCAAACCAACTGTGTTATATTTTGTAGTTGACCTGTGGTGGCGCTGGTCAGTGGTATCGCCGCCGTAGTCACCCGGTCGACGCAAACCACCTGTGCTACCTTTTGTATCGATCTGTGGTGGCACTGGTCGGAGGTAGCTCCGCCACAGTCACCCGGTCAATACAAACAAACTATTCTTGAAATATTGTGTTGCTAATGTTTTGTCGTTTGATGATATATTATTATGTTATTGTGGTTGTTGTGTTGGACTAATCCTCTGTTGTTTGGACTTGTGAATGATGAAACTTGATTAAATGAAACACCCCTCCAAACAACGATAGGGTCAGTCCATGGTGCCACTAATCTGAACTTTGAAAGCAGGACCATCGTCGTCTCATGGAGCACCGTGACCTAGTAGGTTGTTAAGCCCCTTTTGTGCCATCCATTGGGCGCAGTCGTTCGGTTGCGCTGTCCGAGGGGAGTGGTCGACAGGCACGGGTTCGACTGTGATAGGGAGTCCGGAGCTAGGCATACCCGGTAGCGCCGGGGATGTGCCGGATTTACTTGCCCGTTGTACCATGCGTATAGGGTGGTGCGGGTGAGTGTCTTAGCAAGTGGACGGTCATGTAAGTGTATTTTACTTAGTACGACTTTGGCGTGACAACCTGAAGTACCGGCTAAGTAAGGTGCATTTTGATAGTTGGGAATGCAACCTCTCGAGAGTGTCAACCTAGCAAGCTAGCCTCGTTCCTACGATATGGAACAACAGTTCAGTGTCGGTCACACCGTGTGTATTTGTCGTGTCCGGAGGTTAAACTTAAGATCTATTTGAAAGAAATAAAGAACGACCTGACCTCACTTAATAAACGATTAAATGATGCAGGGAATGTTACTTGAGATGAAAAATGCGATAAGGCCAGCGAGCCTAACAGTGTTGACAGATGTAATGAGCCTTGTGAGGCTAGAGGCCAGTGGGCCTAGCTGTGTTTACATGAGTTGTTGTGTTACTTGGTACCAACTGGTACACTCGATTATACTCGTCACAGGTAATTTCTTTGTATGATTGCCAGTGTACGATCCAACCCCACCTGGCTTGGACTCTACAATGGTGATACCCCATTGTTTGCTTATGCCATGTTTTGCTTGTGATGCCATGCTACCTTTATGTTATTGATCTACCTAGAGTAGACACTTGCCATGTTGTAGGATTTTATTTCCAATGTATATCTTGTTGCATGATTGTTGGATTATTTGTATTGAGTGACGATTCTTGCTGAGTGCATACAAATGTACTCACGATGCTTGGCTTGATATTTTTGTCATGCCTTGATGGGCTTGTAAACCATTTGTAGCACTTCTTGTGCCTGATTGTGTAATGATTTCCATTATGTTGCACTGTCGTGACGTGCGGCCAGATATCTTGGGCTGGCGCACGGGACGACCGCCTCTCTGGTGATTTGTGCCAGGGGGGGGGGTGTCACAGACGTGGTATCAGAGCACCAGGCTGGCTGTAGACTACCCTAGCATGAAAAACCCCGCCTTACTTTTGCCCGACAGTGAGCCCGATGGATTTAACCCATCTCCGCCTAACCGGCATGGCTGGTGTCGGTCCACAGTAAGGTGCAGTAGGACGTGTCCTATTCCCTGAGAGAGGCTCGCCGGTTTCTTCCAAGAGAAGGAGCCGACACAACCCAGCATATATGAGACCCCAGTCCTAGCTGCCGTTTATCCCCACCCTCGCCTGCTATCCTTGGCAACCCAGCTCTCTTGAAGCAGGATCCTGCAAAGGAATCCCGCGTTCTTATCTCATCCTACACCCAGAGCCAAAATAATCCGATGGCGAACCCCAAGGTCGTCCTGGAAACCACTGCCGAGGATCATGGCGGATTTCCACTAATGCTTTGGAAGGTTGTCTGTGATCTTCTTGGGAGGCCTGCTCGCCCTCGATATGTGGTGTACGAGAACTCACTCTCGCCTGCCGGGAGTGAATTTCAAGCAGGCGTACATGTCGGCTCGTGCCCGTTGGGCACAAGTCAGCCTTACTTGATCCAAGGTAGGAGCATGCCCACTCTTCCTCAAGCCATCCAGGTAGCAGCCTGGGAAGGTCTCGTCCGCCTGCGGTACTCGGAACCGGCAATGGAAGAAAGTCGAGTTTTCCACTTTCTCCCAGCCAGACCCCATCATGGTGCGGAGGCCATCGAAACTTCCATTAGAGAAGAAGTTGACCCTGCCGTAATCACGCTGGTCACCTACGGGGCTGCAATGACAAAGTTTTGCCAATCTCTGAGGGATGAACTCTTCACCACAAGGCTCAACCTTGGTCGCGCTCACCTGCAACTATGTCGAGCAAGGAACCTACCTAACCTCAACTTTGGGCCAGCTCAGGATATAGGACTCCCGTTCCCATATGAATTGCTGGAACCCAGTCTTGATTCCTCCGGGACGCAAGCACTAGCCCCAGTTCAGCAGCACCTCCAAGCAGGGGGTATAATCCTCGAAGGCGTGCCTGCAATTCCCCACCCCGCGGGAGATGGAGATGTGGACACCACTCTTCGTCTCGGCCGCGCTCCACCGACTACCAGAGGCCGTCAAGCGGAGTAGAACCCATGTTTAGTTAGCCTGAGTGGCGCTCGTATGTGGTAGGTAAGAATCAGTGGGGTTGTTTGTTTTTCTTGTGTTGGCTTGTAACGTAAAGTTTGTTGTATGCTTTCTGGTTGATGTCGAATCAGCCCAGAATAAAACTTGGTGTTCTTATTCTCTTGTTAACCGGTATGGTTGAAATGATTATGCCATCCCACTACAAATGATTTTTGGAATAGCCCTATCCCACAGTGGCTGTGAGCCAATTATTGGTGGCACAGTTGTTTTCTTCTAAAAAAAACCTTGTTATCTTTTTTTAAAACCTGTGTATTCGTGGAAATGAATATACAGTTTTTTTAAAATAAAACCTTAAACTTTTGTTTTTCCCAAACTTGTGGTAATTATTTGCCTAAAATAAATTCTTGCTTGATTGGTTGATAGTTTGGTTGTAGATCTTGTTTGATCTTGCCAGGTTTATGTCTGTTTGAGCAAAAACCTTAGATTTAATTTAATTAACATGCTAGTAGATCCTATGTTGATTGAATTATGTGAGCCCCTGCCATGCCATCTTTTAAATGCATGGAGTATGGTAGAAATATCATACTTTTAAAATATCTGATTTCAATAAAATCTTTTGAGTGTGGATCTCTTTGGATATCCAAAATGCTAATATTTTGTAGAAAAAGTTTTAAGTGGGGTATAAATGGATCGTTCAAGAATTATCTTGTATAACCTCCTTAATCTCGAGGACGAGATTCTATTAAGGGGGAAGGTCTGTAACACCCCGAAAATTCAAACCTAATTTTAGTGGTGTTTTATGACACCTGAAAAACTTTTTCCTCTTATCCAAAATATTTCTTCAAATCTTTGAGAATGAGTTGACTTGGTAATTGCTCCCTCAAATTTTTTCCCAGTGATCCATGAACCCGTGGTAATTTTGGTGCTTAGGTTTTCTCTCGGAAACCCTAGCCCTAGTTGTCAAACCTTTTAAACCCTTTTCTCCACCTACCAAAGGGAAGCCTATTTCCATAGCTGGAGAAATTCCACTAAAACACACCAGAGGACTCCCATATCCATATAAAGACAATCCATGCAAAAATATTGCATACCTCAATGCAATATTTGCAAGTTGGGCGTTATTTTCCAAAATGCCATTTCTGACCCAGAGATGTTTGAGTCAAGCTAGGCACCTCCATAAATTCTGATAAATTCAGGGGATGAATATTTTTACATTCACTACACTTCATATTTTGGAGACAAACCCAGTTGAGCAAGTGTTAGCCAACTTTCTTTGTAAGGCCCTTTTCATGCCTTTTGAGATCTTCAAGCAAACCTATACCTAGAAAATCCTATGACCATGAGACTTGGTCACCCTGACCATATGGTCCATAGACAGATATATCCAGAAAATCAACCCTTGGTGAAGTGTGAAAAATCACTTTGCCATGACCATGCCATTGTGTCCATTTTTGGACATCTTGTCGAAACCCAATTTTCCAGTAGCCAAATGAGCTCAAACTTCTTGGATTAACCCCTTGTCCCAAATAAACCCAGTGGTAAAAATTTGGGATCATTTGGACCAACGTTTTCTTGCAGAACATCCATCGAACACCTTCTGCCATCTTCGAAACCCGAAATGTTTACACATAAAATCATCTCCAAATGGCCTGAAACTTGACCACATTGCTCACATCCTAGTAGAACATCACCTGCAAAAATCCTAGCTCCATTGGGATAGTGGAAGTCCTTCTTCCTTTCATCGAGCACCTTCTGTGCATTAGGTTTTCTGGGAAAATCTAGTCTGCAAAGTAGTGAGTTCTGGAGTGATTCCTGCTTGGTCGAGTTGGTGTTCTTGTGGGGGTCACGGTGGTATGATTGGTTGGTCGTTGCACCCACGCTTGACCCCGTGGCATGGCCATGCCGCTCGTGGCGCGCTCCAGACGCCAGGGCGCGCACTGGCCGGCGTCCACCCGCCGACGACCTCCTCTGTTCCTCGGGTCCCCTTCGCTGTTCCTCGGTTCCAGACCAAGCGAGCAGAAGCCGCACCTCTCCTGCTCCCCTAGCTTGGACCGGAGCCGCGCTTATCCCCTCCACCGACAGAACATCGCCGTGGTGGATTCTTTGCGGGAGCTTCTCCCCGGTGCCCTCCTCTCCCTGCCCTGCCCTTCCCCTTCATCTCTGTGGCTCCTGCGCCGTCTGTGGCCGTCGTGCGTAAGCATCTAGCGCAGCACCGCCCCTGTAGCCGGAGGAGCGTAAGCCGTGACCTCACGGCGCCATTAATGGCCGCACCGACCACACACCCACCTCCCCTCCCCTCTGGTCTATATATGAGCACCTCGAGCCCTCCCTCGCAGGCATACATCTCCCTTCCCTCCCCTGAGCCTCCCCACGTTTCTTTCGGCAGAGGAAACCGAGCTCGGGCTTCGGCCATGGTCGCCGTGACCATGTCGAGGATGGACTCGAGCCGTCAAGCCTCCCCGCGCCCCTAGCCCTCCTTCCCTGGCCGCGGTACACCGCCTCCGGGCCGTACCCATCATCGGCCGACCCTCCCGGCGAGTCTCTGGCCGTCCCCGGCCATCCCCTGCACGCTCCAGTGCGTGGGCAGAGGAGGACGATGACCAGGGATCGATCCCCTGTGTTTCTTCTTTTTTTTCCCAGCGAAACGTTTTCTGGCCCAGAAGAGCAACCAGCCCAGCAGGCTGCTGCACAGCAGCGCAGCAGGCTGGCAGGCCCATTTGCGGCCCGACAGTTTTTTTTCCGGTTCTGTTTTTCTTTTTTTCCTGCTGGACCAATTTTTACACGTTCAAATCTTTTGAACCGTAGCTCCTATTGGAGTGATTCAAATTTCTAAATCTTCGTCTCGACGAGATCTTTCCGTTGATACTGGTTTTGACTTTATTTAACACAATGTTCCCCGTTCCGGGGTTTATTGTTTCTCGAGTTTCCGACGTGCGACGACACCAAGACCTCCCGGATCATTCGAGACCCGTCTCCTAAGGCAAGCTAACCCCTTGCTACGAGCAGTTCAGCAGTGTTTGTTTGCTTATTTACTTATTGCCATGCTG
Source organism: Poa pratensis (assembly GCA_947311845.1). NCBI lineage: Eukaryota > Viridiplantae > Streptophyta > Magnoliopsida > Poales > Poaceae > Poa > Poa pratensis. Next base: position 76,875,693 of record CAMZMU010000020.1, read on the forward strand.
AGTGTTAATATTTTTGTCTGTGTACCGTCATACTTATGCATGTCTGATTGTTGTTCATGTTTAATATGAAACTCGTAATATTGCTCCTGCCATGTTGCATATCATGTTGCATGTATATTTATTGTACTTGCTTGGTTATATTATGTATTGTTAATATTTATCAAACACACACCATTCCTGAGACAATGGACTGGGGAAACCGCCGCCGTCTCACTAAAACATTAACGTTGATCTGTGGTGGCGCTGGTCGGTGGTATCGCCGCCGTAGTCACCCGATCGACGCAACCCAACTGTGTTATATTTTGTAGTTGATCTGTGGTGGCGCTGGTCGGTGGTATCGCCGCCGTAGTCACCCGGTCGATGCAAACCAACTGTGTTATATTTTGTAGTTGATCTGTGGTGGCGCTGGTCGGTGGTATCGCCGCCGTAGTCACCCGGTCGACGCAAACCACTTGTGCTACCTTTTGTATTGATCTGTGATGGCGCTGGTCGGAGGTAGCTCCGCCACAGTCACCCGGTCAATACAAACAAACTATTCTTGAAATATTGTGTTGCTAATGTTTTGTCGTTTGATGATATATTATTATGTTATTGTGGTTGTTGTGTTGGACTAATCCTCTGTTGTTTGGACTTGTGAATGATGAAACTTGATTAAATGAAACACCCCTCCAAACAACGATAGGGTCAGTCCATGGTGCCACTAATCTGAACTTTGAAAGCAGGACCATCGTCGTCTCATGGAGCACCGTGACCTAGTAGGTTGTTAAGCCCCTTTTGTGCCATCCATTGGGCGCAGTCGTTCGGTTGCGCTGTCCGAGGGGAGTGGTCGACAGGCACGGGTTCGACTGTGATAGGGAGTCCGGAGCTAGGCATACCCGGTAGCGCTGGGGGATGTGACAGATTTACTTGCCCGTTGTACCATGCGTATAGGGTGGTGCGGGAGAGTGTCTTAGCAAGTGGACGGTCATATAAGTGTATTTTACTTAGTACGACTTTGGCGTGACAACCTGAAGTACCGGCTAAGTAAGGTGCATTTTGATAGTTGGGAATGCAACCTCTCGAGAGTGTCAACCTAGCAAGCTAGACTCGTTCCTGGGATATGGAACAACAGTTCAGTGTCGGTCACACCATGTGTCTTTGTCGTGTCCGGAGGTTAAACTTAAGATCTATTTGAAAGAAATAAAGAATGACCTGACCTCACTTAATAAATGATTAAATGATGCAGGGAATGTTACTTGAGATGAAAAATGCGATAAGGCCAGTGGGCCTAGCAGTGTTGACAGATGTAATGAGCCTTGTGAGGCCAGTGGGCCTAGCTGTGTTTACATGAGTTGTTGTGTTACTTGGTACCAACTGGTACACTCGATTATACTCGTCACAGGTAATTTCTTTGTATGATTGCCAGTGTACGATCCAACCTCACCTGGCTTGGACTCTACACTGGTGATACCCCATTGTTTGCTTATGCCATGTTTTGCTTGTGATTCCATGCTACCTTTATGTTATTGATCTACCTAGAGTAGACACTTGCCATGTTGTAGGATTTTATTTCCAATGTATATCTTGTTGCATGATTGTTGGATTATTTGTAGTGAGTGACGATTCTTGCTGAGTGCATACAAATGTACTCACGGGCCTTGTGTTTGTGGCCAGATATTGGCGAGGATTCATCTTCTACCTTAGCAAGGATGTGGAGCAAGAGCGTGCTAGGATCAGTAGCCCAGCCAGATGCCTGTGGAGTGGAGCCGCTCCAAGCCGTTGCCTTAGCCGTCTTCCGCTGCCAGTTAAACTCTGTACTGAGCCATGCTTGGCTTGATATTTCTGTCATGCCTTGATGGGCTTGTAAACCATTTGTAGCACTTCTTGTGCCTGATTGTGTAATGATTTCCATTATGTTGCACTGTCGTGACGTGCGGCCAGATATCTTGGGCTGACGCATGGGACGACCGCCTCTCTGGTGATATGTGCTAGGGGGGGGGGGGGGTCACAGGCGACCAGAAACCCTAGCCGTCGGGCCCCTTGCCGGCATCCCCCTGCCGCCGTCGCCGCTGTTCTCCGCGCGGTGGCGGCGGCGCTCGTCTCTCCAAAAAGGGGAGCGGGCAGCGCACGGGGCTTCTGAGCGGAGGAGCCCGCGTCTTCTCCGGCGGGGCATGCCGGGGCGACGACCCTGGCCGCTTGGGCGGCGGGAGCAGCGGCGGGCGCTCTGCATCCTGGCGAGTGGGGCGCGTCTTCGTCGGCCTCGGTCGTCTTCCCGGTCGGCGGGCCCAGGCGATGGGGCGCGGCCCTGCGGCTCTAGCTGGCAAGCGGCACCCCCGGATCTGGTGGAAGCGGTGCAGGCGGCGCCCCCTGTGGGCTCCTCCGGCGCTTGGGCTCGGCCGACGGCTCCGGCCTCCCGAGCTTGCAAGATCCGCCTCCGTGCCCAGCCGGGTGCTAGGTTTGGAATGGTCTCGGGCAACGAAGAGATGCTGAGGGTGAGCGATCTGGTGCAGTTGTTGCGGTTGGAGGTGGAGTGGCAGATCCGGGTGAAAGCTTGTCTCCGTTCGTCGGAGCCGATGATGGCGATTCCTTGCGTGTCGCCCCCTTCATGAAGGCATCATCGAGGTGAAGCGTCCACGTCCCTCTGCTACCTCCGGGGGAAACCCTAAATCCATGGATCGCATGATGTCGGCGCTCCTACGTCGTCTCCCTCTTGGGGGCATCATCTCGGGAGGTATGCACCAGTCGATGGGACCAGTTAGGGTTTTGGTGGTGGATGCTAGGTTCCGCGTGGTGGCTTGCGCGGCAACAGCGACGTCGACGAGTGATTGTTTGGTTGCGGCAAAATCTTGGTAGTCGGCTCTTGCTCCGGCGTGTTCGACTCGTCCCCTTGCCGGACTTCCCCTGCTTTGAAGTCGGAGCTATGATCGGCGTGTCTGCGGCGACGATGACGTGCGTGGGGCTGTCAGGTTGTGGTGACCTTCGTCGGCGCGGATCCTGCCCATCTCCTCTTCCGAGCTCATCTTCAGAATCGGAGCTGCCAGCCTTCTGCGTGAAGGGTCATCTGTTTGGCATAGGCCGGTGTGGGCTTCCCGAGGCCGGTACGATGAGGTCTTCTTCGGTGGTTGCTTCTTCGAGGAAGTCGGAGTCGCTCGCGAGGAGTGAGTGATGACGATGACGTCGGTGGGCTGTCTCGACGATGACTCTCGTCTCTACCGTTGTGTGTGCTGTTTGCGTTTGGTAGCCAGGGTGGCCGTGTGTGCCCTCCCGGCGGTCGTGTTCCATGACGGCCGGTGAGAGTGTTTGTACCGGTTTTAGGCCGGTTTCCCGCTAATTAACCGGCCAATTCCCACCTCTTTTTAATTAATTAAAACTAGCGGGGTGGCCCGCGCATTTGCGCGGCTAAACTATCTATGATGTTAGATCTTGCTATCACATTTATTATCTGATTTTTATTAATTTAGTACTTTCAGAATATTTAAGTATTTTGAAATTGTATATTATTTTTAGCTTTTAATATGCCCTTGGATTTTTTTTCTCAATTCATGTCAATTAGCGTGGCTTTAAATGTTACTTAATTTAATTTTGTAATATTACAGCATCTCACAAAAAATTTGCCGATTCATATGTCAATTTTTAATTATTACTATTTTTAATAATTTTAAATATCATCGTGTCGAACAAAATATTTGCCGATTCATGTTTCATTTTTTATCACCTCTCTCTCTTTGCTTCATTTTCTCGTCTTTACAGCTGTGTCATAATTGAATTTGTTTCAGTTACAATTATAATTTGGATCTTCTTAGTTAGTAGATGCTATTTTCCGGTAGACGGCATTTTTTATGTTGACATTTTTTCTAACACACCTAAACCTAGATTATATAGCTATGTATTGTTATTTTTATATTTTCCATAAAATTAGTTGTATATAACCAACCATATTTTTCCCACTACATATTTCAGGACACGTTCTCTGATTGTTAAATCACGTTCCACGCCATGTAAAAAAAATCACAGTCCACACTCCACAGTATATCTCTGTTCTGAAAAGCATGGAAGAAAATTCCCCTTTCTCTTTCTACCGCGACTGTGCCCAATCCAACCGTACTCATGAAAAATCCCCTTTCTCCAATGTTTTTGCCCGACCATGCTCTTGGAGCTGATTCTTCACCAAGTTGTGGATGCGCGCTGGAGCCGAAGATATGGTGTTGACCGCCGGCGAGGGTGCATCTCGCCGTCGCTGATTTAGAAAGGTAAAGCGCGGTGGCCGGCAAGGTGAGTGCGACAGTGCGGACTGCAGGGTGCGCCACCGGGCGCGGCCCTGGATGTGGTCAACGACGACAAAGGCGGCAGCTGTGACCCGCATTCAGCAGGCAAGGTGCATGCCTCGCTGCTCAACCCCGCCATGCATGGCTGCTTCCTCATTTCTTTTCGTTTCTCAAATTTTGTTTATGGGATAATCCATAATTTAATCATTCATTTTAGTCTTGTCATTGAGAAACATAAAAGCAGCTATATAGGCAGACCATCTGATAGCGCTTGTGTCATTTAGCTTGGAGCAGGAGCAGCCACTTGTAGTTCCGATCTCCAGCCCACATCTAAATATTAACCCAGATGACAAATAATATGTGCTGCAAACTCGAGGTAACCTCTATAATTGATAGTTCAAAGAAGAATAAATTCTCCATACTATAGCCATTTTTAAAGATAGCCAATATAAGAGAGTTTTGGATTTTTGTAGATTTGGGGTATTCATTATCTAAAATTAATCCACATGTACATCATAAAAAATGAAAATATGAAGATCAAAGATATTTGTACGTATCTATGTGAAATGAATCACGCCCAGGATTGAATCATGATAAATGGTAAGGAAGCAGGAACATGATTAGTTGAATTGGAACTTATTAGCTCTTGTTTAAATTTCTGCTCCCATATTTTGGCATGATTACTCTATGATGTTGATCCGCACTCCACTCCATCAGTCATGATTTTAATCTTCTCTACCTCAGATCCCTTCTTCAGCGCTCGACTCGGCAGCCGCTCCTACTCTGACGCTCGGGGCTTGTTTATCATCGCTCAGGCTCGACGGTCGTGTCAATTTGTCCAGTTCTCGTGCGCCTATTTTGGTGGTTTGGTGGCAGTTTGATCCGACATTTGGAAGGCAGGGCGGTGTGCGGTCATTAGCTCCAGTCTTAACCTCCACGTCCCCAAGATTCATCACCACACATGTGAAAACTGATCGGCAGCACCTCAGCAGCAGGCCACAAAATGTGAGTTCCCATATTTTTGTTTTCCCCAGTAGAGATTTTTACCGTAGATGTACCTAAAGAATATGAGCCATCCATTGAATACTTAAACGGAGGTCAGGCGTGAACACTTTAGTTCATATAGCATTGCTGCGAACTCTGAGTTGATAAGGTCTCCCTGCATCGAAAAAACATAGCGAAACCCTCACATTGCTGCGAACTCTGATTTAATAAAATTTCCCTGCATCGGAAAAGCATAGTGAATTCTCTTTTGTATTGTGTTGGTGCAAACACTGAGTTAGTAATTCTTCTTTTTATCATATAAAATCCAGTGAGACCTTAATATTAACTAATAATTAATAGGCTTTACAATGTAGAGTTGTAATCAAGCCACATGCATATATCTCACAAACAAATATATATATAGGCTAGTAGCTGCTAGCTGATACGATCATGTACATGCTCGTTCTTTTTGTTATTTTTTATACGTACCTGGTTGTAGCTTCTTTGTAACTTCCTCCCTATGCCGGCCGGGCCAAGACCAGGAACAAACGTCTTCAACTTGCATATTGTCCCAAATCGTTGGTGTCTATAGTGTAGCACCTAGTTGAAGCCTCATAGTAAATCAATTTGTAGGAGCCTATGCCGGTATGCATGCCTCTTGCGAGAAAAGCGGCGGCGTGCGGGAGGACATGCGCCGACATGATCGCTATGCTGTGATGTCCCAGGGTCCTGCCCATCGATCCAGCAGCCTGAAAGCCAAATATAAGTCGGACGTGTGGAGAAATCTTCTAGTCATACACGATCACAATCACGGCCGGAGAAATCTTCTATTCTTGCAGGATCACAATCACGACTGATGTTCTCCGGCCAGAGAAATTCGTCTTGTCCTACTAATTGATTCTGACCCGCGTCTAACCGGCTTTCTATCCAGCATACGAAGCCGCCATAGGCTAGGTTGCCATCGATCCTAGCTAATCAGCTCCAGCTCCGCCAAAGCCATCACTTCTCGACAGATCAAAATCAAGCTTGTCATAGACCTTGCTACCAAGGGCCTTGTTTGTTGGGAACTTCGTCCGCATGAGATCGGAAATTTCTCAAGCATCATTATATCAGGCTTTTTGTAGACTTTATGCAGGAACAAAACCTTCGCATGTAAACCTGAAACGATCGATGTTTCAGGTGCAATAGAAAGTGGTCAATAGGATGTTAACTGCTCGGCTGCTCGCATCCACCACACCATGACCTGAAGAAATACAAATTAGAAGCACGGTGAACTGAAGAAATCAGTTTGTTCAGTTTGAAATAAGTGACACAGCAGGTCCTATAATATAGGTTTGTTCTCGAAGTTAACAGGCTGCCTGATCTGTACAGACGACAAAGAAGGGCATGAAGACCGGTCCTGGAGGCAAGCCATTCATGGATGATTAAAAGATAGAAACAGGCACCTGGAGAACCACCCGTCGGCGAGCCGCTATGTACGCTAACGACAACTTCTGGATTGCTAGATAGACAGGGTAGCAGGTATGGAACGGGGCAGAGTTTTATCATATAGGCGGCAATACCTGTGACCGCTGGCCTGCCAGCCGAGTGTTTCTCTCCATCCAACGATGATACTGGACTCTTGTAGGCTGCCCGGTCGTCTTAACCTTCTATGCCCCATGACCTCTGATCAAATAGGCTAAATTCTGTACCCTCTTGGATACGTACGATGCATCAGCAGGGTCTTGTTTGTATGTTCACCAAATCCTCTCGATGACCAACGCATACACCATGCGTGTGTTGCCTTAAGGAGAGAACTTGTGTTTTAGATGCCTCAAGGAGCGAATTAAACCTACTTGAATCGACTTGATGCATACGACCGATCCTTTGCCGTTGTCATGTTGTGTCTACCGTCGTCCGTGATGTCCATCGATTCTAAATCTGTAGTGCCGCATATGGTAGGCTTGGCCTTGTTGCTTCGTCGGAGCAAGATCGTCAAAGATCTCGCCGCCGTTGCCTCGTATGATCCAGGCTTCGGTATGTCACCTCTAAACCTTGTAAAATTTATAGTAAACACTTATATTCAAATCAATATATATATATCTTACCGTGGTATTACACCTTCTGGATATATGTTGCAGTTCTTGCAAAATAATTTTCAAATTCATTATAGCAGTTTTATTGCATACATCAAATGACATGTACCACCATTGAATGATCAGTTGTGGCCATTTTGTGAACACAAATCCTGAAAATCCGTAGTAAAAGTTAGCTCTTCAAAGAGTATGCTATAACACAGAAATATTTAGTTTTTAGATAAAGAAATATATATATTTTTGTGTTGAAAGTTGTATATGTCTTTGAAATATGTATGGTATCATATCTTAAAGAAGAATGATGCAGTCCTCATATGTTGGGTTGTCAACTTGTCATGCCTGTTTCCTGTAAGTTCTTTCAATCTTTTTCTTCAGCAAAATATTTGCTCTTCCAATGTGCCTTGAGTACTTTTATCTATCTCCATACTTTTTGGTAAAGTTTCTTCCGTCGAATGACTAAAAAATGGGAGTACTATTTCAATTAGTAAATCATAATATATAATATATTTTATTTTATAAGTAACTAATAATTGTGTTCCATACATGCCATGAAGTTCCGAAGCCTCGGGATACCAGATTTGTGTATCCACCATATTCTTCCATATAATAGCATGTATCGTATCTGTATCATATCACCCTTCAAAACAGAAGGTAAGAAAATCTTAGCAGTAGTTTAGGCAATAGAAAAAATCCATTGTTAAATGTGTAAAGAAAGTTGTAGACTTCTATACCTTGGCTTTGGACTCATCCATTATTTAGAAGACTAAATATTCATACAGTAAGAAAACACTGAAGTACTATTTGTTTAAACCTCCAGGTTGCAGATCCTCGGTATATGTACTTCCTAAGCAGATTAAAAATTGGATCACCTATATTGGGAGAACTGCACAACGAACAGATCAATAATTGGTGGTTAGCTGCATACGAAAAGAAGCAATGGGCAAACTACATACCGACAAATGTATTGTTAAGAAATTTCGATGTGCAATCCTTGCTCATTCCTGAATGCGATGGTGCCGCTGGATCTGTCATGGCTGTATGTGGACCGCTTTTGCCGTGATGGCTGTACAACTCGTGAGGTCTCTTGCGCAGGGTTGCAGATTGCAACGACGGAGGTCGATTAATATGAAAACAATGATCAATTGGATTAGGCGAATCATCAGAGAATAATAATTATGCCCGGCTGCAGAACTGCATGCCGGGTTACCAAATCTTCTACTGCCGTCGGGCGCCGCACCAGCGCTTTGTCCTGGGGTCGGTACGTCGCCATAGATTCAAACAGCCATGTGGGCTTCAAATATTGTGGCTTCATACCAGATCGATTTTGAAATTGAGTTTGTGAGCTTCATTGGTGCTAGATCGCGGTCGTCATATCGAGTAGCTTCGTCTGCGTGAATGCGTGATGTCGCCGTTATCGCCATGAACTTATCGAGGTCCCCATAGCGTTGGTCAAGACTTAATCCTTCTGCAACGGAGATCGATCATCCATAAAAAAAATCGCCGATCGATGGTAGATCGTGTTCTACCAGAAGTGCCGGAGCCTATGTAGGCCGAGGCTCATGCTTGTGTTTTCCGTATTGTTATGTCCCGAGACATTGGACGTCGCCGGCCGGGGTCGTCGCACAGCTCTGGTTCCGTATTGTTGTCTCCTGAGACATTGGACGTCGCCGGCCGGGGTCGCGCGTAGCTCTGGTTCGATTTGTGTTTGCTCGGCATGCCTTTGACAGATTCATGTACGTGGTCATGCCGTCGAGATCGGTAGCACGACGATCGATACCAGAGTCCAGGATTTTTGTCGCTAGATAGATAGGATTTATTAGTCGACACCATTTATTTCATGGACGTACATGTGTCTCCTTTTTTTCCTTTTGTGATTTCAAGAGGGACTCTGTTCTTTCCTCCGTGATGAGTTGTTGTTTGAAGACGTAGTAGAGATGGACACCCTTATGTCCGTATTGAAATTGCCACCGGACGGATGTTACGAAAAGTAAATCCTGGCCGTTGTTCATGACTTGATTATGTCTAGCTAATCTCCACCGTTGATTATCTTGTGTTTTAATTATATAATAGATGGCAAGTCTTTTGCCTCGGTTAAAAAAAAATCTGCACGAACAGACTGCAATTACCTACTCACCTATGTTATATTTCTATCGTAGCTCTTGTATTTTGCAGATAACATCAGTACAGTACATTACATGTAGGTGTAGAACCTCTAATCACGAAGGGAGTGGACGGTTTCTAGAGCTTGTCTGACACGTTGACTGCAAGGAGTAGATAAGAGTGCTTCGAAAAACCCCAACGCGAAGGAGCGACGGAGCGAGCTATACCACCGCCGCAATGCTGCTACTGACGCGCGCGCCGCCGCCGTCGCCATTGCTCCCGGCGTCCAACTCTCGGACGCAACCAGTACGCACCTTCCGCCCTCGCCGCGTGCCCGCGCCCCGCGCCGCGGCGACGGCCGCGTCGAAGGAGTCTTTTCTCCCGGGCGGGCAAAAGCACAAGCAGGTGGCGAGCGTGGCGAACCCCCTGGTGAAGCACTGCGTGAAGCTCAGGGACTCCGCCGCCTACCGCCGATCCTGTCGCCGCATCCTCCTCGTCGGCCTCGCCCCAATCCGGTACCCTTCTATCCCGCCGCTCTGGTCCCTTGTCACAGTACCCGTACTTCCCCTGAAGCTTCTCGTTCTATCCTCTCATTTCTAAATCTACGCTCCTCCTCCATGTTGTTTTGCTCTAGGGAGATTTGTAGCCTTGGGTTCGCCGCCATTGATTGCTTGCTTCTCTTGGACGGCGTGGATGTCCCGGAGGAATTGCATGAGCTCTCCGGCGATGTTGTGTATGTGAGCGCCACTGTGATGAAGAAGATTTCCGGGATGCGGTCGGTTGATTCAACTGAGGCGATTGCTGTCATGCACATGCCTAAGCATTTCCGTGACCTCGACGGCCACGAGGGAGGGGCTGGACTTAGTGGGTTGTTTCAGTATCCAAAGAGGATTCTAGTCCTTGATGGGATTCAGGTCAGGATTAGCTATATACCACCATTGTTCAGAGTCAATCCCTTCTTTTTAGTAGAGAAAGACACATAGTATGGTGCACATTGCTTTTAATATTTTTGAAGAAGTGGTTTATCAGTACATCTCATATGCACGAATTTAGTTTTTGTACAATGCAACTGATTCTAGTCATGATTCCGCTACTTGGCAGGATCCTGGTAATCTTGGAACGTTGATAAGATCTGCCTGTGCTTTCAAATGGGTATGCAACTTTCTGCTTCAACTGTCGGCTACACACTTATTAACTTATGCAATGCACATATCACATGATTCTGTTAATTGGGTATGGAGGTCAGTATGAGAGCATTTATTTTATCATTTAATAATTTATTTTGGATTTATCTGATCACTAAGGTAATATGAAGTGTGAGAGAATGGAAACCATGCAATCATTAGGTTTCAGATATTTGTGCGGGGATGGTGCCATTAGTAATATTTTTTAAGTCGATGCTTTGTAAGGCAAAAGGAGTATATTGTGATGGGTTATAATACTAGAAGTGTCATTATACTCAAAATATTTGTACAGGTGCATTTAAGTATATCTGATTCAGGAATTTACTACTCTGGTAGTACCATCTATTTCTTTTCTGTTTTCTGTTTGCAAAGTAACATGTAAATCCAACAATCAACAGGATGGGGTATTTCTTCTTCCAGCTTGCTGTGACCCTTTCAATGAAAAGGCTCTTCGTGCAGCTCGTGGAGCCTCTTTGCAGCTTCCGATCATTTCCGGTAACTGGTGTGATCTGCAAGCTTTGGTGGCTAAATATGACATGAAGATGTTAGCAGGCCATCCAGAAAGCGGCAGTGATGGATCTGAAAAGACCCATGCGCTGTCCAAAGAGCTAGCAGATTCTCTGATGAGTGAGTCTCTATGCTTAGTGTTAGGAAGCGAGGGCAATGGCCTCTCAGCAGTGACTGTTCAAGCTTGTGAACTTGTAAGCATTCCTATGGAAGGTATTTTTGAATCCCTGAATGTTTCAGTTGCTGGTGGTATATTTTTATTTATGTTACAACTCAAACAGCATACATATAGCAGAAGTTTATCTCCTTAAGTTACCTTGTCTGATTCTTATATATTTCGTGGATGTTTCTTCTGACATCTGATTGAAAGTGAAAAAATACTGTTTTACTTCTGACACTCAGACCTCGAACCCTTACCACCCTTCAGGTCAGTACTAAAGAAATCTCATGACAATGACAGTGTTTAAATATTTACAACCTCATAAGAAAATCTCAACCATAAGTATTAAGTCAGTAGCTTTAATCAAGAATTTTGATCCTTTTAACACTTGGGACAGAAAAATCTCTCTAAAAAGGCAAGCTGGCTATGAGCCTTCAAGTTACCGGACTAGCTGGGCTTCCCCAGAAAGGCCAGAAAACAGCATAAACGATGTGTTGCACTTGCCACAAGAATCTTACTACCCAGTCCAAGTATTTGTTCCTTTCAGTGGAAGCAAAAGGCCTTGGCCCAGCAGCCAATATAAACGAGGTCTTACACTTGCAATAGCAGTCCTCCCATCCAGTTTGAGTGTTTATTCGGTGGAACTGAAGTAGTACAAATTGTTATCAGCTAAAAAGTTTAATCATTTTGCAAATTGTGGTATCAGATGCTTAGACTTTGTAGACATCACATTATCCACCTGAAGTAGATTTGCCTTAATTATTGATGTTTGGTGCTCATAACCTACGGGAGACAACTTCAATAAATTTTTTAGCAACTAACACTGAATGTTCAAGCTAATCAATTGACCTATACATAAATAGATATGTGAGTATATGATGCTTGTCAGTCTTGTGCCAGTCAGGGCAGGGGCAACGTATTTATGTTATTTTTCGGGCTTGCTATTCACTTTTGGCCTCAGTGCTTGCTAGTGTGGAGTACTTTGAAGTGGAATCCAACTATTGATAAATGAGATCAACAAAACTCCCGGCAATATGTCTGCACCACAATGACATCTTCCACAGTTTTTATAATGAGATCTTACATGTGATCCACTATTACTGACTTCATATCGTGTTGCCCTCGAGACACACACATTATGGAGTTGCTTTGGCGGCACTTCAACCTTTCAACCTTAAAAGTTGGTGTTTCAAATGTAGGAATGTCTTTACAGGTGAAGGCTTGCTTTGTAACTTGTAAGAGCATCCTGACTCATGCAGACTTTGCTATCCAATTATTGTAATAGACATATGCACGTCTGTCACTCACCAGGGTGCTAGTGTACCTTTCCATTCATGTGGTTGTGGTATTTGGCACAAGATCACTATCTTTCAAGGGCTCTCGTTTTTCCACTTCATAGAAGATTTTATGTGCGCATACAGCATTTCTGCCTCTATGATAATTAATGACTGCGCCTATATGTCCACCGTTTACAATATTGTGTAATCCATTGCTTTGTCTTGTAGACTACTAATAGAGTTGCAAGCATTGGTTTAACCAATAGTATATTTTTCTTTTTTTTACTATCACCTTCTGTTTTGTCGTTTTTTAGGAAATCCTAATCTTATGTATCTACTTTCATGCACACTTGAAATGCTTCTGATCTTTTGCCGACAAGTGGGCCTCTTATGACATATTTGTTTATGGTGGTGTGAAACTGCTCAGCTTTCACTGACTATTTATTTTCTGGGACATGTAATTGGTTCGCAAAACAAACTAACGTCAGGAAAATGTTCTAAATAGTTTATTTCTGCTGCAAGGCAATGCTCATAAACCGCTGAACCACCTCTTCACTTAAGCAAACCATGTTAGTGCATTGCTAAGCACTAAATGCAGTGTCTACTGCAGGTAAAGAGAGATGACATGATTTATGGGTTGTATGCTGACTTGCTAAGCAATCATCCACTTGGTGCAAATAAACATAGTACTGTATTAGACTATTAGTATAAGTATATGATCCAGTACTTTGAGGCCATGACTAAAAAAGTACTTCGAGGATATAGAGTCAGCTACATCATACTATCATAATTTTTTTACCAGAGAAGTACTAGTGAGTGCTGACAAACCTAGATGGAATCTGGAATGAGAAGCCAATATGGCAGCTTACTTATTAGCAAAGTATGCTTTGATTGAGAGGCCAGGAGCGATTTGGCTGAATGATGTACCTGACTTCCTGAATGACTATTCAGCAGTGGTCTCAGAAAAAAATCAAAGTAGAATAAAATGATATGGGACCTGTCTTGATCCATGAAAAAAGACGAAGCAGGAAATGAAGTTGAAGTTAGTTTACCATCCACAGTTTGGCGCTGTGGGGTATTATGATGTTGGAGAAAGCAATGAATTCCATTTATTTACTACCTCTGTTTCTAAATATAAGCCTTTTAGTTTTTTCTTGATTCGTATCTATACGTACTTTAGTGTATTGATTAACTAATCTCGCTCTGTATTTAGTCCTCATTGAAGTGGTTAAAACATCTTATAATTTTGAAGTTGGAACGGAGGGAGTAGTATTTAAACAGTGTTGAAATGTGGTTCTCTACTGTCGTATGACCCTATTCATTGGCGTTGTTAATTAATTTCTCAGGTGTATCTTAGCCTCTTAGGTGCTTCATGCACTGGTTAGAACTTCTAGAACCAATTAAGAGCTTGGGCCAAGGTGCCAACCAAACTTCCCGACAAAGGTTCATTCATGATGACTAAACAATTCTGCTCATTTTTCAATACCTTTTCCGACTAACATGTTATGTGGTGTATATCTTTTGTCATGCCATACACTGGTGTTCTGCTTTTCAAAACAAAAGTATGCATACTTTGTTGCTAGCTTTACATATCAATTTTGGAAGAAGCAGAGTTTTCATGAATCGTAATTTCTCGTTACTGCTTAACCTTCATGCTGTCAAGCAGGCGTTTGAAATGACTGACGGAAGCAGTGGGATAAAAGATGGTAAATCATTTTAAAATGTATCTCTTCGAAGTGAAATTCTGATGATTTGGAGCCATTCTATTATCAATTAATCAAGTCGAGAATTTTTCAGACTTAGAATAGCAGGCAGTAGATCTTTTTTTTCTTATGTAAGGTGATGAAGCAGCATTTGTCAACTTCTGTTTCTGCTATTCTTTGTTAGGTCCTAGGTGATTCTTTTTTCATTGTGCATGATAGCGCCTCAGATCTTTTCCTTAACAGCAATAGGTTCCCTCATTTTCTGATCAATTACGATATGAAACATCACACCTGCTCACTTCAGAATTGATTATGTCCCGAAATTTTTCTGCTGGTCAACTCCCTACCACTGTTAGTATAATAACCTAGGCTATGCTACTCTGCCTGCACGTATCCATGTGCAGAAAAACTGAGAAATTAATACTAATCAGCTACTGCTATGTAATTATAGCATCTTGCTTGTTGTTTTCCTGCTCTAAACCTGCCCCTTTATTTACAGTATCTGCATGTTAAATTATTTGTCCAGCTATCATTGTTGATGTGACCATGTGTTCTAACGTGGATTTTACATGCTGAGAAATACAAACACAAACAAGTTCTGGACCAATCATGCCCAGACACAAACAACAAATATTAGTTTGATGCAGAGAAACACGGTGTCACGGTGCATACTTTATCAAAGGGTTCCACGGAACCTAGATGCTTCCTATTTTGGTTCCATTGTTCCTGTCTTTTAGTTTCTCATGAAATGAATTAGCTTTATCAGTATGGCTACATTAAGCAAACTCTGGATCTAGTGGCCATCACATCACCCCGCATATTTCTCAAATCCTGGCCTCTCTTGTCAATCATGAAATTCAGATTTGCCTTTGTGAGTATTAGGGTGTGTTCGGTTCGAGTATGAGGTGGAATAGAACGGGTCCGACCCGCACCTGGGCATCATTCTTGTGTTCGGTAGCAAATTGGAATCAGAACCCACACGTTCCCAGAATGGCATATTCTCCTCAGATCCGTAATTTGCTCATTCCACCAAATCGGTGGAATCACCTCGTTCCTCTTCTCTCTCGTCCCTCTCAATCCCGGAACTGTAGAGTTGGTGTGTTGTTGTTCCGGAACTGTGTGCCAATTGTCAGCTTGGTGTCTTTGCCAGTATTTTTGGCTTTGTTGTCTGCTTTCTCTTGATACATATATGAGAACTAATAGAATAGCATTAGGAGGTCACTGATTGGTGCATCATTTTGCTCAATTAAGCACTGCTAGGTTGGTCTTAGCCTCTTTGGGAAAGAGATAATGTAAGTTAACCTTTATAGCTTGCAGCTTATGTCAATAATGTTTGAGACGTGCATGTATCCCATTTTTAGGTGGGTATGTGCGAATTTCTTTGCTGTACCTTCCCTTGCTGCACCTCCCTTTCTTTCTTTCTTTCTCAAAATTCACAATGGCTCCCGAGCTCATATGCTCCTGCTAGAATAGAAAAATGGAAGAAATAGTAAAATATTTTTTTAAAAATCTGAAAAAATTGGTGACTAGCATACACAAATGTTATGCATACGTACCAAATTTCTCGGTAACATAATATTTGTGGTGCCCTGTGAAAAAAAATCAGTGCCCGAAATGAGATTTAAAAAATATCTTTTTGGAGCACTCATTTTTTGTCTTTTTTCGCACAGAGCACCACACATATATTTGCATCATGAAACTTGACATGTATGTAGAACATTTGCATATGTTCATCTCCAATTTATTTCAGATTGTTGTGAAATATTTTACTATTTTTTGAATATTTTTATTCTAATAGGAGCATATAAGCTCCGGAGTCAAAACACTTGGCAACATTTCCTGGTGTCTTTGTTAGTAAGAGCTGCCCTATGTCCCGTGTAGCTTTTGTGCTTTAGGTCTATCATCTGCAGAAGCTCCCAAATACATTGCAATTTTGTGTGATGGGACATCCAACTGCTATTACGTAACTTTTCGTACACATTGTTCATTGAGGGATCCAATTTGGATGGACTTGAGGCATGGCGTGGTGAAAAGATTGAGAATTGCCCATTGGCATGACATTTCCATTGGGATGTAATAGATTTAGGGATGTGGGGATATTCAGCGATAGCACTGACCAACCATATGCTCCTACACTATGCTTTTGTTTGGACTGATTGAGTGTGATGTCGGTTGCAGAATCCTATGAGACAAACATAGCTAGGTCTTCTGGGGCCTACAATTCTGAATCATGTTAGTTTGAACCTAAAGCTTTGTTAACTTGTAATGGTAGATCTCTTCATGAGCGAGCTCCTGACTACCTTGAACTAATGATTGATTTAAACACATAAGAGATCCTATTGATGGAAGACTGGCATGCAAGGTATGAAAATAGCAAAATCATCCGTAGATCCATCATGCATCTTGAACTTGAACTGAGTACAATAATGTTTAATATTTATCACATGGACAAGAGATAGTAAGGAGACGATGTGACTGAATGTGAAGGGAAACAATGGTTGGTAGGAGACACAAAATTACACCGGTGGACATGGTTCTAGGCCAGGCTGAAATTTAATCAATTCATGACTTGGATTTTTTCTTGTTGTACTGATGGTGAATCTTTTTTTTTAAACGAGGCAAAAGATTTGCCTTTTATATTGATATAGGAGAAGCAAACATGACACGGCCGAGACCAAAAAGAAAAAAAGTCATACATGACAGGGTGTACTAGACGAAAGAAAAGTAGCCCCGCGAGGATCCAAATCATCCTACTCCGTCTAATCTCTCAGAAAGAAATATCGTCATTTCTTCAAAACGCTACTACGCGGCGCTATCTGAGGATCGGGAAGCAGATCAGGCGAAGACGTCCAGCGCCGTCGGTGGCAGGAAATCGCTTCCCCTGGGCCAGCAAGGCCAATCAAAGCTTCATCCGCTGCCGTCATGGACGGCAAGTTCAGCCTGAAGAGGGTCCTCAGCCCGTTGATTGCCGAATCAGAGAACGGAGCCTTCTTGCAGGTGTTCGCGAATTCTTTCATAGCCTCCACCAGGGGCATATCTTCAAAGTCGAGCCCCATTTTCTTGTGGAGGACACGCTGTGCTTTGCCGACCGCTGGGAGTTGTGGCTTTGCCGCGAGCCTGCTGCTGCGACGGTCGGGGACGGGCAAGGCCGCATGAGCATGTGGAATTGGCGGAAAAGGCGTGGGCAGCAGCGGCACAGCCGGCAGGCTGAACAGATCCACGACACAGCGTATCGCGATGCCTGATGAGGGAGCGTCATCAGTATCGGCAGCGGGGAGGTTCCAAATCGTAGCAGCCTCCGCGTCAGCGTCAATGACGTCCGTGACGGGCTGAAACTCCCTCCTCGCCAAGTCGCCGTCGTTATCAAGGCCGTCTTCGTGCGCCACCTCCTCGCCGTCCAGCAGCAACACCTGCTGATCCAGCTCGGCGAGGCATGGCCGAAGCTGCTCCATCTTCTCGTCTACAGACTCATCCTCATCATCCTCTTCATCCTCACTAGAAAATCCACCGTCGCACAGCGCGTCGCCAGGCGAGATCAACACCGGGTCATGGCCAGTCAGCAATGGGGAGCACGCCAAAGGCGATAGGACCTCCCCTATCGTAGCCGGTGACAGGAGCAAATACACGTCCGGCCCAATCGCATCGTGGTCGCCGTCCTCTCGCATTAGCAGCAGCCCTAGGCTGGCCCTCTCGTTCTCCTCTGAGAGTGCCTCGTCCACGCTCACCATGTACCATCTCTCTCTATCTAGCACCACGCACACGTCCATCGCCGGGCGAGCCATGAGCACGTCCGCGAACGGTGGAGGGAGCACGGGCGGGTTGGAGGAGGGCAGCGGCGGGAGAAGCGTAGGTCCAACCTCACTCCCGAAGGGAGTCGCGGCAACAAGAGCCCACGACAGGGCCCCAGACGCGGTTGGGGAGGAGGCCGACCGACGTGGAGGAAGGCAAGCATTGGAGGGCTTGACGGTCTTCTTGGCAAGCCGAAGTGGGCAGTCCCTTTCCCGGTGGCCAGAGAGATTGCAGGTGAGGCACCTAATTTTGTCGCGGCAGCCGGAGGAGCGATGGTGACGAATTGGAGCGAGACAACGAGAGCAGAGCCCCTTCGTGCGCCTTTTGAAGCGGAGAGTGGCCGCTTCGTCTCGCGTGGAGCGTGGCATGGGGAGGACGCGACGGGCGCGGCGCGAGGTGACCAGCTCCCAGCCCACCTCTGGAGAGGCGCCCCTCAAGCCACCTGCCATCGAAGAGGCCGGGGCACCCGTCGCCGGAGAAGGAGGGGACGGACGACGGGACACAACACCAAGGCGCGGTGCAGGGGAAGACGGCTCGGCCTGAAGTCGAGGAGCAGGGATGTCGAAACGGACGGAGTGGCGAGCGCGTGGAGGTCCAGGGGCAGTGAAAAACGGCGCGGTGCGCAGTATGCCAGCCGGGGCCGCCTTAATCGCCGAGGACGGTGGGAAGCCCGTGCGGCGCCAGGCGTCGCAGACCGTAGGGGATGGCGCGTCGAGGTCGAAGTCGAGGTCGAGGGAGCCCTCAACGATGCTCCGCGGGCGAGTTGATTTCGCCCCGCTGCACGCCGGCGATGAGGAGATTGCCTTGCAGGCGGACGTCGGCGGCGCCACCACAGCAGGCACGAGCAGGTGCAGCGGGACGGAGCCCAGCGCGGGGAGTGGCTTCCGCGAGCCACAGGAGGACAGCGACCCCGGTTGCGCCGGCCGAGCGGAGAGGACGGCGAAGCCGGCCGCCGAATCAGATCGGGGAGTCGTGCAGGTTGGCGGGGACGGCGGCGGCAGAGGGCCATGCGGGAAGTCGCCGCGAGCGTTGCGGGTGCTAGGAGCAACAGTCATGACTGCGTCGTCGCAGGAGCGGAGCGGGGCAATGATCAGCACCGAGCAGGAGCCACCGACGACCACCGATTTGAGCTTTGGCCGCAGCATATCTGGGACGGCCGTCACCACGCGCGGAACGAATCCCGCCGGGAACTCGGGCGGCGACGGCGGAGGAACTTGGTGGGGACGCAGAGACAGGGTGGACGACGACCCCGTGGCGGCCACCGTCGGGAGAGGGCGGTGGTGGGAGGTGGGGGGCGGGGTCGCAGCCGCGGGCGCCATTTCCTTGAGCACCCACGACGGACCGGGGCGAGACGACGTGGAGACGGGGGCGGAGGCGGGCCGGCCGGCGCTTGGGTCGCTGAGGAGCGCGTCGACGCCCAGGCGCGCCTGCCTGGGCTGAATCGAAGCGGAGTGGCGGCGCTCAGCTCTGGGAACAGCAGATGCAGATCCCGCAGAGACCTTCGCGTGGAGCTCCAAACCCAGAGAAGCTGGGGTGAAATTGGAGGGGAGAGTGGCTGGAGGTGGTGGGATGTAGCATGGCCGGAGGGACAAGGCGCATCTCATTCTTATTTATTGGCTCACTATATTACATACGCATATCAAAGCGTTGAATTATGGCCTTGATTTCATGTATCCTTGGAACCATGTCCCAAACATCCGCACGGGTAGGCAACAATTTCTATAATTCTTGACTCATCTCCACATTAACTTGTACCAGGCTATTGAGCGGTGTCCATAATATTTATTTTGTCTTTATAGGTAACTAGCACAGGGCCCTCGCAAATGCGAGGGCACCACTTGTAGTTTGTTGATAGTTTTAATTTATAATTTGGTTTTATGAAGATATTCTTTTCTCATGTTTATTTTGTGAATGGTTATATTGCAAATAAATATGGTTAGAGAGTTATTAAATGTTTTGTATGAAAGCCTAATTATATTTACACTTCTTATTGATATCTCATCTATGCTATCAGAGGTGAGGCTTCGAGGACAACAACCAAAACAAATTGGTGCACGCTCGCTAGATCAATTATGTTCTTTGTTTGAAGCTTAACCAACTCATATTAAAAACATGATCTCTGAATATTTATTCTTGATGAAAAGATTTTCGTTATTTTCAAAATAAAATAAATTATGTTGGTAACATGTTGTTGATATTATGATCCTAGTATTAAAATAAATATAATGTAACACAAAAAAAAGTTTGTGAAGAGATGTAAATTTTGTAATATTAGTATATTTTCGCATTCATTCCCTATTGATTTATGGGTGCATATAACAAATCTAAGTGAACGAAACAATGTTATAATGCATTTCTTGTCTATACACAATTTTTTTCTTTCTTCCTAAGTTTTTTCTGCACAATTGCACTCTTAAATTAGTTCTCATTAGTTTACTTAACCCTAAAACCGATATTATTGTTGAACCAATAGTGATTTTTTTTCAAACCAACCAGATTGTTGGCAGGGACCACCTAGTTGGATTGATTCTTGCAAGAACATGGATGTCACACTCGTGGCAAATCCAGTTTTAGATGTCTAATCATGTTAGTAGATGACCCTATAGGTATAGTAACCCTACGACATCTACACTAATTATATATTAGAGGTGGGGTAAACCAATTAACTAAAAGTTTAAATTATAACAAAATTGGAGTGTGCGACCACATGAAAATACAGACCTTATGCTATTACCCTCGTCAAAAAATAATCTTACCATTGTCACCAACTTATTTCCAATGGCAAAATTGCTACAGGAAATACGTCACATGTATCAAAATAGATAACATTTAGATTTTGAAGTTCAAGTATATGCATAAAAAATCGCTGGGGTATTTTTCTAAAGTATTTTTCATGACGGATCTAATGCATCTTTTTGTCGAACAAATGATAATCCTGAATAATTTATTAAGCATTAGCAATCACAAATAAAGATGATCGACATCAGAAATTTTAGAAGTGATGTATTTTGAAAAAAAAAGTGTCTATGAGTCAAGATTTATATTCAATATTCAGTCAAACTATTTCTTACACATGGCTAGAGAAATCCATGGCTTTGTATATGTGCGTAACGTGCTATGAGGTGCTGGTTCAATTCTTATTTCTTAATGACGGGAGTTCTTGTTCGACACTTATCTTGTCAACATTAGCCGTGATAATCAGCATACATGAATAATATTTTTCTGTAAATCTTAACCATATAAATTTAGATCCAAATATCCGGATAATTTCGATGATGTAGCTCAACGTGGTGGTTCTATCAGGAACCTGTATATTGATGCTTCAAACATATTTAGAACTTCGCTGATCCTCTTGGATTTTCATATCTCGAACGGTCACTTTTTGTTCTCTACACGATCCAGCGTAAAATTATTTTCTCATGTGTAACATCCCAATTTTATCAACTTTTAAAACTTTTACAATATACAAAACTTCTTGAGAAAATCATTTTGTTACATGAAATTAATAAGCTAAATATGATATTTTCTATTTTTGGATTTAATTTGGATTAAATAAAACTTAAATTAAATATATGGTTTTACATTTTAGGGGGGAGTAATCCCTCAAAATATTCCTTTTTATGTGCATTATTTGAATTTAGACGGACTGATATTGTATCGGATTGTACCGGATGTCTTGTATGCGAAGATATATTTTAATGTGTAGTGTAATAAAATTGCGAGAGGAGTTGAAAAAAAGAACGGGAGTCCAAATCAAGGACAACTATGGAGTATGGAACGTGTCAAGCAGAAACTAAACTGTTACGTAATAAATAATCTTACATTAAAGTCAATTGTATAGTTTTCTAAATAGAAGAACATTTATTTAATTCCTGGCCAGATGGGCCGAATTCTTGGAACCTTTGATTTTTTTTTCTTTTTTCTTCCTAGGCTGAATTCCTTGGGCATCCGCATGGGCCAGGCCAGCAGCCAGCCAGCGATCGGTTCGTCTCCATAGATCGATGGTTCCGAGGAAAACATGCCGTTCAAATTTCATACCTAAGATTACCGATCTCTTATTTAATCCTAACCACATAAAATCTATTTCAATGCGAGCAACGCATCTATCCCAGCTGCTAATTAATTGCAGGGTCCACATTTAAAAAGAAAATTGTTGACACATTAAACGTGTCAAAGGTAACATTCACGTTTACACAACTAATAATCTTCATTAAATCTTAGCCACATATTTTAGATCTAACTGTTAAAATAATTTAGATGATGTGGATTAACGTGGTGGCTCTATTAGACACCCTCATTTTGCTTTTAGTATATAATAGATTGTGCTATGAGAACCTTAGAATTGATTCGACGTCACCCACCAAACCTTACACCATCACTAACATCCAACATGTCCCCTCGTATCGGTACTTCAATATATATACCAGGCCCGTCCAGATAGTCTCTTAGTTTATACACATCCACTCTATGTTGTGCGTTGTTTGAAAATCACGGAAATAACAGAAACCGATGTTACAACTGCTAGACGAGACATACCAAGATGGATGGATGCACATGGTGCACACAAAATGTCAATCTTATTAGGAATTGTAGACATTGGGAAAGAGCTAGTTAGTGTCCTCTTACGTGTTCGTACTTGCTTTCCGACATGCATGAGTTTGACGAGTAATTAATTGTGCAATCATGCCCTGATGCAACCTAGTATGGACCTTATTTATCGAACGGAGGTCCTTCAATCTTTGTACCTTAAATTGTTTTGGCTTGGTTGTATGGTTTATCCTTGTAGATCTCTGAGATCTGATAGGAAGTGGCATTAGGAAGTCATCGATTGGTGCATCATTTTCTCAATTAAGCCCTGCCAGGTTGGTCTAGCCTCTTTCAAAAGGAGATCATGTAAGTTAACCTGCTTATGTTGGACTAAGATACGTGCATGTATCTGAGTTGTACCCTGCTTTACCGCGCTGCCTTTTCTTCCACATGATTGGTACCATTTACTCCTTCATTTATCGGAAAGAGCTACCCATGCCCCATTTGATTGTTTGTTGCCAAGGGAATTGCGATTTTGCGAGATGAGAACATATCTAGCTGCAATTACGTAAACTTTTTGAACACATTGTTCAATTAGGGATCCTATTCCTTTGGAAATCTTTCGATATAAACTAGGTCTTCCGACCTTTTCTATACTTGAGGCATGCCATGGTGAAAAGACTCAGAATTACCCTTGGCATGTTACCTCTTCTGCCTTGTCTATTTGGAATAACTGAGTGTGATGTCGGTGGCAGCATCCTACCAAACAAACATAATATGAGTCTGATGGAGCCTACTATTCTGAATTATGTTAGTCTGAACCTTAAGATCTGTACTAACTTTGATCATAGATCTATTTTGAGTGAGCTCTTGACGGAACATGCAAAATCGTCCAACAGATTCAACTTGAACTACCTACATAAATGCGTCAAATATATTTGAATCACACAGATCTACATATTCGGATATCATGATCTACAAAACCGGCCAAAAAGACACTCAAGATGAGTCATGAATTGATGCGATCCACTCCTGGTATTTTGTCTCTTTTCTGTGGTCACGGGAAGAACGCACTCATGCATGAGTGGATCCGTCAAGACCCGGCGACCACGACTTGACGAGATTAAAGTAGCCTACGCCGTAGATTGGCGTACGTCCTTTTCCTTAATTTGCTTTTGCAACTATGCATCGATTGCACCGTTATGTGGTCCTAATAGGTAGCTCGATCTCTAATTATGCTAAGAACTATATACACGAAAACGGAGGAGGCTCTAATCTATTGTCTGGCGTAAATAATGGAGATGGAGACCCTAGCTAGCTAAGAGTAAGTACAATAGTATAGCCAACAGCTGGCTATAAGAGATTGTCATGTCATCTATAGCCAGCCATATAGCCAGCATGTATAATAGTTAGATATAAAAATGTGTTATTTTATTAAGATGTGGCCCACATCCTACTCTCACAAAGTGCCTATGAGCACGTGCTAGATCTGGCTCTTGCATGAGAGCCCACTCCCCTTCTCTCTCCTCTTCTCTCTCTTCCATGTCATCCAACAAATAATATTTTAATCCTTATAGCCTACTTATATAAGGTTATTATGCTTGCTCTAAGTAGGAGTTCAGTCCAAAGTGGAGGTACCCCTACACTAGCTAGCTTTTATTAGCACGATGAAAATGTTCCACCTCATTTCGTGAAAAGAACAGTTGAAACACCAGACCAGCTAATACATACGGAGTAGTAGAATCCAAGATCCAATCTCATAAAATCTGGTGCCGGATCCATGCATGTCAATGAAAGCCTGAACTGGCATCGCATCACTCATTCATCACTCTACAAGGGAAGGCACTAGCTACCAGCAACCACTGCCCCACTTATTCGTGTGCTAAGCATGGCCAGACAGTATGTGTTGGTGGATATGCGTTTTGTACTCGTCAACAAACCGGTTAGATAATAGTGTCAATCAAGACCAAATATCACAAACCACGACTATCGTGGTTACGGTCTTACGAATTCACAACCGAAGTAATTTTATCATTGAACAACCTTTCTGACACGCCAGGCCCACCAGTCAGAAAACATGTGGCGTAGAAAAACAAATTTTCAAAAAAAAAAACTGATGAGGCATCAATCCTGCTCCTTTATGGGAGTCATGTCGCTGACATTGTACTCTTTGTTGCCACCCAGGCTGGTCCTGAACATATCGGATGTTTCATGCGCAAAATAAGAACATGGGCCTCTTCATTTAAGCAACAACCCTACTTTCTATTCCACCTAGCTAGATAATCATTTGTTATTATGGCGAAGAAAAAAAATCTCATTAGCACCTTTCTAACGTATAGATAATGTTGTTTTTGTCGATGTCACCAAGGAGGGATTTCCCTTTTCATAGCTAACACTAGTAGAGAACAAGGCAACAGTATCGGTCTTATTGGGCCTTTAGTACCGGTTGTGCAACCGGTACTAAAAGGTCGAGACTAAAGGGGTACCCCTTTAGTACCGGTTGTATATACAACCGGTGCTAAAGGCCCTCCACGTGGCCGAACCTGCGCGCGCGCAGCTGATGACCTTAATACCAACCGGTACTAAAGGTTCCTGCTTCCCCCCCCCCCCCCCCCTTATTTTTTCAGGGGGGTTTAGGTTTTCTGTTTTATTTCTTTTCGCTTATTTTTTCGGGGTTTAGGGTTTCTGTTTTTTTCCTTTTCGCTCATTTTTCAGGGTTTCGGAGGAGATCACGTATAAAGTACTAAAAAAAAAGAGAACCTTTTCACCTAAGTGAAAAGTGGCAGGAGCTCTGCCTATTCTTATAGAGAGAAGAAAATCACCCTGGTAAGGCACCAGAAATTCGTTCCCGACGTGACTCGAACTCTGGTCACAAGGATGCACCACTGTGACCCTTGCCACTAGGCTACAGCCTAGTCCTTTTTTATAAAGTACTCACTACACATATAAAGTACTCATTACACATAAAGTACTCATAATTACAATGGAGATCACCGCTAGCTAGTACATGCATGGAGGGAGTCTATTAATCGACATAGTGGAATTCACCGAATTCATCTAGGACATGCGTCAGATTGAATCCCGCCAATTCCTCCGCAATAGCTATTACGCGGTTTTTTGGTAGGAGCTGGTTCCGCTTCCTTGACATCTTTAAAAGAAGGAGATCAAATCAGTTATGATCGAAACTAAACACAATTGATGGTAGCAAAATAAAAGTTGTGTATGATGTTTACGTACCTCTCGATTTCTTACACTATTGACTCTCTCATTGACCCTCATGTGAATATACTCGCAAACGTAGTATCCACATAGTTCCGTCCCCTGTGGTTGTCGTAGACACCACTATGCAAGAATATAATTTAATCAAATAATAATCAAGAGAATGATAATGGTATTAGAAAGATACACAGACCTAGATACGTAGTAGTACTTACGTTGTTAGCCTTGAACTCCAGCTTAGGTTTCCATTCACCGCGTTCTTCCGCGATGAACTTTTTCCAAACCCTGCCCGGAAAAGAAAATGAATTGAGGAGTTATTACTTATACTTTTGATATCCGGAAATGAACGAAAGAGGACGATATAGTGTGATTGAAATTACCTCTTGAGCATTAGACGCACGCTTTTGTAATCATCTTGATCTTTCCTTAATGAGTCCCAGACTTCAACTTCTCCTTCCTCGAGTCTAATGATTAGCAGAATGAAGTGGTACCTGCGCACATTTATATACGCAGTTATTCAGAACTCATCAATTACACTTAATATCGGGTAAGCAAAATAGAATGTGTACAAGACAGTAACACTCACCCGAAGTTGTAAGGAAAAAGTATTTCCTTTTTGCTACTTTGTCGCTTAAATAACGTTAGCAAAAAGTCCTCTGTGTCCTGGACATACAGAGGATCTTGTACGGTGACTTCATGAACTTTATCCGGGTCAATGAACCCAATGTCCCAGATTCCTCTCATTCGGCATTCACGAATCTTCATTCTGCATAATAGCGTACAAAAGAATGTTGTGAGGATAATTACAAGCAATGAACGAGCTTAACTATAAATAATTAAATTACACGAATAAATTACTTACAGACAATAGCAGCTGATGATAGATTTGTCGAGAGCAAGTTGATTGTACATCTGAAAAAGTTCGGAGAACTCAACCTGCACACCATATTGTCGGAAGTAGTGTTGTTCCTTAACTCCCGCCATGAGATACATTTTCCTTCTTTTGTGGCGGCCATGTACCAGTTATGCAATTTATATAACTGTGTTGTTAGAGCACTCGGATTTTCGACCAGAGGCATCCCGAGTTCAAATTTATATGAATTATTATCTGCGCTATGGGGTAACCTACGTCGCCAATGACAACTTCTCCATGCTCGATTTCCCGAGCTTCAGAAGGCACAATGAGCGGGGCGATCGATTGTGCTTCTTGTTCTCCGAGCTGGGCAATTCTTTTCCCGCACGCTTTTTCTTGCTCCCTCTGTGAGGAAAGTACCTTGTCAATACCTCGCTCATAGTCTGAAATGGGTGGCGGTGGAGAGTCATATATGTTGTCAACGGTACGATCTATTACCTCAGTTGGTATAGTCTTCAGAAGTTCATTTACGGGGTCCAGTCTTGCCTCCAGTCTTTCCTTTTTTTTCTGTTCAAAAAAGGCTCTCGCCTCTTCACGTGTGCTCACTTCTAATTCCTCCTGAGTCATCTCGCCAGCTAACTTCTCAGGAGCCTTGACTTCTGATACGTCCATTTTGCATCACTATTTTATATCATAATTTGTCATTATCTATCCTTATATTTCATATTAATACATGATACTTATGTTATTTTGCCTTATTTTGCATGTTTGATGATTATTGGGAATTATCCTTCCGGAGTCAGGTTTCTGCTGGAAAAAGCGTCGTCAAGTCAGCATATCAGCGGAACTCCAAAAATCACGAAACCAATTCTGGGGGTCTTATAATGTCAGATGCCGGAGGCAGCCAAAAGGAGGCAGCCAGGTGGGCCCCACGCCACACCTGGGCGCGGCTGGCCTGTGGGCCGCGCCCAGCTATGGCGTGGCCACCTGGGTCCACCCCCCAGGTTGCCTCTTCGCGTATATCTGCCTCCCGAAAACCTAAGCACGGGGGGACGTCCACGAAATATTCCGCCGCCTCCACGGGACGGAAACCACCGAGAGAGAAAGAGCTCTCTGGCAGGGAGATCCTGCCGGGGAAATTCCCTCCCGGAGAGGGGAAATCATCGCCATCGTCATCGTCATCACGCTGGACTTCATCGGGATCATCATCACCACATCCACTGCGCCATCACCATCATCTCCACCGACTCCACATCCATCTTGCTGTAACATCTAGGGCTGTACCTTGTCTAGTTCATTGGGGAGACTCTCCCGGTGTTGATTACTCCTTGTTATTGATGCTATTGAGTTTGTTTGGTGGATTAGTGTTCATGTCCAGATTGTTATTCATTGCCATATCATCTCTGATCATGATCCATATGATGTCTTGTGAGTAGTTTGTAGTTCTTGAGGACATGGGGAAGTCATGTTGTTAGTAGTGAAATAATGCTGCGTTAATATTTAATGGTTTGATATTTAAGTTGTGGTGTCATTCTTCTAGTGGTGTCATGTGAACGTCGACTACATGACACTTCACCTTTATGGGCCTAGGGGAATGCATCGTGTACCTAGCTTGCTAGTTGAGGGGTTGCCGGAGTGACAGAAACCTGAACCCCCGTTAGTAAGATAGTGCACGAGGGAGCGTAGGGTCTCAGAGTTTAAAGCTGTGGTTAGATTTATCTTAATTACTTTTCTGCATTCGCGGATGCTTGCAGGGGGTATAATCACAAGTGCGTATTAGTCCTAGGAAGGGCGGTGCGTTAGCATAGATTCACCCACACAACACTTATCAAAACAATGAAGATTAACCAGTTGCACGAAGCGAAAGCACTTGACGAAATTCCCATGTGTCCTCAGGAACATTTGTCTCTTATAAGTAACACACTCGGCTTGTCCTTTGCACTCAAAAGGATTGGGCCACTCGCTGCATTTGTTGCCGCGCTCGTTTATTTACTTGCACTGTTTTTACCTGCTGTTTCGAATACTACTGAAAACCTGTCTGCTAGCTTTTACAGTGAATTCTTGATCAAAACTACTTGCCAGCACCTTCTGCTCCTCGTTGGGTTCGACACTCTTATTTATCGAAAGTACTGCGATACACCCCCTATACTTGTGGGTCATCAAGACTATTTTCTGGCGCCGTTGCCGGGGAGTGAAGCGCTATTGGTAAGGAAATTGGTAAGGAAATTATTTACTGTAATGACTGTTATGGAGTCAAATCCATTTGGTTCGCTGTTTGGGAGGACTACTACCACTGCTACGGTAGTAGATGATCCTCCATCTGCTGAGATTGTTCCATTTAAAATACCTACGAAAATTGTTGGACGTATTATGGATAACCGCTATGATGGAACTGTTCATCCTGGTAATCATTTGCTTTATATACATGAACTATGCGGTTTGTTCAAGTGTGCAGGTATTTCGATGGACATTATTAAAAGGAAATTATTTACTCTGTCGCTGGATGGCAGAGCTGCTGAATGGTATAGTCTGCTGAAGAATGGTCCTTCATTGAGCTGGGCTGAAATTGTCCCTCTCTTTTATTACAAGTTTTATCCTCCAAGTGAGATTCATAAGGATCGGAATTCTATATTCACTTTTTGGCCTTATGAGGGAGAAAGTATTGCCCAAGCTTGGGGGAGATTGAAATTATTAATGCTCAAATGCCCTGTTCATGGGATTCCAAGTAATATTGTCATCAATAACTTTTATGCAAGACTTTCCTATCATGATAAAGATTTATTGGACACTTCTTGTTCTTGGTCATTCACTCGTATGAAGGATGAAGATAAATGGGATCTTCTTGATCGTATCCAGGAAAATACTGAAGGATGGGAGAACGACAAAGGTAGGGAGTCAGGTATAAATTATGATTTCGAATGCATTAAATCCTTTATGGAGACTGATAGTTTTCGTAATTTTAATGCTACTTATGGTCTTGATTCTCAAGTTGTTGTTAATTACTTTAAGGCCTTTGCCTCGTATCTCGATATTCCTAGACAAGGTTGGGAAAAGTATCATGAACCTTATGAAGATAATGCTAATTTTGCTCTTGCTAAAAATGTTGAAGTTCAAACTGTTGATCGCATTATACCAGAACCCTATATTGAAAAAATACCTTTTCCTGTTAAAGTAAAAGAACACTCTATTTTGGCTAGTGTGGTTAGCAAAAGTGAACGTAAACCTAGGGAACCTGATGAGCAAATTAGTGTAGAACATGAAGTAGCTATGGTTAAGGAACTTGTAACTGAAAATGTAGAAGGAGGTCATATTGTGTTTTGTGAAGAAGCTTCTAACATGGTTACACATCCTAAAAGAGCTCGAAAGCCTAGTGTTCCTGTGCTTTCTGTTAAAATAGGTGAGCATTGTTATTATGGTCTCTGTGATATTGGTGCTAGTTCCAGCGCTATCCCTTATGCTCTCTACAAGGAAATCAGGAAGGAAATTGATCCTTGCGAATTGGAAGATATTGATGTGGTTATTCAGCTTGCTAATAGGGAAACTATCTGTCCAGTTGGCATTGTCAGAGATGTTGAAGTTTTATGTGGTAAGACTAAATACCCTGCTGATTTCTTAGTTCTCGGTTCTGCTGCTAGTGACTCTTGTCCTATTATTTTTGGTAGACCTTTCCTGAATACTTGTGGTGCTATTATTGACTGTCAAAAAGAGAAATTTTACTAGATTCGATGGAGAGTCTTATGAGTTTAATTTTTCAAAATTTGCTAAGAATCATTATGAACCTGAAATGCCTAATGAGAACTTTCAAGTTGAACAGCTTGCTTCTATTGCTGTTGGTCCTAACAATGCTTTGCAGCAATTTTTGGAAGACCACGAAAGTGAAGTTTTTGCAGAAGAAAGAAGGGAGATTGACGACATCTTTCTGCGTCAACCTCAAATGCTTAGGCATGATTTACCTGTGGAGGACCTGGGAATTGCGCCCCCTCCTAAAGAAGACCCTGTTTTTGATCTTAAGCCTTTACCTGATAATCTTAAGTATGTTCATATTGATGATAAGAAAATATATCCTGTTATTATTAGTTCTAAACTTTCAGGAGATGAAGAAGCAAAATTATTGCAAGTTCTGAAGAAACATAGAGGCGCAATGGGCTATACTCTTGATGATTTAAAAGGGATTTCTCCTGCTATATGTCAGCATGCTATTAATATTGAGCCTGATGCCAAGCCTGTTGTTGAGCATCAACGTCGTTTAATTCCTAAGATGAAGGAAGTGGTAAGAAATGAGGTATTAAAACTTCTTGAAGCAGGTATAATTTATCCTATTGCTGATAGTAGATGGGTTAGTCCTGTTCATTGTGTTCCTAAGAAAGGAGGAATAACTGTTGTGCCTAATGAAAATGATGAGCTTATTCCTCAGAGAGTTGTAGTTGGTTATAGAATGTGCATTGATTTTCGTAAGGTCAATAAGGTTACTAAGAAAGATCATTATCCTTTGCCTTTTATTGATCAGATGTTAGAAAGGTTGTCTAAGAAAACTCATTTTTGTTTCCTTGATGGTTATTCTGGTTTTTCCCAAATAGCTGTTAGAAAGGAAGATCAGGAGAAAACCACTTTTACCTGTCCTTATGGTACTTATGCTTATAGACGTATGCCTTTTGGTTTATGTAATGCTCCTGCTACTTTTCAGAGATGCATGTCTGCTATTTTTCACGGTTTTTGTGAAGAAATTGTGGAAGTCTTCATGGACGATTTCTCCGTCTATGGAACTTCTTTTGATAACTGTTTGCACAATCTTGACAAAGTTTTGCAGAGATGTGAAGAAACCAATCTTGTTCTTAATTGGGAGAAATGCCATTTTATGGTTAATGAAGGCATTGTTCTTGGGCATAAAATTTCTGAAAGAGGTATTGAAGTTGATAGAGCTAAAGTGGAAGCAATTGAGAAAATGCCATGCCCCCGAGATGTGAAAGGTATTCGTAGTGTTCTTGGTCATGCTGGTTTTTATAGAAGGTTTATTAAAGATTTCTCTAAAATTTCAAAGCCACTTACCAATCTTCTTCAAAAGGATGTTCCATTTGTTTTTGATGACGAGTGTAAAGAGGCATTCGAAATTTTGAAGAAGGCTTTAATAACTGCTCCTATTGTTCAACCACCAGACTGGACTTTACCATTTGAAATTATGTGTGATGCTAGTGATTTTGCTGTAGGTGCTGTTTTAGGACAGCGAGTAGATAAAAAGTTAAATGTTATTCATTATGCTAGTAAGACTCTTGATGCAGCTCAAAAGAATTATGCTACTACTGAGAAGGAATTTTTAGCAGTAGTGTTTGCTTGTGATAAGTTTAGACCTTATATTGTTGATTCTAAGGTAACTATTCATACTGATCATGCTGCTATTAAATACCTTATGGATAAGAAGGATGCTAAGCCTAGACTTATTAGATGGGTTCTCCTGTTACAAGAGTTCGATTTGCATATTGTTGATAGAAAAGGTGCTGAAAATCCTGTTGCTGATAATCTGTCTAGATTAGAAAATATAATGCATGATCCTATTCCTGTTGATGACAATTTTCGAAATGAGCAGTTGGCTTCTATAAAGGTAAATTCGAATGATTGTCCCTGGTATGCTGATTATGCTAACTTTATTGTTGCCAAGTATTTGCCTCCAACTTTTACTTATCAGCAAAGGAGGAAATTCTTCTGTGACTTGAGGCATTATTTTTGGGATGACCCACATTTATATAGAGAAGGAGTTGATGGTATTATGAGAAGATGTGTTCCAGAGCATGAGCAGAAGGAAATATTGGATAAATGCCATGGTAGTGCTTATGGAGGACATCACGCCGGAGACAGAACTGCACAAAAGGTTCTACAATCAGGTTTTTATTGGCCTACTCTTTTTAAAGATGCAAGAAAATTTGTTTTGACCTGTGATCAATGTCAGAGAGTTGGGAATATTAGTAGACGTAATGAGATGCCTATGAATTATTCTCTTGTTATTGAACCTTTTGATTGTTGGGGATTTGACTTTATGGGTCCTTTTCCCGCTTCAGATGGTTATACTCATATTCTAGTTGCTGTTGATTATGTTACTAAGTGGGTAGAGGCTATACCAACCTCTAGTGCTGATGGTAAGACTTCCTTAAAAATGCTTAAGGATGTTATTTTCTCGAGGTTTGGTGTGCCTAGATATCTCATGACTGATGGTGGTTCACACTTTATTCATGGTGGTTTTAGAAAAACTCTTGCTAAATATGGTGTCAATCACAGAATTGCTTCACCGTATCATCCTCAAACTAGTGGTCAAGTAGAGTTATCAAATAGAGAAATTAAGTTGATTTTGCAAAAGACTGTCAATAGGTCTAGAAAGAATTGGGCTAGAAAGCTTAATGATGCTTTGTGGGCTTATAGAACAGCATATAAAAATCCTATGGGCATGTCTCCTTATAAAATGGTTTATGGAAAAGCTTGTCATTTACCTCTAGAATTAGAACACAAGGCCTATTGGGCAATCAAAGAGCTTAATAGAGATTTCAAATTAGCTGGTGAGAAAAGGTTGCTAGAGTTAAGCTCTCTAGATGAATGGAGAAGTGAAGCATATGAAAATGCTAAACTTTTCAAAGAGAAAGTTAAGAGATGGCATGACAAGAGAATTTTAAAAAGAGAATTTTGCATAGGTGATAAAGTTTTATTGTATAGGTCTCGTCTCAGATTTTTTGCAGGAAAATTACTCTCAAAATGGGAAGGACCTTACATTGTGGAAGAAGTTTATCGTTCTGGTGCAATAAAAATTAATTCACTTGACGGTGACAAACCTCAAGTTGTTAATGGGCAGAGACTTAAACATTATATTTCTGGAGAATCTTATAATGAAAATGTTGATATTATTCAAATGGTATCTCCGGAGGAATTTATTAAAACTCAGAAACAGGAAACTGCAGAGTCTGATTTGAAGTAGGTATGAGTTTCGGTAAGAAAAAGTCCGCGTTTTACTTCGAAACTTTTATATTAGTTATTTTTATACAATTTTGGAAATATCAAGACGAATAAGTGCCGGAGGAGGTGCCCGAGGGCACCACGCCACAGCAGGGCGCGGGCCCCACCTGGGCCGCGCCCAGCTATGGCGTGGTCGCCTCGGAGACCCCCTCCGACTCCGCTTCGCCCTGTGCCTTCCTTTTCACGCGTTATTTTCCGCTATATATTTACCCGGATCTCCCGAGGTCCGTATCTCGTGTTTTTGTTGCGTTTGTTTTCGAGCAGTTTCTGTCAGGTTTCCTATCAAGATTTAGATCCACCATGTCTTCTTCCGGAGCTCCGAAGGGCAAACCTCTCAAGGGGAGCGTCAACCCATACATGGCTGAGGTGAAGAGGCACCCACAGGAGTTGCGCAAGGTTGACGGTGTCATGGTGCAAGAAGATGTTCGAGGACCGAAGAAGGAGGGAGATGTCATGGCCAGGCTAGAAGAAGTGGAACATGAAGTTTTTAGGTACCAGAAGATGATAGAGCGTGGTGTAGAAGCCAATCACAAGATCATCTCCGAGCTCAGGGATAAACACCAAGAGGAGACCTCTAGGTTATGGGATGATATCTTCCTGCTCCATCAGTCCACCACAAAGTTGCAGGCCCAAATTTATGACCTGCAGAATCAAAATTTTGAGTATGAAACCAGGTTTCATCGCATGAGTCTGGGAGCCAGCGCCAGGACCCTTGAAACCAAGTCCTCCTTTGTTGATGGGAATCCTTTCTGGTGGAAGAATTATAATAATGGGCCTCAATCATCACCGCAATCACCAGACAGGGAGTAATTCACCATGGGTAACAACACACTCCCAGCTTGTTTCAAGCTTGGGGGGGTGTTTTCAGTATCACCATCTTTATCTTTATCTTTATCTTTATATTTTTGCTTAGTACCATGAGTAGAGAAGTTATCATATGAGATAGTTTGCAATGTGGAGTATCACTCCTTAGTTGGTTATCGTTGTATCCGTTGGTGTGAGGTTTATTGTGATGGAATATTAATGAGAAGCTTTATCTTTACTTTCTGCACACTTTATTTTAGCCAGCAAGTCCTTTGTCATATGCTGATCTTGTTACATTAGTATTGGCATCACTTTGGGTGCAGCAAGTAAATTTAGTTGGTTGTGGCAAACTTAGACTGGTCAGTAGTATCAATACTTTTTACACTTAAGTAGAAAAGAGGGAACTGGTTGCAATAACATTATCCCTATTGTTTTCCTCTTTGTTGGCCAATGAGTTTATTATTCTTGAATTAAAGTGTTTTGTGCCCACAAAGTAGATAGCATGGTTGTTCTATTAGATCTATAAGTGTTTGTCTCTCTCAATTCTTGTGCTTGCTACTAAACCTTGCTAGCCTAAAACCTTGTACTGAGAGGAGATACTTCTCGTGCATCCAAAACCCTGAACCAAAGCACTCCATTCGTGTCCACCATAACTACCTATCATGTAGTGTTCGCACTACTCCAAGTACATTTTCTCGTGTGCTACCTTTAACTATTCAAAACTATTATTATATCCCTTTTTGTGTCACTGTTCACCAAGCTCATAAGGACGTGGTAGCAGATGTGTCATCTTCCATGCTAACTGATTTACAAGGATTGGCAGCTTCATCTGCTTCTCCACCTTTTATTTTGCATTAAAAGAGCTGGTTAGTCCACCCTATAAATAAATAAATAAATAGACACTCCTCCACGGTGATTGTTGGTCGGCAACCGAGGATTCGGTCAAGCCATGGTTTGTGGAAAGAAATGGTTGGGAGGAGTGTCATCAATAAGTGCTTGTTACAAGTGCAGTTCTATAAACTCTCGGAACCGCTCTAAAAGTTAATTAGTATGGAAGATGACAAGGATTCTACCACTGATTTGTTGACCAATAGCATACACCTCTCAAAGCAATATTTTTACACTCTCTATGCCTTCGGGAACTAAAAAGCTCTAGCACACGTTTTAATCCCTGCTTCCCTCTGCGAAGGGCCTATCATTTATTTATTGTTGAGTCAGTAAACCTATTCCCTCTATCCCGAGCAAGCACTCGAATTGTTATAGATACAATCATTTATAGTTCATAATATTTCCTATCATGTTTTGTCTACTTTGCTTGAGCACATGAAGTTTTATCTTTGAGAATATGACTTTGACAGTTTTCTTTGGAATGTGAAAGGAACAGTGATGATTGAGCAACTCTATTTCTGCAATATAGCTCTAGTATAAAGACTCTTCTTGAAAGATAAGTTAGAATGTTGATTGTTCTCTGACCAAGAACACAGTTTGCCACATCCAATTGGTTTGCTTAATGTACCTTTATTTGTGGTTGTTCCATTACTTGTTCCAAGTTAAGTAGAATGTGTAGAGACTGCTGTTTAAAATGACTTGTTTAGCTGAGTAAATACTGATGCTTCTTGTCCGTATTCTTTATTATCGACACTTCACTCCATAAACATGTGGACTTGTTTACTGAGCTCAGTTTTCGCTTGGGGACAAGCGAGTCTAAGCTTGGGGGGAGTTGATACGTCCATTTTGCATCACTATTTTATATCATAATTTGTCATTATCTATCCTTATATTTCATATTAATACATGATACTTATGTTATTTTGCCTTATTTTGCATGTTTGATGATTATTGGGAATTATCCTTCCGGAGTCAGGTTTCTGCTGGAAAAAGCGTCGTCAAGTCAGCATATCAGCGGAACTCCAAAAATCACGAAACCAATTCTGGGGGTCTTATAATGTCAGATGCCGGAGGCAGCCAGGTGGGCCAGGTGGGCCCCACGCCACACCTGGGCGCGGCTGGCCTGTGGGCCGCGCCCAGCTATGGCGTGGCCACCTGGGTCCACCCCCCAGGTTGCCTCTTCGCGTATATCTGCCTCCCGAAAACCTAAGCACGGGGGGACGTCCACGAAATATTCCGCCGCCTCCACGGGACGGAAACCACCGAGAGAGAAAGAGCTCTCTGGCAGGGAGATCCTGCCGGGGAAATTCCCTCCCGGAGAGGGGAAATCATCGCCATCGTCATCGTCATCACGCTGGACTTCATCGGGATCATCATCACCATCATCCACTGCGCCATCACCATCATCTCCACCGACTCCACATCCATCTTGCTGTAACATCTAGGGCTGTACCTTGTCTAGTTCATTGGGGAGACTCTCCCGGTGTTGATTACTCCTTGTTATTGATGCTATTGAGTTTGTTTGGTGGATTAGTGTTCATGTCCAGATTGTTATTCATTGCCATATCATCTCTGATCATGATCCATATGATGTCTTGTGAGTAGTTTGTAGTTCTTGAGGACATGGGGAAGTCATGTTGTTAGTAGTGAAATAATGCTGCGTTAATATTTAATGGTTTGATATTTAAGTTGTGGTGTCATTCTTCTAGTGGTGTCATGTGAACGTCGACTACATGACACTTCACCTTTATGGGCCTAGGGGAATGCATCGTGTACCTAGCTTGCTAGTTGAGGGGTTGCCGGAGTGACAGAAACCTGAACCCCCGTTAGTAAGATAGTGCACGAGGGAGCGTAGGGTCTCAGAGTTTAAAGCTGTGGTTAGATTTATCTTAATTACTTTTCTGCATTCGCGGATGCTTGCAGGGGGTATAATCACAAGTGCGTATTAGTCCTAGGAAGGGCGGTGCGTTAGCATAGATTCACCCACACAACACTTATCAAAACAATGAAGATTAACCAGTTGCACGAAGCGAAAGCACTTGACGAAATTCCCATGTGTCCTCAGGAACATTTGTCTCTTATAAGTAACACACTCGGCTTGTCCTTTGCACTCAAAAGGATTGGGCCACTCGCTGCATTTGTTGCCGCGCTCGTTTATTTACTTGCACTGTTTTTACCTGCTGTTTCGAATACTACTGAAAACCTGTCTGCTAGCTTTTACAGTGAATTCTTGATCAAAACTACTTGCCAGCACCTTCTGCTCCTCGTTGGGTTCGACACTCTTATTTATCGAAAGTACTGCGATACACCCCTATACTTGTGGGTCATCTACTTCCTTGGGGTTTTTTGCACGTTTATTGACAGGGGACGACGTGAACAGCTTCTGCTTTGTCAAATTACTAGTGGGCGCAGCAGTCGGCTGACGGGACGGCGCGGGCGATGGACTCGCGGTGGGCTCCCAATCGTCGGGGGAGGAGGGTGGACTTTGCTGTGGTGAATTTCTAACCGGAGGAGTCGGTGGCCTTGGCGCCGAGTCTGGAAACTTGATGTATTTCTTCTTCCATAGAACGATACCAAGTTCGATATCTCCCAATGTCTTCTCGCCTTCAGCTCCGGGAATGTCAAGATGTATTGAGTTGAATCCCGACATAACTTTCGTGACCCTGACACGAGCAAATCCAGCCGGAATCTCACCAAAATGGAAGGTTGATCCAAGTTGATGTGGTAAAGCATAGCCATTCGCCACCGGAAAACTAATGTTCTTCATTGGCGCGTGTAATTCACAATTTGTCTTCTCCGTGATATCATCCACGGGTAGCGCGCCGCCGACGGTTCATCAACTGCAGGATCTTGTAGCTGCGTGGAACCCACGCTGCTTTTCCGCTGAGATGGGCAGACATCGACTGCATGATCTTGTACTCGCGGCTGAGATTCCCTTTGCTGGGTAATTAAGGCCAGTTGCTCCTTCACATCCTGCATCTGGCGTTCTAATGCAGTAAACCTCTCCGCCTCCCTCTTCTTACCTCTGCAATGTTTTCTATAAGTTGCAGCGTCCTCCGGAAACCCTTCAAGAAAACCAACCCCGCCTCCTCTGCCTCGACATCGTCCCCAGTGTTCTTTATTCCCGAGGGCGAGTGAAAGCTCGTCGTCCTCTCTATCGGGAACATATTTTCCCTGTCGGACTAGTTTTATTGCGGCAACTAGTTTTTTGGTGACTCTTGTAATTCTTTTCTTCCATTTTCCCTGTGCAACAATCAGCCCTGTGTTTGGGTCCAACACTGCCCCATGCGCGAACAACCATAACTTGGACCTGTCGGGCCAGTCATCTGTCTGTGGAATGATCCCTTTTTGACGCAGCTCGTTTTCATAGGCTTCCCACTTAGGCACGGCAGTCTTGTAGCCACCTGAGCCCAAACGATGGAAATATTTCTTCTTCTTAGCATACAACTTATTTCATTTCGATCGGGCCACAGCGACGGCCGATTTCTTATACGCCACAAATTCAGGCCAGTCATCTTTTAGCTTCTCTAGATGTCCAGTGAAATCTGGAGTTTTTTTCTCATATTTTCTCCACAATGTTTTCTTCCAGTTGTTGAATTGCTCGGCCATCTTGCTAAGAGTCCACTCCTTGACTTTATCCTTCCTCCTCTGTGGGAGATCTGCCGGTAGGCTGAAAGAACCCAATATCGACTCCCAAAGGGTTTCTTTAATTCTCTCCTCGACATATTTTGCGCCAATGTTTTTTTTCTTCGGCTCATTCCATTCTGCAACGGTGATCGGGACCATGTCCCTTTCAAGAAATCCGCATTGAGCTATGTATTTAGTGGAGATTCCATCGGGTTTCTCCGGTTTGCCTTTTATGCTAACTTCGTCGATCGACAACTTTGCACCATCCGGCAGCTTTGACCCTTGGGCCGGGCCTCGTTTACGGATTGACGTAGATCCAGAGGGCTGAAAGAAAAATGTTTCGTTAATAAGTGCGCATATAAATCAATTAATGCATCTAGCTAGTGATCAACAAGACTTAATATATACCTTGCCGGAGTTCTCTACGGAGTTTTCTAACGGCACTTCTTCTTCGTCGTCGTCTCTGAAGTTTTGTAACTCAAGTCCCTCACCGGAGTCGTTCAAACATTTCGCGTTGAAATCTTCGCCGTCTTCTTCGTCGGTCTCTTCTCCATCGGAATTGGGTCCAAGGGTCTTATCAAATATAATTTCTTGAAAGCGTTCTTCTTTCTCCAAGTCTCGGATGAAGGCCGGGGCGTCGATGATGGGGGCATCGTCCTCCATAGCTCAATGTCACTGCAAATTTGTAATTCAAACTTAGCAATATTTCAAACTTTGCTAAATTTTGAAACTTTGCTACTAGAATTTTCAAACTTAGCAAAATTCACATATTTACTAGAATAAAAAAATGACAATGCACATATTTACTTATTTACTAGAATAATTTCTAGTAAATATTTCTAACTTAGCAAAATTAAATAAGTAAATATTTCTAACTTAGCAAAATTAAGCTAAACAAAATTCTAGTAAATAAGTAAATATTTCTAACTTAGCAAAATTAAGCAATATTTTGCTACACTAAGCAATATTTCTAACTTAGCAAAATTAACCTAAACAATAATAAGCTAAACAAATTTTTTCTAACTTTCAAAGTTTGCTACACTAAAAATTGTGCAAAAAACTTTGCAAATTGCAAACACATTTACTTACACTAAAAATTGCTACACTTTCAAAAATAACTTAGCAATATTTCTAACTTAGCAATATTTCTAACTTAGCAATATTTCTAACTTTCAAAATTGCTAACTTTCAAAAATGCTAACTTTCAAAATTGCTACACTAAAAATTGATAACCTATAATAATAACCTAAATGACTTCAAACTTAGCAAATTGCTACATTTTTAAATTGCTACATTTTGTAAGTTTGCTAAGTTTTCATATTGTAATAAACTAAACAAAATGCTACATTTTTAAATTGCTAAGTTTTTTAAATTGCTACATTTTGTAAGTTTGCAGAAACTTCTATGACTAACAAAATGAAAAACAGTAATAAAAAAAAGTAATAAGAAAAGAAAAAGAAACTTACCGGAGTAGTCTCTCAAGCAGGCGACGATGGCGCGCGGGCGTGGTGAGGTGGAGGCCGAGGACGCGGTGGCGCCGGAGCAGCGCGGGTCGCGGTGGTGGAGGGGTGGCCGGAGCAGGGGCGGTGGCGTCGACGGCGCGGCGGAGGGCGGCGTCGGCCGGGGCCGGGCGCGCGGTCGACGTACGGAGCACACGCTACGGAGCACAGCGCGCACGGAGGAGGCGGTGGCGGAGGTCCGCGTGGCGGAGTGCGGCGGCGCCGTCGACGGCGTGCAGGGGCGGTGGAGGGCGTCCGCGGCGGAGGAGGCGACGGGCACGGCCGGCCGGAGCAGAGCGTCGAGGGCGCGGAGAAGAAGAGGAGTACTGGTCGATTTGGGGATCGAATCGGCGGTGGGGGAATTAAAACTGCTCAAATAGGCCTTTAGCACCGGTTGTAGTTTACAACCGGTACTAAAGGGTCTTTAGGACCGGTTGTAGACTACAACCGGTGCTAAAGGTGCTTTTTGGGCGGCGGCGAAAATTCGCGCGCGAAGCCTACCCCTTTAGTACCGGTTGTAGTGTACAACCGGTACTAATGGGCTTTTTGAATTTTTTTTCTCTAGTTTTTTTTTTCTTTTTATGTTTTCTGTTTTTTATATCTATTTGGTTTCTATTTTGTTTTTTTCTCTAGTTTCTTTTTCTTTAATATATATTTAATTTAATTGTCTACAAAATTGTAATAATTATCTATCTATTTGTTTTCTGTTTTTATATCTATTATCTATTTGTCAACGACGTCAATACATAAAGGTTTAATACATTCCATAGAATGCATTACATAAAAGGTTTAATACATTATTACACATCACCAACATCACCAACAACACCAACATTATTCTACATAAACGGACTTGCTGGCTCGGAGGCCGTAGGATTAGGAGGAACGGTGGGAGGAGCCAGCCCCGTTCGCGGCCGCCCGGTTCTCGCGCGCACGTTTGCGGCGGAGGGCAAGATCCATGGAGGATGAGTCTTTCAGCGCCCAATCCAGCTCGGAAGCCTCCTTCGCCTTGAGCTGGCAGGCAGTTCTGTCTCGCTGTACACGGTCGTCGTGGACGGACTGGAAGGAGGCTTCAAGGGCCTCCTGCATTTGCGGCCCGCCGCGCTCTTCCCCATGGTCGCTCCAGTCGAAGTCGTCGTCGTCGTCATCCTCCTCGTAGGGAGGCGGCGGCGACTGGTGGAGGTACGGCCGCGGATCCCCACGCCACCCCTGCGGCGTACGCATCCTCGTCGGGGTCAGGGACGTCGGACCACGCGCGCTCGTACGTCCTCCGCACCTCCTCCGGCACCGGAGCAGGAGGCCGGTAGGAGGGCATTCCTCTCCACGCCGGGCTCGTGGGCATACGGCGGGATAGGCTCCCGCGGTAGCGCCCAAGCGCGCTCTGCCGAGCACGCTCGACCTCGTCCAGAAGGCGCTGCGGCGGGCGTGGCGGATCCATCTCGTGGAGACGATGCGTTCGTGGCTAGGAATGGTGGATTAGGGTTTACCCCATCGGCGACAATATATAAAGACCTCCAGGGCAGCGCTAGGGGAAGACACGTGGCTAGGGCAGCGCTGGGGGAGGACACGTGGCTCCGCAAAGCCCGACTTTAGTCCCGGTTGGTGTTACCAACCGGGACTAAAGAAGCACACGGATCGTGTGTTTCTTTCAAGCGCTTGTGAGACGTTGGATCAGGGGTGAGCCCGACTTTAGTCCCGGTTGGTGTTACCAACCGGGACTAAAGAAGCACACGGATCGTGTGTTTCTTTCAAGCGCTTGTGAGACGTTGGATCAGGGGTGTGTTTCTTTTGAGGGATTGTGAGCTGTTGGATCAGCAGTATCACGACCACTTCGTGAGCCACATGACCCGGTTGGTGTTACCAACCGGGACTAAAGAAGCACACGTACCCTATATATAGCCCACCTCCCGGAATTCCAGCGTCACTCACTCACTCACACAAAACATTCCAGCGTCACTCGGAGAGGCATCTTTGGGCAACCAGCGGCAAGACGTCTCTGATGACCTGCGACCGTTCCAAACGGTTGCAGATCATCAGAGATGTCTTGCCGGACGGTTGTAGATCATCAGAGACGTCTTACCGCTGCTTGGATCGAAGTGGCGCTCAAACACAAAACATTCGGGTTCCCTAGCTACGTCCTGCAACCGTTTGGTCGGATCCAAGCAGCGGCAAGACGCTCTGATGATTAGCAACATCCCCAACACTTGTTGCAAATCATCAGAGACGTCTTGCCGCTCTCTGGATCGAAGGCCGATTTGCCGTCTCACGACCACGCGATTGTGTTGGTAAAACTGCAGCTGATTGACATAGTGTTTAGATCTCTCTTCTGAGTTTTCAGGACATAGTTACATAAAAGGTTTAATACATTATTACACATCAGCAACAACATCCCTATCTAGTGTTCACTTTTTCTTCTTGTGTGTCCCTTTCTTCTGATTGCGCCGTAGCCATGGACATTCTTCATCATTTAACACGATGCTTGGGTCAGTTTTCACTTTGAAGGGCGGAATTTCATCAAACTTATTGTAATCTTCTGACATGTCTGTCTTGTCCTCCACTCCCACGATGTTTCTTTTTCCTGAAAGAACTATGTGGCGCTTTGGCTCATCGTATGATGTACCGGCTTGCTTATCTTTTCTTTTTTTCGGTCTGGAAGACATGTCCTTCACATAGAAAACCTGAGCCACATCATTGGCTAGGACGAATGGCTCGGTGCGGTACGCAAGATTCTTGAGATCCACTGTAGTCATTCCGTACCGCCGGTCTATCTCTACCCCGCTTGACAGGTTGACCCATTTGCACTGAAACAAAGGGATCTTAAAAGAAGGTCCATAGTCAAGTTCCCATATCTGCTGTATGCAACCATAATATGTGTCCTTTGTCCCATCGTCGTTTGTTGCATCAAAGCGGACACCACTGTTTTGGTTAGTGCTCTTTTTGTCTTGGGTTTCCGTGTAAAATGTATTCCCATTTATCTCGTACCCTTGGAAAGTCAATATAGTCGAAGATGGTGACTTGGCCAACAAGTATAGCTCTTGTCCAACAGTGCTGTTATTAATGAGATGTGTACGCAACCAACTGCCGAAAGTATCCACGTGTTTCCCTTTAATCCAGAAGTTAGTCTCCTCCGGGTATTGGGAGCGTAAAATATCCATGTGTTTCACGATATACGGAGCCACCAA
This sequence comes from Poa pratensis, assembly GCA_947311845.1. Lineage (NCBI taxonomy): Eukaryota > Viridiplantae > Streptophyta > Magnoliopsida > Poales > Poaceae > Poa > Poa pratensis. Next base: position 76,919,308 of record CAMZMU010000020.1, read on the forward strand.
TCTGGAATTTTGTAGAACTGTGTAGTGTGCTTGAGTGAAAGAATGCCCGTCCATACATGTTGTTGCTTTCTTTCCTAGCGTGCCTTTTCCACGCAGTCTCCCCTCATGGCGCGATTGAGGAACACCGATCGGCTTAAGATCAGGAATAAAGTCAACACAAAACTCAATGACCTCCTCTGTTCCATAGCCCTTGGACATGCTTCCTTCTGGCCTAGCACGGTTATGAACGTATTTCTTTAAGACTCCCATGAACCTCTCAAAGGGGAACATGTTGTGTAGAAATACAGGACCGAGAATGGAAATCTCTTCGACGAGGTGAACTATGAGGTGCGTCATAATATTGAAGAAGGACGGTGGAAACACCAACTCGAAGCTGACAAGACATTGGACCACACCCGTCTGTAAACTTGGTAGAGTTGCTGGATCGATTACCTTCTGAGAAATTGCATTCAGGAATGCACATAGCTTCACAATGGGTACTCGAACGTTTTCCGGTAGAAGCCCCCTCAATGCAACCGGAAGTAATTGTGTCATAATCACGTGGCAGTCATGAGACTTCAGGTTTTGGAACTTTTTCTCTGCCATGTTTATTATTCCCTTTATATTCGACGAGTAGCCAGACGGGACCTTGATACTGCTCAGGACTTGAAAAAAGATCTCCTTCTCTTCTTTGGTAAGAGCGTAGCTGGCAGTACCTTGGTACTTCTCTGGATTCAGGTTGTCTCGTTCGTGCGTACTTTGCTGGTCCTGCCGTGCATCCGATGTATCTTTCGTCTTCCCATACACGCCTAAGAAGTTTAGCAGGTTCACGCAAAGATTTTTCGTCACGTGCATCACGTCGATTGCAGAGCGAACCTCTAGGATTTTCCAATAGGGTAAATCCCAAAATATAGATTTCTTTTTCCACAAGGGTACGCGCTTGTTAGCGTCTTTTGGAACATTTAGACTGCCAGGACCCTTTCCAAATATTACTTCCAAATCCTTGACCATGCCATATATAACATCACCATCAGGGCGTGTAGGCTTCGTTCGGTTATCTGCCTCACCTTTGAAATGCTTGCCTGGCTTTTTTACGGGATGCCTGTTTGGAAGAAATCGACGATGACCAAGGTACACATTCTTGTTACCTAAATATATACTGTCAGTCTTATCTAAACAGTGCGTGCATGCATTGTATCCCTTGTTTGACTGTCCTGAAATGTTACTAAGAGCAGGCCAATCATTGATGGTTACAAACAGCAACGCTCGTAGGCCAAATTCCTCCTGTTTGTACTCATCCCACACACGTACGCCTTCGTCAGACCACAACTGTAAAAGTTCGTCAACTAATGGCCTCAGATACACATCAATGTCGTTGCCGGGTTGCTTCGGGCCTTGGATAAGCACTGGCATCATAATATACTTTTGCTTCATGCACAACCAAGGAGGAAGGTTATAGATACATAGAGTCACGGGCCAGGTGCTATGACTGCTGCTCTGCTCCCCAAACGGATTCAAGCCATCTGTACTTAGACCAAACCTTAAGTTCCTTGCGTCAGCTGCAAATTCCCCAAACGCACTGTCGATGTTTCTCCACTGAGACCCATCAGCGGGGTGTCTCATCATCTCGTCTTCCTTACGGTCTTCTTTGTGCCATCGCAACAACTTGGCATGCTCTTTGTTTCGGAACAAACGTTTCAACCGTGGTATTATAGGAGCATACCACATCACCTTCGCGGGAACCCTCTTCCTGGGGCTCGGCTCGCCCTCAACATCACCTGGGTCATCTCGCCCGATCTTATACCGCAATGCACCGCATATCGGGCATGCATTCAAATTCTCGTACTTCTCACCGCGGTAGAGGATGCAGTCATTGATGCATGCATGTATCTTCTCCACCTCTAATCCTAGAGGGCAGACAATCTTCTTTGCTTCGTATGTATTGTGCGGCAATTCATTATTCCTTGGAAGACTCTTCTTAAATATTTGTAGCAACTCCTGAAATGCCTTGTCAGATATTCCATTCTTTGCCTTCCACTGCAGCAATTCCAGGGTGGTACCCAGCTTTTTCTGGCCATCTTCACAATTTGGGTACAACAATTTTTTGTGATCCTCTAACATGCGCTCCAACTTCGACCACTCGTTTTCACTTCCGCACTTCATCTGTTCATCAAGAATGACCCGACGAAGATCATCATCATCGGACTGATCAACAATGACCTCGAGCTCAACTTCGTCTTCCCCCATTGTAGTATCACCGTGTTCAGAGAACACAGGATAGTTGTCATCATCCTCTTCTTCAGGGTCTTCCATTATAACCCCTCTTTCTCCATGCTTGGTCCAACAAAAATAATTGGGCATGAAGCCTTGTCGCAACAAGTGGGAGTGTATGGTTCTTACGCTCGGGTAATTCCTCGTATTCCGACATTCATCACATGGACAAATCATAAAACCATTCTTCAGCTTGTTTAACTTAACCACATCGAGAAAACGATGCATGCCATCAATGAACTCGGGACAGCGTCGATCACCGTACATCCATTCTCGGCTCATCTGCATTACATAAATACATCAAAAACCATTACACCAGCTAAATAATGAATAGAGATACGTGACCAAATTAATTATACAAGTTCATCACATTAAAACAAAGTAGAGTAGTGCCCAAATGTAATACATAGTTCTCACGAAACATACATCAATCGAAACTAACATACAACTATCTAAAGAATTTAAATCCAACAACAAATGCGATCAGAATCGCAACCAAGGTAACTATTGAACCAACAGCATAATGATACCAAGCCTCTTGACTAATGGCATATTTTCTAATCTTTTTAAGCTTGACGCGCATTGCATCCATCTTCATCTCGTGAGCAGCGACGACGTCGGCAAGCTCGACCCCGTGAGCATCAACGATGTCGGCAATCTTCAAGTCCAATTCCATCTTCTCTTCTAGGCATTGGAGACGAAGATCTTCACTTATCTTCAATTTTGCTCTCAAATCGTTGTTTTCTTTTTTAAAAACTCGACAATAGGGTCGGCTGGAATTTCCGGTTCAACTACCTCCTAAATAAAAATATATCTACGTCAAGTTGGTCGGCATGATTGTTATAAACACGAAACAAAATAAATAGTTATAAAAATATACCACATCCGAATCATAGACCGGACGAGGGCCGACGGGGACGGATATCAAAACCATGACACTATACATATAAAAAAAACATAAGAAAATTATACAAGAAATAATTATGCATTTAAATCATATAACTAACAATTTTTAAAATAAAAGATAAAAAAAGGCTCACCGAGGTGGTGTCGGTGACGGAGCGGCGCGGGCGATCGACGGCGGTGAGGAAGGGGACGGGACGACACTATATAAAACCACAAATTATACTTTAATTTGAGCTCAAAATGCATATAAAACAAATGAAATCCCTAACTTAGGCATTTCATCAAACACCTTGCAAGCACACAAAATCAAACTTGCTAAACTTGCACGAAAATGAGCTAAACTTGAAATGCCGGAAGAGAAGATGAAGAAGTTGCTAACCCTTGTATAGGGTGCCACCAATCTTGACAAATGTTGGAGAAAAATGGGTGACCTAGAGCTTGGGAGAGAGGAAAAATGGAGTTGGGTCGAGTTGCTTCAAATGGAGCTGGCTCGGGGTGGAAGAAGCCAATATAGGCAGAACCTTTAGTACCGGTTGTAATTACCAACCGGTACTACAGGCTACTCTTTAGTACCGGTTGGTAATAACAACCGGTACTAAAGGGCTTGCCGTGGGGCCACCAACCGTGCCGCGGGGAGCCTTTAGTACCGGTTGTTATTTGAAACCGGTACTAAAGGTCCTCGCCGCGGTGTCACGAACGCAACCGGTGCTAATTCCCTCCTTTAGTACCGGTTTTTGCACGACCGGTATTAAAGGGGGTGCACCGTTGCCCCCTTTTCTACTAGTGTAAGGACTGAATGATAATTGACATATTATGATTGCGTGAAGCTGTTGCACTATTTCACGCTCCCTCCTCTACCTCGGCTTGCTCTTTCTCGGGTATCGTTACATCATAAATTTTTGGGACAAATGTCCTTACAAAGACACTTCATCAACAAGAAAACAACAAATTATCTTCCTTGTCCATCCGTTCTTCCACCTTCAACCATCAGCTCGGTGGCCATTGCTCCATTAGTCCGCTAGCGTCACCGCCTTCTCCAACTTTGTGAATCACGTATTTTTCATCACCTTTGATGATTACACCTTAATAGTGACAATAAAAAGAAAATTCCACACTCACATTTGAGAATAATGGTATTTTTGCGGGATTTGTCCTGACTTTTACTTGATAGAAGAAAACAATAACGGAGCATAAAAATTTAAAAGTACACTATCAAAAATATCGTGGAACCCTTTGCAAATAAAATAATCATATAACCCAAGATACAAGCCAATTAGTGTCCGTGAATTGCAAGAGATGACTTAACAAATGTGCATGCCATAGTAAAGAGACCATGGGACTAAAAGTGAAGGCACACGAAAAATAAGGAAAACGTGTATAGTTGTGCATATGATTGGCATGCATCCACGGATTGTGTGATACACTATGTGACTTATATTCACATTAACCGATACAAGGCTACAGAACCATATCCATAATATTTATTCTGTTTTGATGTGGAAAATCTACTATGAAAAACTCAGAGAATTGATTCGACATCACCCACCACATCTTACACCATCACTAACATTTAAAGAATAGAAACATGTCCCCTCATATATATCCTTCAATATATACCTTGCATGTCCACTTGGCTATTAGTTTATACACAGCCACTTTACGCGCTGAAGAAAACATTGGAATAGATACATATGAAACAAGAAGTTTTACAACGGGTGTATCGAGATGGATGGATGCACGTGCTGGATGTAGAATGTCAATCCATTTTATTCGGAATTGTAGACATTGGGAAAGAGCTAGTTAGTGTCAACGTATCTCAATGTGATTTCTTAATTGACTGCATAGGTGTAATTCACCCGGCACGCTCGTAATCATGCATGCTCTGGTGCATCATAGTCTAGACATATGTTCCTGCACAGGCTGAGAGCCCCTTAGCAGGTTCTCCGCGAGTAGCCAAGCTTGTCGACGTTGTGGCTGTAGTTGTCTATCTAAGGCCACCGCTACGTAACATTTAGAAGACACTGTGGAAAAACATTGATGTGAACATCTTACTTGCTAGTTTCTATTCTAATAGTAGTAAGTATAAATTTTGCTAGAATGATGGAAACCTATGAAAATCCAAGAAACGACAACTTCTTATTCACGTGAAACTTCCACATCGAAATTCGATTACAATAATAATAATTCAAAATTAATATATCATATAACAGAAAATACTCATTTTGGTGATATCCAGAAAACAGTGGCATGGACTTACAATTAATCAAGGCGGACCCAAATTATTTAGAGTTATTACGAATGAGCTTCTTAAACGAAGTGCTTAGAGATCAATATCAACTTTTTGCCCAACTGAAAATATGTTCTAGGTCTGCCCATGATCCTAAGTTGTTAGCATATTGCACTTCAAGAACTTTTTTTTTTTGCATACTACTAAGGCCATCCGGCTAAAAAATCCGAAGTTGTTTCTATTAATTACCATATAAATACATTTTATTGAACATACAGTGTAACATATTTCATGGACATACTGGACAATGGTGTTAAAGTTAGTCATGGCGAATCCGAAGGAGTAGATTTTGGGGACATGGTGACATGTGAGGATGATATCTGGACCGTTCATATGTGCTTTGAGGTGTCATAGGGCCGAAACACATGCTGCTAATTTATAAAAAAATACTGTATATGCCATCAGTACTTGTAATACATGGTTATGTCCTTACGGTGCAGGTGCGGCTTTTGTTTTCATGTTTAGTAAATGCTCAACAATTAGTAATTAAGCACTGGTATCCTTACAAATTGCTGAGAAGTACGGAATGATTACCGAGAAAATTTGCATGAATAAACGTAGGTACTACATGTAACATTATCTAATAATTGTCAGTTTGAATTTAGATGATAATTCTTCTATATCAATTATGGCATAGCGACCAAAACTGTGACACATACTGTACCTGAGAAGATACATAGGTCATTGAAAATAACTGAGATAAAACCATTAAACCACATATTGGTAGTCGGAATAAAGCAAATAGCTTGCCAATCCAAGAATCGTAGATTCGTACTTGGTGGTGATTATAGTCCTTCAGCTTTATCTATGGACAACTAATGATCCCTACCAGTGCATTGAAACTTGTACATACAGGTAGTTGCATGTAATAATTTTAATTTTATTGCATAAAATTCAGTTGTTCACCAACTTTGTGACTTCTTAAGAATCAATAAAAAGGGTGGTGAAATTTTCGAAACATTTATTTCATAATGAAAGTTTTATTCTGAAAATTTAAATTTTTTATTATGATTTGAAATGGAAATGTGAACCTTGGCTTCGACCTAAAAGGTATTTGTCACGGTAGGATGAAGAGACATCCTTCATGTGTTTGTCAGTAAACAGCTGTGTGACATAATTAATGATGGATTATGCTGACTTGGTGAGAAATTACCTGCTTTATTGAAATAAAATAAACACAATATATTTACATGGGAAGTACTTCAAGAATAAAGATTCACCGACCATAGTATTGCAACTATTTGCTTTTAGAACTAAAAAACTATTTTTTATGAAAAGTTGGAAACAAAGAAAACTTTTGCTATGAAAGTAGTTGTGACTTATGACAAATTTAAGATAGAATATAACGATATGAAACCTAATAAGCGATGTTGATCCATGTATTAATCTAACTTCAATAAAAAAAAGTTGAATTTGCTACAATGATCGTTGTCTTCACTTTGGAACATCAAGAAGTTGGAGAAAGTAATGAAATAATATATGTACTTACCGCTTAACAAGAAGTGCATGATATGTCGTACACTGTTATATTACGCTATAATGTTTGCCTATTGATGCTCCATTTTATATAGTGTTTTCTTTACTATTATATTGGAGTTCGTACGTACGTTTACTTGGCAGAAAAGTTTGCCGATCGATTCGTCCATCGCTACCATGGGCCGGCCCATTCAAACTGTGTGTTTCATCGATCGATCCATCTGGAGCATTTCCTTTCTCAGTCTCCCTCGCTCCCTCATCCTCCCACTCCCTGCGCCGCCGCCGGGAGGCCGCGCTCCTCCAGCGCCACCTGGACTCCTCGCCGCCCGTCCTCCTGGTTTCGCCCCGCGCCCCTCCCTCCTCGTTCCCCATAGTCTGGTCCTCATGCCCAACCTCTTGCTCTCAACCGGCGAGTCGAATTTCCTGCGCCGCCGCGCTCCAGAGACATTACTCCCTCACTTAGCCGCCCCCGCGACAGCTCCGTCGACGGACGCTCGGCGAAGTACAGATCGGCCGGACCGGAAGTAACCAGATACGCTGCAGAGGGTCATTTTTTAATTGCTGGTATTTTCTTTTGAAATTGTGCAGTGCGCGCTTGATCTATGATTTACAGATGTTGAAAGCCCCAACGGGAAGGAGATGGAGGTGGACCTGCTGGAGGAAGCAGCGGCGGCGCGCTCGCGGTTGGGAGAGCAGCAGATCCATGGCGATAGCTGCTGAGTCGCGAGGTCACTGGCATTTCTCTAGCACGCCGGGGGACAGAGGCAGAGCGCGCTGCAGCAAGTTGCCCAGCTAGCTCTCTTTCTCTCAGCTTTCCTGATTGATTTGTTGAGGTGAAATCGTCTCAGTGATGTGTACTGCTGTTGGTTTTTACTTCTGATATTTTGTATTAACATCTACTAGCGCATAGCTCGTGCATTGCTACACACAACCTTAAATAAAATGAAAATCGGTACGTGATTTCGAAGCAGTTGGTCGTGGAGATAGACATGAGAAACATGCTGAATATGTTGGTACTGATCCACAGAACATAAGTTTTGTTCTTGACAAAAATCAGTGAAGTTCTCGGGAGAATGACTGAAAAATTGGACATTTGAGATAGCATAAACTGTTATGTCATCCTGTCAGTTTCAGTTTTTGTTCTAGAGAAGGATGCTTAATCATTTTTTTGGATGCCTGTACATGCCAAAAGGTCGGTACTAACAAAAGAGGATGTGCCTCTTGGTTAGTTTATATGTAAGTTTCAGTTTTAGTTGTCAGATCTGATAGACAATGTCTGATACACATTGTGATTTATGTGTTAGGAAATCTACTTAAGTTCTTGGCATACTGTTTCATTCCTAGCTGATGGGATTTGCGGTGGATAAGTTGGTTTTGGTGTTAGGATGAATCATTGAGTAACCTTTTGCAGATCGTTGTCAAGATCCCAATCACCATTTTCTTCTGAATTTGCGGTGGAGAAGAAATCTCCGAGATCGCCACAAGCACAACACACGGGATCCCCACACCCGATGGATGGCGGACGTCCAGGACGCCAAGGCCACCACCTAGATCCTCCCATGGTAGGGGTCGCTGATCCTTTCCTGGAGCGTCGGCGCGAGGCACGGCCAGACATCCAGGCAGCCTGACGTGCTCCGGCAGGTCGCAGAACTCTTCGTCCACCTGACATCGAGGCTCGGGAGGTCAAGCACAACGAAGAGTATGCACATCTTGGAGGGGAAGAAGGGGTACCCGGGGACACCGGCAGCGTGGGAAGCCTGGAGCGTGTCGGCGCGGAAGAGGTCCGCCACCAGTGCGATGAGGCAACGAGGTTGATGTCTCTCCTCGATAGAGAGCAGCGCCGACGGCAACGAGGTCATACAGTGGGATGGCCAGGAGTGACACGTTGCTAACGGCCGGTGGGAGGAACGCAAGAAAGGCGCGCTGCGCCGTGGAGTTGGAGCTCGCGTACATGAAAGCCGAGGTGATGAAGTTGTGCTCGGCGTGGAGCCGGCTGGAGCAGCACGACGCGACCTCCTGGGTCAAGAACATACGATACCTCCATGTATGACATCATATGATGTACTGGATTTAGCACACCGAACTCTAATTCATGTAACCATACAAACATTAGAGGTGTTGTAGAATATTTTTCATTCAAGACCACTATCAACTTGGACACCATCTATGGTATTCAGTGAATCGGAAGCTTTTCCGCTTGTTGCTGGAAGAACAATATGAGATTAAAACATGACAATGGATGCACATGATTTTCTTGGCAGCAGGTTTGTGGTACATTTTTCCTTTAGTGTTCATGATAAATTTGGACCTGTCAGTTATTAAGAAGAGTTAAGATTATTGCTTGCAAATGCTTAGAGACCTGTTGTGCTTCTAATTTATGTAGAAAACAAGTTTGTGATCTAAAGCTAATGCTACCACACTAATTTGGTACAAATCACGGTTTTTTTGGCCTCATCAACAACTTGATCGGTCCGGCCCCATTACAACAGTAAGGGCCAAGTGTGGAGAGGATTTCGTCAAAGAGGTAGCTGGAGTTGACTGAACTATAGTTCATCTGAATAAGGGAAAAGGTTTCACCTCTTATCATTTTCTCATTTTTCTTTCTTTACCTTTGATGCTTCATCGATTGTTCACCTACAATGCACATATAAAACAGTTTTTAGTTTGTCAGCATTGCTCCACCTAATATAACAGCCAATGTACGATTCCTTCGGATGATTTATCAATTATGTTTTATTCTTTTCTTTTTTGGCTTGATGATGTTTTAGTTAGCGTCTGAAAAAAATGGCCATATCAGACTATGTAATCTATTTGATATGTTCAGTTCCAGATTGGTTGCTGGCATGACTTGGTTTGTTTGCTTCGACTAATGAAGTTTCGGTTATCAATAAAGCATAGCAATCTATATCAGTCAAAATGTGACTCAATATTTTTGTTTATAATACTGTGCAGTATATGCAAACTAATCCTTTAAGGTGCAATTTCATTCTTTCAATTTAGAACAATTTCATAGTTAATTAAAATATTGAGTTTTCATGAAAAAATGGTACGATGCTACTGATCTCTATAGGATATATTATGAAATTGAACAACAAGGTACAAGTATTGTTCATCTTTATTTTGAGTGCATGTCATGCTTACAAGGCTATACATTGAAGGGCTTGACTAAGTCTATTTTTCCTCATTTACTCCTTTAATATTTCGTTACTACTTCCTCCTTTCTGAAATAAGTGGCGTAGTTCGAATTCAAACTCAAAACTAAACCACAATACTTAATTCAAAATGGAAGGAATATTTATGTGCACCAAAAAAGACGGGACTCAAGGCTTGAATAGCACATTATAACATGGGAAAAACTACATGCAACTTATATTGGTTTGCAAGCACGGTTTAATGCTCAAGTAGCTCATTTTTGTTGGAAAATTGGCAGAGTTGAGAAACCATTGGCTCGCAGTGGTTAGAGTCGGCTTACAGCACTGGAGTGATTCTTATGTACAAGGATAGTATAAAAAACTTAAATATTTGTTGCAACGCACGGGCGTTCATCTTGAATTGTGTTTTGGCAAATAAAATTTAACAACCCGTGGCAACGCACGGGCATTCAACTAGTCAGGCAACTAGTTTTATTTAATGTTTTAGTGTGTAGAGGTAGGGATTTGTGAATTTATCTCCCAGCGCGCACTTTTATGTCTATGTACCCAATTCCATATATGGTAATTCTACCAAGTATGAGAGGAAATATGCTGATTAGAAGCAATTAAAGCCTTCCTTGTGAAAAAAACCCGCTGGGAACAAAGAGAAGGAGAAGACGCACGCCTGGACGGTTTCAGAGGAGATAACAAGGTCAACCCCGATAGAACCGACGGCTTACCGCCGCCAGAACGACCGCCTCGTCAAATATTTTAACCTTTTGGTCTCAGATTTCGAGTCAGACGAGTAAATCAGCCGCCACACCGAAAACAATCTAGAAACCCTAGCCTCCGGAATGGATCTGGACGGGGAATCAGCAGAAAGCTTCCATCACCATCACCTGATCTTGTAGACCTGAACTGAACCATAATAAATCATAACTGCATAAGCTAACAATGTTCTCTAGCATGAGTATTTTTTGTTTCAAACGCACTCGTGCATGAGTGGATCCGTCAAAACCTGGCGTCCACAACCCTACTATAGATGAGCGCGGCCTGTATGTCTATGCTCTCTTTTTTGCAGCTATATATGCATCGACTGCCTCATTATGTGCGGTTCTCATCGGTAGCTTTGATATCTACTTTGCAAAGAAGTACATACACAACATAGTAATGCAAAATAGTGGGGTGCCATGGGGGGTAGTGGTGCACCCTCATCCAACCGTTGAATATACTATAGGGAGCACAAGATTGGTTCCAATGCAAACGGCAAATCTTCACGGCGTCACACCGAGAGCACGAAAATCATGCATGTTGATTCCTCTTTCTCTCTCCTACCCATCTCCTTTAGAGAATTCTACACCCATGACATGAAATGTTTCATGGTTGGAACTAGTCCTTTAAGGAATTCTACCGAGTTGGGGAATTGTCTAAAGGGTACGCTGCTTTGTTGTTACCCACGGAGTCAAGCATATTTCATTGTACAGTTCGGGCTACATCGTTTTCAAATTCCAAATCTACGGACATGGAGTAATAAACGGCTCAAAGCAGAGAAAAAAGTGGCTAGGTGAGCCGATGCATGTATGCTGAGTGCTGACCCAAGAATCGATCACATGTACTAGTACTAGTACTTGTATTTGGCGCCTGCATGATTAATCGAGACGAAAACAAAGACGAGAAATTCAGCCTCGAGGAACTGAAGCTCACGGCAGACCTGTAGGTAGGTAGGTAGGCAGAGCGTACGATTATCTATACAAGAGTCTTCCTGAAAACCGGGTGATTAATTCCTCATGGAGGAAAGCCTCACTACCGATGCTTTGCTTTCGGCTCCATTGTTCTTACTCCAACCTACAGAATACACTGTCTTCGCTCAATGTGGGGACGGAGCGCACTGGCTCCAGATTACCCTTGGCACTAACCGTTACACATCAACCGTACGACCAAGTGAAATTTGGTCCCAAATATACCCGTTGCTATTTGTTTTTATGGAAGCTTGCATTTTGCTTTCTTTGCCATGAATATCTGAAACTGCATGGAATAGACAGAAATTTTCCCGACGGGAGAAGCGCGGGAGGTAAGCTTGCTCAATAGAGAGTTTTCTGCGAAAAACTTGTCCTGAATTTTTTGGCCAAAGTTAAAGAAAAAGACGAAACACCACCATGCCGGTACAAAATGGGAATTGTTGTGTGGACATGGTGCTTTTGGACACTGCATCCATCCACCACCTTTGTGAATTTTCACCTTTGGAATTGTTTAAAGGTGTGGCCGGCTAGCACATGCAAAAGATTCACAACAATGTACTGCCAGGGTGGTTTCACCTCTGAGATATGTCTAATTGTTTGTGCACGGCAGCACATGCAAAGAGGCAAAGATAATAGACGAAAACTTTCGCCGTTGCATGCAGAGACGGCTCTTTCAAGTATGGATTCATCAAGGGAGTATATGTCAGCTTTATCCAACGGTGGCCACCATATGCACCACTACCCCCTTGGGCAGCAAATCCGCATAACTTATAAATTGGGACCGTAGCTAAGTATAGGAGTAGATTCCAGAACGAAGGCATGATATCGTACACTGACTTTTACGTACTCTTACAGGAAGAAGAAAGGCTCCAACTCCTTTCCGGAAAAGAATCGTGAAACACCAGACCGGCCAATCCACAGAATCCAGGATCCAAAAACGTACTAAACCTGATGCACAACCCATGCATTTCGAGACGAAGCCTAACGGGGGCATCACATCGCTCAGCTCTGCTATATGCGCTAGTCTCAACGGAACCAACGAACTCCACGCAAGCATCATCATCGTCCACTTGCGCCGCACAAAAAACGCAGAGGAGTCCTCTTTCCCTCTTGGAAAATAATCCTATGAGACCGGGTCTATTTTCTTATCCGAATAGACCCAACCAAAAAGGCGCCACGTCAACTCGCGAATCTTGAAGCAGCTGCCTCCTAAATCTATTCCTCCCCGAATCACCAATCTGCTCAGAAAATGGCAGGTGTGCACCGGTGCCGCAACCCTGCAACAACATGTTTAATCGGAGCTCAAATTATGGCCTTGGATTGGGAATCGGGAGTCTGCATATGAATTCAAAGCTAGATTGATTTGTCTAATCCTCATGTGCGCTTAGAAAATTATTACCACATCTCCAAAGTGGAGGCGGTGGCTTCAATCTCGTCTGATTTGTGGATACCAAGGTACTGCAGGCAACACATAGAACAAGGGAAAATCTTGCAGTTTGCGGCGACTCACGAACAGGAAGAACCTGAAGGGGAAAAGCTAATCTCAAAAAAAGGGGGACAAGCTTGCAGACAGTGGCAAACTGCAGATCGCGCCAGCCGCTCCGTATCACGTTCACTGATGTAGGTTCTCCCCCACGACGTGTCTACTCTGGGTGCTCAGTTCCCACACCCTCGCCGGAGTATCGAGAAAGATGCTGCCGCTTGCAAAACATGGACAAGTAAAAGACGAAGCCGAAGAATATGCTGTGGAGAAGAAGACACACTGCCTTATTCGTGATTCCACATGGCGCTTCCTAGGTTGGGTCTATTTTGATAAGAAAATAGACCCAGTCTCATAGGATTATTTTCCCTCTTTCTTGGGGCCATAGCGTACGAACCGCTTGACGCGGTTTCGTCTCCCGCGCATATAGATCGATTTGGCACGGCATGTGGTTTGTGCTAATTAGAGTAAGTTGCCCTGCTGGCTGGAGCGCACCAGCTAGCTTAGCAGCACGACCAGGCAGGCATCCAGTCGACCACGAGTCATGCATCTAACCTTGTTCCATGGATGATGGCGAAGCGTGTGTCACTACAGGAATGACGCGCTACGCCGACGGCGTAGACCCCGAACAGTCCAGCCCACAGGAAGCCGTCGACGTAGATCTCTTCTGAGCTATCCCGTCGGCGCGTCCATTTTTTTCTCCCGCTGGGACAAGGATTCAAAATTGTTTTTATTCATCAGGGCATCGATCTGATGTATTTATTTCATGGACGTACCACACAATGGTGTTAAAGTTAGTCATGGTGCATCTGATGGAGTGAATGTTTTTATTCATCAGGGCATCTGATGTATTTCATGTAATCAATTGATCTTCGTTTAGCATGCATCGATGTATTGTGTGGCCTGGCTTCCCTTAATTTGTATTAACTTGCACAAGGCAAGAGAAATATATCCATACTATTTATCCCCTCTTTTTCAGGAAATGAATTGTTTTGATGCGACCCACCACAACTTACCCAACCACTAACATTTAGAGCATAGCTAAGATGTACGCCGAGGACGGATTCTTCATTATAAATATGTATCATACACAACCGCACTATCTATGAGTATACACACATACACTATGATTATGTTTGTCTGAAAATTATTGGCATAGATACAGATAGAACAAGTTTTAGAAATTACATACTGAGATGGATGGATGCATGTAGAATAACTATTGATTCCATTAGGAATTGTAGACATTGGGAAACAACTGGATAGTGTCTATGGAGCTGGAGGTAGTGGCAACGCAAATCCGTGTAATCATGCTCTGGTGCACTGTAATCTCGGCTTTCTTTAGAGAGTTTTGGTCGTCGCTGCGGCTCGGACAAGGCTCTCTTTTTGCTGCTTGTGGTGAATTGTGACACCTCTAACAACAGCAGCATCAGACACCGGTTGGACGACGCCATGGTAGTTGAGCCTATGCTAGAGGAGACATCTAATGATCTGATGTCCTCATCGTCGTCATTTTCTAGCGAGATCCCCCAGAAATACCCTCGCCTCTCGGGTATCTCCAGCGGTTCAACTGCAGCCTCGGCAAAAAAAAATGCCATATCTCCCAACCAATTGAATCATATGCATAAGAATATAAAATCGAGCCCAACAAAGGGAGGAGCCCAACAAGAATTTGAAAATGGCGTATTTCTTTTCTCTGTTGAAACATCACAAGTGTTGTCCAATTCACCAACAAAAGATAAACAGGGGCGGCAAACACCGTGCTTTGTAAACCCTTGTTTTTCCTCTTTTTTAGCTTACTACAATGACGCGTAGACCTCCTACGGCTTCTCGAAAAAGAAATAGTGTCAGTGAAAAATAGACTGATCAATCTGCTTCATTGTCATGGTCTCGTAGACCTGAACTGAAACATAATAAATCGATGAGTGCAAAAGATAACGGATACACATGCGCGGTCGCTTGAAGTTCTTTCGTGTGTTTGTTCTCTAGTCTTTGGAAGAACGCACACATGCATCAGTGGACCCGTCGTCAAAACCATAGATCAGCGCCGCATGTTTGTCTATGCTTTTCTTTTTGCAGCTATGCATCGACTGCATCATTATGCGGTCCGAGTAATAGGTAGCTCGGTCGGCCTCTCATTTGTCATAAGAAGTGCATACACGAAAACGTACTAGCTCTAATATAGTATATATTAGTGCCTATCGGTTTATCACATACTCCCTCCATTTTTAAATATAAGATGTTATAGACTTTGTCCACATATACTTGTAAACAAATGTATCTATACACATTACATGTATATGTTCACTCATTTGTGTATGTATCTATACAATATGTGTAACATCTAAAACATCAA
Source organism: Poa pratensis (assembly GCA_947311845.1). Lineage (NCBI taxonomy): Eukaryota > Viridiplantae > Streptophyta > Magnoliopsida > Poales > Poaceae > Poa > Poa pratensis. The sequence continues at coordinate 76,934,933 of CAMZMU010000020.1, forward strand.
GTATAGAAATTATGATAGGGGCCTGATTGAGTAGGAAGAGTACAGTCCAAAACGAAGGCATCGCATACCGACTTGTAATCTTATTACAGAGAAGTAGGATCCAACTCCTTTTGGTGAAAAGAACAGTGGAACATCAGACGGGTCAATCTATAGAATCCAGGATCCAATCACATAGTACTAAGTCGAGACGAACCTAACTAACGGGCATGATCATATCACACAACTCTGCTACGCGCTAGCTAGTAGGAGTACAGCGCTAGCTAGCTACCCGTAACCATTTCCCCGCAATTCGCGTGTCATTGTGTGTGCCTCAACGGAACCAACCAACTCAACGCATCATCATCCACTTGCGTCAGTCATGTTTCTTGGGGCCATAGCGTTGGTACCGGTTTCGTCTCCCGCGCATCTATATAGATCGATTTCGCACGGCACAGGGTTTCTGCTAATTAGAGTAAGTTTGCCCTGCTAGCTTAGCTGCACGACGATAGTACTAGTAATGTACAATAGTATAAGATGGGCGAGGCAGGCAGCCACAGCCAGTCGATGACGAGTCATGCATGTTATCGGATCTATGTGCGGTGAAGCGTGTATGTGAGCGTTCCGCGTTGTAATGTGTTTCGCAAAAAAAGGGTATGTTGGCTGGGTTCCTGTCTAACCGCGCGTGTATTCTTCCATTCCCGCTAGGACAACAAGGTTTTGATTTCTTATTTTGTGCTATAAGCATGGGCAGACAGTATTGAGTATAACTGTATACTAGCAAATCTGATGGTTCAAAGCGTCAAATCGCTATAAGAGGCCGTAGCTAGTTCAGTTTTACCGTTTCTTAATTCTTGGTTCGAGCACACACATGCAAGTACGCTCCATCTCCAAGGCGCAACACACAAGTGACGACTGGAGGAAGATAGGCTCTTCGTTCGTCTCCAGCCGCACAAGTGTTTGCGGCTTCTTCGACGTGTTCTAGTATAATTCATACGTTGGTACCAAATTCCACAACGAGCTTACCAGTCAGTCGGTCTCGCATCATTCCCAAAGCATCCCATTTCCATTTAGATACGCTACAAATACACGCAGACACAGAGGTCGCGGAAAATATGAGTTTGGAAGGCTGAATAGATACAACACGGCAGATCTAACGATCTAAGAAAGTCTTTATTTCACTCCTTTGTTTTAGCTACATGGTTCTTCAACATATTCTCCTTTGTGATAAAACACCTGCTTTTTTTCTTTGATATGTAGTGAAAGAACTACCATATAACTGGTTCTTCTATATATAATGGACCATGTAACCGACTACGAGGAAAGGAGAGACATGAGTTCAAGCTACTAACAATGTAGCTGAGAACTGTTAAATGTCAGCCAATAAGAGTAGCCTCTAGCCAATTATTAATGTGTACAATTTTATGGTTGTAATAATGTGGAGCTTGCATGTATAGATTAATAAATATTAGTTGAGATGACATGGACAATTGATGGGTTAAGAGAATGGATGATGTGAATAACTTGTATGTTGAGATAGTCAATCATTGATGCATGTTAGTGTGAGCAAATAGTACAAAACCACAACTATTATGTTATCGTTTTACAAAATCATAATCGAGAAAAAACATCATATAACCACAACTCTGAGATAAGTTATTTCTCAACCAAAATCACGCGGTTTAGGCTGTTTGACAGTGTTTTTGACACGCCTGGTCCTCTATTCAGACAACATGTGGCTTGTTCAATTAAAAACCATAATTTAAAAATCTAAAGATATCCAAAAATTCAATCAGCCGTACCTGATTAAACTATAAAATCATGAGTAAAATAGAAAATCCAAAAAAATCCAGTAATTCAAAACTGGTTGAGGTTAATATAATTTTTGGCACAATTTTACTCAAAATTTAAGTTTAAAAATCTAAAAAGAAATACATTTGTTCAATACAAGTCGTGGACCAGTTTCCGCGGAAAAAAAGTCTACCGATCTTGCTCTCTACCACGTGTCATCTGTCTAATGGGTCCCAAATGTCAGATATGATGTCAAAGAGCCTAACCAATTAGAATTGGGTCAATTGTGGTTTTGTGATAAAACAACTCTTCGTTGTGGTTTTTACTTTTGTGTAACTCTAACCGTAATATTCGTGATACTTGCTCGTTAATTAACCTAGCTAGTGGGCTATGTGTTGTTTGCGGAAGAACGTAAAGTACGCCCGTAGACATGAAGCTCACTGTCAGCGAAAGTCATTGGTGTGCAAGTGGTATGCATATCAATAATTAAACATGCTAATTAAGTAAACTCCCATACTCTGAAGACTAAAAGGCGTGTTCTCTTCTAACCAAAAGACTAAAGAGCATGTTTGTGTTAATCGTGTGGTTGAATTTTGTACGCTTATTGAAAATGGCTGACACACACATGTACCAGATGTCACGCAACTAATCTAAAATAAGACATCTTTCGTGCTGATTTCTCCTATAGCTTACACACACAAAGGGGAAGTGCAACTTAACTTTGGAGGGAATTCCTCGTTTTACGCTCTAGTTATGCAACTTTTTACACGGTTTTGTCTCCCGATCGATTTAGCACGGCACGAGGTTTGTGCTAATTAGTAAGTAAGTTGCCGTATTGGCTAGTGATATGCATGGTATTTATATGAATTATGCCCCCTGTTTATACCAAATGCACATCCATTTACATCATTTTGCATTGCAAAACCATGATCACAGTGCTTAAAAAGGCCAAAATGAGCATTTCACCTTCTTTTACTGTCTTTTTGCAGAACAGTGCGAAAAGGCACTATAAACCCTCCATATGGTCATCAACAAGGACTGAAAGTAGAAGAAACCATAAAGTAGAGAGGACCAGCTTGTGGAAGAAGAAAGGAAGAAGAGGGACCAAAAGCAAAAAGCCACTCCTCTGCTGCAGCTAAAGGTGACCCAAGCAAAAAAGGTGAAAACTACCCAGCTGAGATAAGAAGAGAAAGGTTTGAATTCAGAGGAAAGGATGAGATCAACTTGAAGAGGAAGTAAAGCAAAAAATGGAAAAAGGTGAAGACACCCCATGTGGGGGGGGGGGGGGAAGCTTCCCTCCTCATCACCAACCACCACCACACTGGTCCCTGCCGTGTATTGCCTGCATAAAGGAGCAGAGGAGGCTACCTTGCTCGAATCAATCCATCACCCCCCTCCTTTTCCACCACATCTCACCAACCACCAGGAGAGAAGAACACAGCAAGAACATGACTCAAGAACTGCATCACCATGAAGATTGGTGACCTGATCGACTGAAGAACAAGATCTTCTCATCCTTTGCTTCCTCTGCTGCTCAAATTCTCCTCCTGCATCATCTGTTGTTCAAAGTCTTCCTCTGCATCTCCTGCTGCTGTGATCTACACCAACACCCAACAACACCATCAAGCCAAGGAAGAACATCTCCATTCCTCTGCTTTGTTGCTTGTTTTCTCACTCTGAACCCTGTTAAACATTCATATGTCAGTGTATAATTCAGTGTTGCAACTGTTCTGTCGACAGTCTATAGGCGAGCCTATTCTTTAGCATAATAATTTCTTATTAGAAGTCCTTTTTTTAATAGACTGTAACATAGATAATTTGCCCAGAATTCATGTCCTCCATTAGTGCGAAAAAGAATGAATCCCTTGAGTCCCCCCCCCCCCCGGGTATCGACACGCGGCTTAATCCCGATCACATCCTGAGGCTATAATAGAGCGAATAATTCAGAGAGTACTCCACTACGAGCAGCGAAAGCACGCTCAGCCAATCCTCACTCTGTGTGTTCATGCATGTTATGTGTTGATGATGTCCAGTACTTGTGATGATCTATTGGTTAAGTACCCCTGTGATGTTTGTTTGTTGATTCATCCATGATTTGTTGTGTGATCGGCCTCTAAACCCCATCTGCTACTGTTTAGTTCGAATTCTTGTTGATCCTGTCAGTTAAATCCCGAAAAACCTAAAAAGACCTGCCTTTATTTCTGTTCATTAGTTGTTCTTGTTAAATCCAACCATTTTACTTGATCTAGCTGTGATAAAAGCACTATCTGTTTGTGATCTGTTCCCTGAGTTCGAACACGACACTCCACTATTCACTGCATCATCAAATTGGCGCCGTTGTCGGGGAATAGACATAAATAGTTGTGTTAATTTGCAGACTAGATCACCCTGTTACTATTGTCTCTTTGAGGTTTATTGCACTTACCCTTGATAAGTTTCTTGTCTGTGATTGTGTGTAGGAAGAAATTTTCCAGTTATGTGCAGGGTTTATGCAACAAGCTGAAGAATCTCCTCTTGTACCTCTTGATCCAGAGATAGAAAGGACTTACAGAAGAAGGAAAAGGGCAGCAGCTTGTCTCAGAGAGAAGTTACAGCAAACACAGCAGAAGAAGATGGGTGACAAGACTCTCAGAGATCTATGGATACCTCAGGATCAGAATGCAGAGGTTGCTCAACCTGCTATTCAAGCAAACAATTTTGAGTTGAAGCCAGCCTTGATATCTATGGTTCAGCATAATCAGTTTGGAGGCACAGCTCTGGAAAGTCCTCACACCCATATCAGGAATTTCTTGGAGTACTGCAATACTCTGAAGTTCAATGGAGTGCCTCATGATTTCATCAAGATGCAGTTGTTCCCTTTCTCACTGAGGGATGGAGCAAAACATTGGTTTCATGCCATGCCAGAAACACAAAAGGATAACTGGCCACATCTCCTGCAAGCATTCTATGGAAGATACTTTCCTCCAACAAAGGCAGGAGAATTCAGAGACAAGATCACAAGGTTTTCTCAGTTTGATGGTGAAAGTCTTTATGATGCTTGGCAGATATTTTAGGGTTTGATCAAGATGTGCCCAAATCATGGTCAGGAGCCTTGGCTCATTCTGCAGACATTCTATAAGGGACTAACTCAGCAAACCAGAGCCTATGTTGATTCTGCAGCTGGAGGAGGAATTATAAGCAAAACACTTGATGAAGCCACTAAGCTGATTGAGAGAATGGCCTCACATGAGTTCTCATGGACCAATGAAAGGGCAACTCACAGCCCACAGCCAGTGATACTCAGGTCTAACAACAATGATACAGTGTCAGCTCAGTTGGAAGCAATAACCAAGCAATTGTCCAGCATGATGTCTGACAATGCTTCTGTGGTATCTGCTATAACCACTGGAGGATGCCAAGCTTGTGGCAATTCTGGACACCAAACACATGAATGTACCAACTTCATGAATGTGGATTCTTCAGTATCAGAGGTGAACTATGCTCAGAACCAAGGACCATTTTCACAGAGCTATAACCCAAGCTGGAGAAATCATCCTAATCTCTCTTACAGAAGTGGGAACCAGTTTGGAAATTCTCAGCCATCAAATTCAGGGTTTAGGCAAAACCAAGGTTTTGGTCAGAATAATTACCAGGGAAGTTCAGTGTCCTATGCACCAACTAATCAGAGCAGTCAGGTGAACCCAAGCTCAGAAATAAGAGAAATGATGAAACATCAACAGCTGATGTTCAGTGGTATGCAAGAAACACTAAAGCAATAGTCTGATGTATTCTTGAGTGCAATTCAACAGATAACTGTTGGTATAAGTAATTCTCCAAGTACTAAAGAAGCAAGGCTACCTTCTCAGACTGTAGAAAACCCCAAAGGTCACTGTGGTGCAATTACATCAGTAGGTGCAGTAACTACCAGAGGTGGAAAATCAACTGAAACCATTCTGCCAAAGCCAGTTGCTCCTACATATGTTACCCCAGCCAGAAGACCAACTGAAACAATTGAAAAGCCAGATATTACTGTAGCAAAACCTGCAACAGTGCAGCCTGAACCAGCAAGCACTCCTGTAATTGCAGTGCCAGCAGTGGAGAAGCCTGTACCTGAACTCAGAGTGCCATTTCCTGAAAGGTTAGAGAAGAGTAAGGAGGAAAGGCAGTATGCCAAGTTCCTAGAGAAAATGAAGGAAGTTCAAGTGACAATACCCATTCTCGATGATGTGTTGCATGTACCAATGTATGCAAAAAAATTCAAAGAGCTTCTCATAAAGAAAAGAAGTTTTGAGGAACCAGAGGTGGTTACCATGACTAGGCAGTGCAGTGCTATTTTGCAAAATTCTTTGCCCAAGAAATTGGATGATCCAGGAAGTTTCTGTATCCCTTGTCACATTGGGAGTAAACAGTTTACTGCACTATGTGATCTTGGTTCCAGTGTCAGTGTGCTTCCATTGTCATTGTGCAAGCTAATGCCTCTTGGTGATCTGAAACAGACACCAATGACACTTCAGCTAGCAGATAGAACCATGAGGAAACCAGCAAGAGTATTGCTTGATGTACCAATTGTGGTAGACAAGTTTGCATATCCAGTTGATTTTGTGGTTCTTGAAATGGATGATACTTCTGAAACAGTAATTCTGGGAAGAGCTTTTCTGGCTACAGCTGGTGCAGTGATTGATGTCAGAGGGTCTAAACTGAAATTGCAGTTAAGAGCTGAAGAAATAATATTTGATATGAAGCATGCGACTCATCTGCCATCAGACCAAGCCCACTGTAATTCCATTGATATTGTGCAGGAACTTGTCAAAAGCACTTATGATAAAACAGACAATAATCTTGAATTTGATCCAGAAATCCTAAAGCAAGTGGGACAGACATGTATTGCTGAAGCTTTTCATCTTGAGGCAGTTTATGAAGATGAATTGGACAGAATGCTTGAAATACCTGACAACAATAAAGAAGCAGAGCCTGGATTGAAAAAAATTGCCTGATCATGTTATTCACAGATTTCTTGAACCCAACAAAAAATGCCCTGTGATTGTAAGCTCAGATTTGGATGAAGAACAGACAGAGAAATTGTTAACAGTGTTGAGAAAGCATAGAAGAATTTTGGGCTACTCAATTGAAGATATGATTGGAATCAGTCCATCTATTTGCACACACAGAATTCATCTAGAAGAGGACAGTGTGCCTTATAGAGATCATCAGAGAAGATTAAACCCACAGATGCAAGAAGTTGCTAAAACAGGAAGTTTTGAAGTTACTTAGTGCAGACATCATATATCCTATCTCAGATAGTGAGTGGGTCAGCCCTATTCATATTGTGCCTAAAAAGGGAGGATTAACTGTAAAAACTTCAGAAGCTGGAGAAGAATTACCCACTAGAAAAGTTACTGGCTGGAGGCTAGTTACAGATTTCAGAAAGCTAAATAAGGCAACAAGAAAGGATCACTTTCCCTTGCCATTTATAGATCAGATGCTTGAGAGGTTGGCTGGCCACAAATACTTCTGCTATCTGGATGGTTACTCAGGATTTTTACAAATTCCTATACACCCTGTGGATCAAGATAAAACCACTTTTACTGTCCATATGGTACATTTGCATACAAAAGGCTACCATTTGGCTTGTGCAATGCCCCTGGCACTTTTCAGAGATGTATGATGGCAATTTTCTCAGATTAGATTGAAAAGATCATTGAAGTGTTTATGGATGATTTTACTGTATATGGCAGCAGCTTTCAGGAATGTTTGGAAAATTTGGAAGCAGTCTTGCAAAGATGTTCAGAGAATAACCTGGTGCTAAATTGGGAAAAATGTCATTTCCTTGTCAAAGAAGGAATAGTACTGGGACACTTGGTTTCTGAAAGAGGAATAGAAGTGGACAAAGCAAAAGTGGAAGTGATCTCCAAATTACCATACCCAGTTAATGTGAAGGGAATTCAGAGCTTTCTGGGACATGCTGGATTCTACAGAAGATTTATCAAAGACTTCTCAAAAATTGCAAAGCCCCTCACTCACTTGCTGAATCATGATGTTCCTTTCATATTTGATGAAGATTGCAGAAAGGCATTTTCAAAGTTGAAAGAAGCTCTGATAACTGCTCCTGTGGTACAGCCACCAGATTGGAAACTACCATTTGAATTAATGTGTGATGCTAGTGATGTTGCAGTAGGACCAGTCCTTGGACAGAAAAAAGGCACAGCTCTTCATGTGATTTACTATGCAAGCAAGACACTAGATGATGTTCAGATCAGCTACACAACAACTGAAAAATAACTACTAGCTGTGGTTTATGCCTTTGATAAATTCAGACAATACCTTGTTGGAAATAGACACCTGATGAATAAGAAGGATGCTAAGCCAAGGTTGATCAGATGGATTCTTTTGCTTCAAGAATTTGATGTCCAGATCAAGGACAAGTCTGGTGCAGAGAATGCAGTAGCTGATCATCTGTCAAGAATCACAGAGCATAATTCAGACAGCAACAAGATTAATGATGGTCTGCTTGGAGAATAGTTAATGCAGATAACTCAATCAGAGAAGCACTGCCCCTGGTATGCAGATATGGTGAATTACCTGGTATGAGGCATTGATCCCCCTGACATGACTTACCAGCAAAAGAAGAAATTAAGAAATGATGCCAAACACTTCTACTGGAATGAACCACACCTTTACAAGCATTGCATGGATGGTATCATGAGAAAGTGTGTTGCTGAATCTGAAGTCTCTGAAGTAATTCATCACTGTCATTCATCTCCCTATGGTGGCCATGTTGGCAGCTCCAAAACTCAAGCAAAAGTCTTACAGGCTGGGTTCTACTGGCCAACCATGTTCAAAGACATATACAACTATGTGAAAAGTTGTGATCCTTGCCAGAGAAGTGGAAAAATTGGCAAGAGGTATGAAATGCCTCAAAAAGGAATTCTAGAAGTTGAGCTGTTTAATGTTTGGGGAGTAGACTATGTTGGACCTCTACCTTCCTCAAATGGATACAAACACATACTAGTGGCAGTTGATTATGTCTCAAAATGGGTTGAAGCAGTCCCAACAGTCAATGCAGATGCAAAATCAGTCTGTAAACTCTTCAAGCAAGTGATTTTTCCAAGATTTGGTATTCCAAGGGTAGTGATCAGTGATGGAGGAAAGCATTTCAATAATGCTCAGCTGGAGAAACTCTTTGCCAAGTATGGAGTTGACGTGGGGTGGCCACGGCAAATCCCAAGGTCGAGATACCTAGGGTTTCGTGAGGGAGAGAAGATGGCGCGCTGGTAGTTTCAGATGGCTGACAAGCAGGGATTTACCCAGGTTCGGCCCCTCATTGTGAGGTAAAGACCTACATCCTGCTTGTCTGATCTGTATATATTGTATGATTACATGGTGGCCGCAATGGCGATGGTGGTGGTGAGACGTGGTCTCGCTAGGGCTATGCCTATCTGTTGTCTGTCTCATGGTGCAGTATCCGTCTCCCCGTGGGGGTGCCCCTGCCTAGCTTTATAAAGGGATCCAGGTAGGGTTTACATGAGTCCTATTAGACTACGACTTGGAGTCCTTGGCTTGTTCTTGAAGTAATTGCTGGGCCGCCAGGTGGGCCCCCGTCTGGGTCGCATCGGGTACACCAATGGTGGGGTGCCCGGAGGGTATGCCCACGTCAGTAGCCCCCGAGTGTTTGGTCGAATCGAAGAATCGGGCAGAGACTAAGAGCAACATGTCGAGTAGGTGTAGTCGATGCGTCGGGTGCGTTGATGATCATGTGATGACTATATTAACCATGCCTTGAGAGTTGAATCATTTATGAGAAATCTAGTGTAGGTGTAAGAAATCCAATAATAGTAATAAATCCGATGCGATCCATAGAGAGACCGACTTTGAGAAATCCAGTGCGGGCGGGCTGTAGAGAACCCGACTTTGAGAATACCGATGCGAGCTGTAGAGAACCCGACTTTGAGAAATCCGATGTGGGGTGTAGAGAACCCGACTTTGAGAATACCGACGCGGGCTGTAGAGAACCCAACTTTGAGAATTGTGTCGCACTCGAGCCGGCGGCGAGTGCGCTCCCGATAGGAGTAAAATGAAGAATTACTTGATTTTTCCAAGGTGTTCGTATAACCTGTGTGGCGCAGCCCCCGAGTATCGGGTGCAGCCTGAGCTCAACTGCGTGCCTGCTTGGCGTGATAATCTTGGATCGACTCTGTTTGAGGATCAATAAATTTTCTCGTCGGGTGCGCGACAGCGCTCCCGATGGGAGTAGCCCTCGAGGCTATGTGCAACTATTTGTAGTTGGGCATAGGCTCAATTTGCCTTTATTTTGTTGTTGCCGAATATCTTGCGAGTGCTCCAGTCACCTCGGATGCGCAGCCCCGAGCATCAGGTGCGGCCAAGACGAATTTGTTGCGGCCTGTGCGGCGCAGCCCCCGAGCATCGGGTGCGGCCAAGGGGAATTTGTTATGGCCTGTGCGGCGCAGCACCCGGTAGAGCCTCAGGTGCGGCCTAGGCAAGATTGTTGTGGCCTGTTCGGCGCGGCACCCGGTAGTGCATCAGGTGCGGCCAAGGCAAGATTGTTGTGGCCTGTGCGGCGCGGCACCCGGTAGTGCATCAGGTGCGGCCAAGGCAAGATTGTTGTGGCCTGTGCGGCGCGGCACCCGGTAGTGCATCAGGTGCGGCCAAGGCAAAATTGTTGTGGTCTGTGCAGCGCGGCACCCGGTAATGCATCAGGTGCGGCCAAGGCAAGATTGGTGTGGCCTGTGCGGCGCGGCACCCGGTAGTGCATCAGGTGCGGCCAAGGCAAGATTGTTGTGGCCTGTGCGGCGCGGCACCCGGTAGTGCATCAGGTGCGGCCAAGGCAAGATTGTTTTAACGCGGCGGAACGGAGTCGACGCGGCGGCAGGAGTAAACGTGGCGGACCGGAGTCGACGCGGCGGAGTAGTGCGGCAGAGGGAGTCGATGCGCCGGAGTCGAAAAGCGCCAGCCCCCGAGTGTTGACTGCAACCGAAGAAGGTTAGAATTGAAGAAATAAAATATGAAAGTGACTTAGTTGTTCATGAGCGATGAAAAATTTGTAAACTGTCGAGGCCGACTCGTCAGAGTGGTTGTAGAAGTTGTCCAATCATGAACGCCGATCTTGTCGAGTCGTGGAAGTCGTAGTGGACGGAGTCGACGCCGCTGAGTTGTGCGGCGGAGTAAGTCGACGCGGCGGACCGGAGTCGTCTCGGCGGAACTGATGAAGGCGAAGCACCAGCCCCCGAGTGTCGGAGGCGGAGTCGATGAAGGCGAGGCCGCCAGCCCCCGAGTGTCGAAGGCGGAGCCGATGAAGGCACTCGAATCGCCTGTCGGGTGCAGCGATGAACTTGTTGTTGCTGTTGACGTCGAATCGCCAGCCCCTGAGGGTACGACGATGTAGTTTGCTGTCGTCATTGATGTCGAAGGGCTAGCCCCCGAGCCTCGGGTGCGCGTGCATACGCCGCCCTCTTCCCGAGTTGATGATTTGTCAGGCCACGTGGTCCTGTGGCCGATAATGATTGTCGCAGTTGATCTGGACAAGGACAAGGTTGGTGTCGAAGCGTCAGCCCCCGAGCATTAGAAGCACCCTGTGTGGGTGTAGAGGTTGACGAGCGGCCGACGAAGATGCGCAACACCGCTGCCGCCCGAGTCGCCGGTCTGTCGAGTGCGCGCGGTCGAAGCTGATGTCGTTGTTGATGTCGAGTGCCAGCCCCCGAGGGTACGTAGTGCCCTTCGAGGGAGCAGGCTTTGTGTGGTTATATCGCCGACGTTGATCGCCGCCGTGTTGGTTGATGAAGTTGTTGCCGAGCCGCCTGACGTTGATGCTAGCGAGATGTCAGAGAGGCTGCCGAGCCATGAACGCCGAGACTGTCGAGCCGTGGACGCCGTCGCGGTCGAATCATGGATGGCGCGACTGCCTAGTCGCCGAAGATGTGCTCAGTGAGTCGATGAAGTTTGCGATCGTGAGACGCAGTCGACGGCGGCGAGTCGTCGATGGTTGCCGAAGCTGGTTCTGACGGTGACCAGGCTGGAGTCGCAAGATTTGGATGCGATATACTGTTGTCGAAGTGCTGTTCCACGCACCTTGATTCTCCTCGTACATGCACACATACGATTTAGGAGACAAAGCAATATTAGCAGATAGACAATATAATAACCGGAAGAATAAGACAAGATTGATTAATTAGTGAAGATCGGGGACCGTACAACATGCATATGCGTTGCATGCTTGCAGCTCCTTTGCGATAGCACATGTGTGCAGCTTTTCGTTTTCTTGATTCGATTGTTAGACTCTGAATTGCATTAGGTCCGCATGTGCTGACGCTGCTCTTGGACTTGATCCATCGCGACTGGATTTTTGCCGTTGACGCTGGCAACAGCTTCAGCACGTCGCCAGTGCTTTTGAACGTCGTGTCCGCCATGCCGCCCACGCGGTGCTCACGGATGCTACCGCCACCGTCTGGCTTGTGGACGCTGGCGGCTATCAGATCGAATCAGGCCAGTATCTGGACAGAACGCCGCCGCCAGAATTTTCGATATTGTAGATCCGCTCGGAAGGTCTATGTTGTTTTCTCTTGGCTTGATCTGATTTGCTTTTGCAGATGAACCAATTAGTAATAAACAATAATAAATTCCCTTCAAAAAAAAATATAATCTCTACTATATAATATGTCTTGAGGTGATGGTGCGTTTTTCGCTTTCCGGTTTTACCCCTGCCGGTTGTAGATATTTACCCACCAATGCCATTGGTAAGTCAAAAAACGGTCCAAAAAGTCCAGAGGACGTGATGGTTTTACGTCTTCGTACGTTGCCAAGTTACGTCTTCCTCCGTCATCGGTAGCGTCCTCGATCGTTAGTCTGCCGCTGTGTGTCGCCATTACAAAATCGAAACCGAATCTCAGTCCAAATCCAACAGAATAGTTCCCCGTAAAATTCCAACCCTCTGGGTCTAATCCAATCAAATCCCCACGGACCTTGATCTTCCCCAAACCTCCCAGGAGGAAGAGGGATACGAGCAGGACGGGCACTCCCCGACGGCGTCGGTAAAGGCACATAGCGGCGGCGCGCGGTCGCCAGATACTAGCTGCAAAATCACGTCGCCTCACGGATCTGACGAACTCTACCGCCGAGGTTCCGTCCTATTCCGCTGCGAATTCGTCTTCGTCGAATATATCTGGTCGGCAGCAGTCGGGGCGGTGGCGCTAGCGGCAGCAGCTGAGGGCGACGTGAGGAACAGATGCATCGACCCGCGGCTGTTTGTGCGCCCTTGGATGAGGTCGGCGACAACGAGATGGGCATCAGAAGTTGGGCCGCGGCGGAGGCAGCGCCAGGGGTTAGCTGCTTCCCGAGCTCGTCAACCGTCCCTGCAGTCTCAGCAATCCCTGTTGCTGCTGCCATCGTTGCCGCGTCACTCTGATCTGGTCGCCCCTATCCGTTCTCGCAGGCGTTCAAAGCGTTCGGCGTGGATCCAAGCCTTTCCCGACTTGCAGGTGCTGCTTCTGAGCCATCCGGCGCTGCGATTTGGTATGGATTTTGTGAATTGGGTTGGAGTGATTTTCAGTGTCTCGCGTGTGCTAGCAGGTGGAGCAACATGCGATGCTTCTAGGTAAAAACAGTGAGAAGCTTCGTGTTGTACGTACTACGCGTTAGCATCTGAATCTATCGCATAACCTCGAAGACAAAATTCTTTACTGTCTGCCAACATAAGTAGCTGCTGGAACTTGTCTCTTGTCCAGGAATTGGAGGAACACATGGACTTCAATGACCAAATCAATGCAAAAGATGATAGTATATGCAGATTTCTTAAGTTCAGTTACATGTTTATATCCCTTCACAATGGTCAAATTCTTAATTTCGGGACTGAATAGACAAGGCACAAAACTTTCCCATTCATTCAAATATGCACCACAGGACACATCTATGGGTGGATGCTCATTCTTTAAAGAAACAGTATCATGAAACTTCAACCTGTTACAAGATACCTTCTGGTTTTTTCACCTGTGATGAGCTTAAATATGTGCACATGCAAAATTGTATATTGGCCAGTTCGCAGCTGCCACTACTTTTAAATATTTGATGGTTAACCAATTGTATTGTAATTTTTAACTTAGCCCAAATTTTGGGTGCTATACCTAAACTTGAGATTTTTAGTTCCATACTTCAGGTGGAAGTGAACAAAATTTCAATGACATACGTTTGGAATTTTATTCTAGAGGTTTCATGAAATTTGGTATTAACTAAATTATGAATTTTGTGATCTTCAACAACAACTGGCGTAATAAAAATCAAACTGTAGTCATATGTGTGTCTGAATAATTTTATGTTATCCCGTTGCAACGCACGGGCATTCAGCTAGTTAGTGAATAAGACAAAGATGATGTATGATCATGAGGACCGGATCCACGCCCATGCACATATGCGTTGCTGCACTGCAATCGCACATGGCCTTGCCGCTCCTTTGCACCCAAGACGGACGCAGACATGCCTCCTCCTTGAAGATGCACCGATCTGTACGCGTGTGCGCCAACCCGCAACTCCTTGATACTGCAGATTTTGTTGTAGACGATGGACGCGGACGCCGATCCGCATGCCGTATCGACGAAACTTGCCGATCATTGCAGTGAATAACCCGGCTAGATGCAATCTGGATGCCGATGGCGGCTGATGATGATGACGTTGATCAAGCTGGGATCGGGTGAGCCGGACAGACCAAGGAATCGGACGAGCCGGCCGGATCGATCTTGCCGACGAAGAACTTGACGTGCTGACGTAGATGAGCCGGCCAGATGTGATCTGGCCGCTGTTGTTGACGAAGATTGGAGCCGCCGAAATCATGATTCCAGCGCGCCTTCTTCCCACAAATGGCGCCAATTAACGTGGGGTGGCCACGCCAAATCCCAAGGTTGAGATACCTAGGGTTTCGTGAGAGAGAGAAGATGGCGCGCTGGTAGTTCCGGACGGCTGACAAGCAGGGATTTACCCAGATTCGGCCCCTCATTATGAGGTAAAGACCTACATCCTGCTTGTCTGATCTGTATATATTGTATGATTACATGGTGGCCGCAATGACGATGGTGGTGGTGAGATGTGGTCTCGCTAGGGCTATGCCTATCTGTTGTCTGTCTTGTTGTGCCGTATCCCTCTCCCCGTGGGGGTGCCCCTGTCTGGCTTTATAAAGAGAGCCAGGTAGGGTTTACATGAGTCCTATTAGACTACGACTTGGAGTTCTTGGCTTGTTCTTGAAGTAATTGTTGGGCCGCCAGGTGGGCCCCCATCTGGGCCGCATCGGGTACACCAATGGTGGGGTGCCCGGAGGGTATGCCCACGTCAGGAGTCCACAGTCACAGAGTTACAACACCCTACCATCCACAAGCAAATGGACAAGTGGAACTGTCAAACAGAGAAGTGAAGCAGATCCTTGAAAAAGTTGTATCAAGCACAAGAGCAGATTGGTCAGCTAAATTGCCAGAAGCCTTATGGGCCTATAGAACAGCTTTCAAAACTCCAATTGGAATGTCTCCCTTCAGGCTTGTGTATGGCAAAGTATGTCATCTGCCAGTAGAGTTGGAACATAAGGCAGACTGGGCCATCAGAAAACTGAACCTTGACTTGAACCTAGCTGGTAAGCACAGAAAATTGCAGCTATGTGAGCTTGATGAGCTGAGACAAGATGCATATGAAAGCTCCAAAAATTACAAGGAGAAGACCAAGAAAATTCATGACAGACATATTCTCAGGAGAGAATTTCAGCCTGGTGAGAGGGTGCTTGTTTATGACTCCAGGTTCCACCTCTTTCCAGGAAAATTCAAGTCAAGATGGTATGGCCCCTGCATTGTGAAAAAAGTGTTGAATAGTGGAGCTGTTGGAGTACAAAGTCAGTCTCAAGGCAGATTTACAGTCAATGGATAGAGGCTCAAGAAGTATTTGCCAGGAGACTCTATGATTACCGATGAAGCTGAGTTGGACAGAGAGGAAGGAGAGACTGAGCAAGCTCCTCCTTCAGCCTGATGGAGACTGAGGTCAAGCTAAAGACCATAAACAAGCGCTGCTCAGGAGGCAACCTGAGATTAATAATGTTATTTTCCTTTTTTTCCCTTTTTCTTTTATTTTTATTTCAGGTTCAATAAAGAAGGGAAGAGTTGAGCAGAGAAGCATGAGAGCAGAGTATATTGAGACCACTGCAGTACCCTCAGGTGAAAACATTTCAACTTGAGAATCAATCCTGTTAAATTGCCGAACAATCATGCTACTATTCATTTCTCATCATCATATGGTTACTTTGAGTTAAGACATATTTGCTTAGCAGTATCTGAAATCTGAACAGTACATGATCTATTCTATATAAGTTTACATGTGACTATAAATCTTGCTTAGGTTTTGTTAATGAGTAATACTAGTTAAGCTTTCAGAATCAAATTTCAGTGTGGAATTTCCATTGTTGCTCCATTTAAAATACAACCTCCGATCCATATTAATGTGCTCAACTTTATCTAGATACGGATGTATCTAGTTAAGTGTTTAGACTAGATGCATCCGTATCTAGACAATGTTGAGTCCATTAATATGGATCGGAGGGAGTATTTTAATTGCTAAGATGCTCTAGTTCAGTTCAGTAGCTGAAGCTTAATTATCCATCCTATAGCCCTTTACTGACAATTTTGTATTAGCCTGTCATGATCTGTGACAGGTGAAGCACTAACCAATCAGCATTGCATCAATCTTGTATTTAACCATGACTAACTCTTTTTGCATTAGCATACCATGATCTCGGGATCTGTGGTATGTGAAGCACTAACTGAAGCAAGTTTTGCAGAAATCCCTTTTAAAAGGATGAAGCACCAAAATTTTGAGCATTAGCATACTATGATATCGGGATCTGTAGTATGTGAAGCACTAATTAAGTTAACCAAAGCATTTGCATACTTTCGTGCTGATTTCTCCTATAGCTTACACACACAAAGGGGAAGTGCAACTTAACTTTGGCGGGAATTCCTCGTTTTACGCTCTAGTTATGCAACTTTTTACACGGTTTTGTCTCCCGATCGATTTAGCACGGCGCGGGGTTTGTGCTAATTAGTAAGTAATTTGCCGTGTTGGCTAGTGATATGCATGATATTTATATGAATTATGCCCCTTTTTATACCAAATGCACATCCATTTACATCATTTTGCATTGCAAAACCATGATCACAGTGCTTAAAAAGGCCAAAATGAGCATTTCACCTTCTTTTACTGTCTTTTCGCAGAACACTGCGAAAAGGCACTATAAACCCTCCATATGTTCATCAACAAGGACTGAAAGTAGAAGAAGCCATAAAGTAGAGAGGACCAGCTTGTGGGACAAGAAAGGAAGAAGAGGGACCAAACGCAAAAAGCCTCTCCTCTGCTGCAGCTAAAGGTGACCCAAGCAAAAAAGGTGAAAACAACCCAGCTGAGATAAGAAGCGAAAGGCTTGAATTCAGAGGAAAGGATGAGATCAACTTGAAGAGGAAGTAAAGCAAAAAATGGAAAAGGTGAAGACACCCCATGTGGGGGGGGGGGGGGGGGGGGAAGCTTCCCTCCTCATCACCAACCACCACCACACTGGTCCCTGCCGTGTGTTGCCTGCATAAAGGAGCAGAGGAGGCTGCCTTGCTCGAATCAATCCATCACTCCCCCTCCTTTTCCACCACATCTCACCAACCACCAGGAGAGAAGAACACAGCAAGAACATGGCTCAAGAACTGCATCACCATGAAGATTGGTGACATGATCGACTGAAGAACAAGATCTTCTCATCCTCTGCTTCCTCTGCTGCTCAAGTTCTCCTCCTGCATCATCTGATGTTCAAAGTCTTCCTCTGCATCTCCTGCTGCTGTGATCTACACCAACACCCAAGAACACCATCGAGCCAAGGAAGAACACCTCCATTCCTCTGCTTTGTTGCTTGTTTTCTCACTCTGAACCCTGTTAAATATTCATCTGTCAGTGTATAATTCAGTGTTGCAACTGTTCTGTCGACTGTCTGTGTGTTAATGCATGTTATGTGTTGATGATGTCCAGTACTTGTGATGATCTATTGGTTAAGTACCCCTGTGATGTTTGTTTGTTGATTCATCCATGATTTGTTGTGTGATCTGCCTCTAAACCCCATCTGCTACTGTTTAGTTTGAATTCTTGTTGATCCTGTCAGTTAAACCTTGAAAAACCTAAAAAGACCTGCCTTTATTTCTGTTCATTAGTTGTTCTTGTTAAATCCAACCATTTTACTTGATCTAGCTGTGATAAAAGCACTATCTGTTTGTGATCTGTTCCCTGAGTTCGAACACGACACTCCACTATTCACTGCATCATCAGCTAGAGCGCACCAGCTAGCTGCTTGGCGATAGTATAAGACGGGTCAGGCAGGCAGGCGGTCGATGACGAGTCATACATCTTACATTGTTTCGTGTGTGATGGTGAAGTGTGTGTCGGCCAGGTTGCTGCCTAACGGCTCATTCCTATTATTTCCTGCTATGTCAAGGGTTTTTTTTAGCAAGACAAGGTTTTGATTCCTTATTCGTGCTATAAGAATGAGGGTATATATGGATGTATATGAGTTAAAAATCAAGAGCAAATATCCCAAAACCAAGACATCATCATCATAAAACTACAACTTTGAGGTAAGTGATTTAACGAGACCTAAATCTCGTGGTTTAGATATGTTGTTTGACGGTGTTTTTGGCACGTCAGGTCCACTAGTCAGACAACACGTGGCATAGCGGCTTGTTCAATTAAAAAATATATAAAGAAATTCTAGTGATTTGAACTACCTTGCATGAGTAAACAAGAAGATTGTGAGCTCTTGACATGCCATTTAAAAGTTATTCGGTTAATATAATTTTTGGCACAATTTTGCTAAGAATTTAGGACATTTAAAAATCTAGAAAAAAAATACAGTAGCTCAATATACAAGTTGGGCCCGGTTTGCCGGAAATAAAGTGGAGCCTCTCTGTCACGTGTGCCATCTGTCCACGGGTCCCGAATACTGTCAAAGAGACTAACCAATAATTAGACCTGATTGTGTAAAGTAACTTACCTAGTAATTGTGGTTTTGTGATAAAACAATTCTTGGGTTGTGGTTCACGGATTTGTAGTGAAAGAGCTAGCATACAACTGGCTCTTCTATTTATAATGGACCACGTAACTGAATATGGGAAAAGGAGCGACACGAGTTCAAACTACTAACAAAGTAGGTGAGGACACTTAAAATGTCATGAGAGTAGCCTCTAGCCAATTATTAATGTGTACAATTTTATGGTTGTAATAATGTGGAGCTTTGCATGTAGAGATTAATAAATATTAGTGGAGATGGAATGGATAAAAAAAATTATTTTGAAACTATGGCATGGACAATTGATTAGCTAAGGGAGTGGATGATGTGAATAACTTGTATGTTGAGATAGACAATCATTGATGCATGTTAGTGTGAACAAATAGCACAAAATCACAACTATTGGGTTATCGTTTTACAGAATCATAATCGAGAAAAAATACCATATAACTACAACTCTGAGGTAAGTTATTTCTCAACCTAAATCACCCAGTTTAGGTTGTTTGACGGCGTTTTTGACACGCCTGGTTCTCTAGTCAAACAACACGTGGCTTGTTCAATTAAAAACCATAATTTTAAAACCTAAAAAAATCCAGTAATTCAATCTGCCATACCTGAGTAAACTAGAAAATCGTGATTAAATTAGAAAATCCAAACAAATTCCAGTAATTCAAAACTTGTTGCGGTTAACATAATTTTTGGCACAATTTTACTCAGAATTTATGTTTGAAAAATCTGAAAAGAAATACATTCGTTCAATACAAGTCGTGGACCGGTTTCCGCGGGGAAAAAAAGTGTACCGATCTTGCTCTCTACCACATGTGTCATCCGTCTGGTGGGTCCCAAATGTCAGATATGATTCAAAGAGCCTAAAAATTGAGAATTGGTCAATTGTGGTTTTGTGATAAAACAACTCTTCGTTGTGGTTCTCACTTTTGTGTAACTCTAACCCTAATATTCGTGATACTTGCTTCTTAATCAACTTAGCAAGTGGGCTATGCATTGTTTGCGGAAGAACTTAAAGTACGCACGTAGACATGAAGCTCACTGTCAGCTAAAGTCATTGGTCTGCAACTATGCATATCAGTAATTAAACATGCTAATTAAGTAAACTCCCATACTCTAAAGACTAGACTAAAAGGTGTGTTCTCTTCTAACCAAAAGACTTAAGAGCGTGTTCGTTTTAACCATGTGGTTGAACTTTGTACGCTTACCTTGAAAATGGTTGACACACACATGTACCCGAAACCGATGTCACGCAACTAATCCAAAATAAGACATCTTTCGTGCTGCTTTCTCCTATAGCTTACGCACATCAAGGGGGAAGTGCAACTTTAATTTTGGAGGGAATTCCTCTTTTTACTCTCTTGTTATGCAACTTTTGACACGATTTCATCTCCCACGCATATGGATTGATTTGGCATGACACGACACGAGGTTTTGTGCTAATTAGTTAGTAAGTTCTCGCGTTGGCTAGAGTACACCAGCGGTTCAGGCAGGCAGTCGGTCAACGAGTCATACGTCTTACATTGTTCCGTGTGTGATGGTGAAGCGTGTGTCGGCCAGGTTGCCGCCAAACGGCGCATTCCTATTATTTCCCACTAGGTCAAGGTTTTTTTAGCAAGACAAGCTTTTGATTCCTTATTCGTGCTATAAGAATGAGGTATGTATTATGTATATGAGTTAAGAATCAAGAGCAAATATCACAAAACCAAGACATCATCATCATCAACATAAACGTGGTATAAGATGGGCGAGGCAGGCAGGCAGCCAGAGCCAGTCGACGACGAGTCATGCATCTTCCTCAATGTCAGCTAAAGTCATTGGTCTGCAACCTGTATGCATATCAATAATTAAACCTGCTAAGTAAGTAAACTCCCATACTCTAAAGACTAAAAGGCGTGTTCGTGTTAACCGTGTGGTTGAATTTTGTACGCTTACCTTGAAAGTGGTTGACACACATATGTACCAGAAACCGATGTCACGCAACTAATCCAAAATAAGACATCTTTCGTGCTGCTTTCTCCTATAGCTTACGCACACCAAAAGGAAAGTGCAACTTTAATTTAGGAGGGAATTCCTCTTTTTACTCTCTAGTTATGCAACTTTTGACACGGTTTCATCTCCCGCACATATGGATCGATTTGGCACGGGGTTTGTGCTAATTAGTAGGTAAGTTGTTGTGTTGGCTAGAGCGCACCAGCTAGCTGCACGGCGATAGAATAAGACGGGCCAGGCAGACAAGCGGTCGATGACGAGTCATACATCTTACAATGTTCCGTGTGTGATGGTGAAGCGTGTGTCGGCCAGGTTGCTGCCTAACGGCGCATTCCTATTATTTCCCGCTAGGTCGACGTTTTCTTTTAGCAATACAAGGTTTTGATTCCTTATGTGGGCTATAAGAATGACGGTATATATGGATCCATATGAGTTAAGAATCAAGAGCAAATATCACAAAACCAAGACATCATCATCATAAAACTACAACTTTAGTTACTTCACAAGACCTAAATCGCGTTGTTTAATTAGCTATGTTGTTTGACAGTGTTTTTGGCACACCAGGCCCACTAGTCAGACAATACGTGGCATAGCAGCTTGTTCAATTAAACTTCATAATTTAAATATATATAAAGGAATTCTAGCTGTGATTTAAACTACCTTTACATGAGTAAACAAGAAGACTGTGAGCTCCTGACGTGCCGTTTAAAAGTTTCTTCAGTTATTATAATCTTTGGCACAATTTCGCTACAAATTTAGGACTTTTAAAAATCTGGAAAAAAATAAAGTAGCTCAATACAAGTTGGGCCCGGTTTGCCGAAATAAAGTGGAGCCTCTCTGCCACTTGTGACATCTGTCCGTGAGCCCCCAATGCTGTCAAAGAGCCTAACCAATAATTAGACCTGATAATGTAGAGTAACCTACCTAGTTGTGGTTTTGTGATAAAACAATTATTGGGTTGTGGTTTTGACTGTTGTCAAACGTCGTCTTCGTCCATCACGACCTCGCCACCAGAGTCTATCCTTTTTAATTTTGTTCTTCTTGCAACCAATTCGTCTACTCCAAAACCAACGACAGACACCGACCGTCAAACGGAGAATCTTCTTTGCTCCTCCAACCGACTCTGACTCGCATGGTTCGTGATGGTCCCTGTCTTCGCATGACCGGTACTGGCAACACCGGCGCGTGCCTTCGTCCCCGACACTCTCCCGAGTTTGGCAAGCTCGGCATGGCGTGCCGCCTACCTCAACTACGTCTACTTCAACAACAACAGCGGCAACTTTCCCAAGGCTCAATGACGACATCGACCACAACATCAACGACTTGCTCAATGGCGACTACATCACACACAGCACCATCGACCACGACTACAGCGCCGACACCCTCGGCTACATCGACATCGGCATAAAGGGCTATCACCTCGGCTCCCTCTCCAGTTCGCATCTTCGGATTGTGCTCCAGTCAGACCGTCCGTGACGCTCCAGCTGTTCACGTCACTACCGATCCGACTGCGCGGGGGGGGGGGGGGGGGTGTAAGAGTATATTACGTTTAGTTATATTTGGTAGTTTAAAGAGTTGTAATTTTATTCTATCTCTCCTAGGTTTCCTTAGCCCCCAAGTATTTTCTACTATATAAACAGCCACGGTTGGCTCATTGTAATCAATCTAGAATCAAGCAATACAATACAATCAATCTTACAGCTTCGCGGAAGAAGAACGTACGTACGTAAGCCAACTAGCCGTATGGAGTTCATTGTCAGCTAAAGTCATTGATTTGCAACTGGTATGCACAACATTAATTAACATGCCAATTAATCAACCAAACTCCCGTACTCTAAAGACTAAAAAGGCGTGTTATCTGTCAACTAAAAAGAGGGTGTTATGCGCATAAGGGCCAGGTCTCGGGTTCGAATCCTCACTTCTACCTTAATGACAAAGCCGGGGTGGAGTCCCCCTCCGGTCTTGTTATTTTTTTTGTTAACCGTGTGGTTGAATTCTCTAGGCTTCGCTTGAAAATGGTTGACACACACATGTACCAGAAAACCTATGTCAGGCAACTAATCCAAAATAAGACATGGTTTCGTGCTGCTTTCTCCCATAGCTCACGCACACAATGACACAAAGAGCAACTCTAATCTTGAATGTAGAGGGTAGACTAACCTTGTACCGGCAGTACTAATCCTCCTCTAGTTTTCAACGCGGCGAACAACGCCTGTTTTTGAAACAAAGAAAACAATGAGATTGGCGAGTCTTGCCGCCTATCTCATGGTTTAGCTATGTTGTTTGATAGTGTTTTTGGCACATCAGGCCCACTAGTTAGACAACACGTGTCATAGCATCTTGTTCAATTAAAAATCATAATTTAACAAAATATAAAGAAATTCGATTTAAACTACCTTGCAAGAGTAAACAAGAAGACTGTGAGCTGTTGACATGCCGTTTAAAAGTTTCTTCAGTTAGGAGTATAATTTTTGGCACAATTTCGCTACAAATTTAGGACTTCTAAAAATCTGGAAAAAATACAGTAGCTCAATACAAGTTGGGCCCGGTTTGCCCGAAATAAAGTGGAGCCGATCTGCCACGTGCCACCGTCTGTCCGTGGGTCCCGAATGCTGTCAAAGAGCCTAACCAATAATTAGACCTGATTATGTAAAGTAACCTACCTAGTAATTGTGGTTTTGTGATAAAACAATTCTTGGGTTGTGGTTTTGACTTTTGTGCAACACCAACCCAACTGTTCGTGATGCTTGGTTGTTAATCAACCTAGGTGTGGGTTCTGCATGCTTTGCAGAAGAACTCGTACGTACCTAAGCCAACTAGACATATGGAGTTCACTGTCAGCTAAAGTCAATATTTTGCAACTGGTAAACATAGTAATATTGCTTAAACATGTTAATGATTAATTAATCTCCCATACTCTAAAGAGTAAAATGCGTGTTATCTTTCAACTATAAGAGAGTGTTCGTGTTAACCGTGTGGTTGAATTTCCTACGCTTCCCTGAAAAATGGTTGACACTTACATGTACCAGAAAACCGATGTCACGCAACTAATCCAAAATAAGACATCGTTTCGTCCTGCTTTCTCCTTAGCTTACGCACACAGAGAGGGAATTGCACCTTTAAGACTAACCTTGTACCGGCAGTACTAATCCT
The DNA here is from genome assembly GCA_947311845.1 of Poa pratensis. Lineage (NCBI taxonomy): Eukaryota > Viridiplantae > Streptophyta > Magnoliopsida > Poales > Poaceae > Poa > Poa pratensis. The sequence continues at coordinate 76,958,901 of CAMZMU010000020.1, forward strand.
CCTCTAGTTTTCTACGCGCGCGGCGAACAGCGCCTGTTTTTTGAAACAAAGAAAACAATGGAGTTTGGCGAGTCTCGTTCGTCGTAATTTCCTGCAGACAAAGGGGATCGATACAACGAAAAATACAATACTCCTCGCTGGGTCAGACGAGGGAGAGGATCCATCCGTATCGCCAGCGTCGGTCACATGCCGCCACATGCGCGCGCGCTCCGGATTCGCTGACTTCGTGAAGCAACGGCAGCGAGCTACAGTAATTCGCTGCCTTAGCTCATTTTTGACCACCAGATCGCAAACCAACGGTCTAAATCGGCTGCCACAAGACAACGCTACAGTACATCTTAGCAGTGTCATCCGAATAGTACTCTGTGAACAGTTATTCGTGAACAGTCGAATACCAATCTAGACAGTTTGATTTTGATCTAATGCTTCAGAAGCAAAGTCAGCGAGTGACTTTGCATCACAACGTCAGCCAAGCCGCGCGGGTCCTCGTCTCGATCTCTCTTGGTTTCCTCCCGGCGGTGGTGTAGTCTCAGCGTGCGTGCAGGCACGTGCACACCCTGCAGCTACAGTACGCGTATATACGAATAAAAACCAGCCCATCAAAATAAAATTACAGGATAAATACTACTAGCTAGCTCTCTCCGACCGAAAATGATTAACATGATTTATCTAGATGTATTTTAATACGGGAAATCTATCTAGCAGGCGCCTTACATCTGGCGAAACCGTACGCACCTACGCCAGCCGTTGGATCGAGAGCAAGCGGTGCCGATTTGACCGGAACGAGCAACTTCCGCACGTCGCGTGCACGTTGACCCAGTCGTTTCCTTCTTCCCCGGCTCTCCTTCCCTGCTCCTCCTCTCCCGTGCTCCTGCCCCCGCCTTCCTCCGGCCGATGCGCCGCCCCCAGCTCCTCGCCTCGCCGCGCCCCGGCCCCTCGAGCTCGCCGTCGCCTCCTCTGCTGGCCCCGGCCGCCGGCCCGACGCGGACCCTCGAGCTCGCCGTCGCCTCCTCTGCTGGCCCCGGCCGCCGGCCCGACGCGGAGGGCCGCAGCTCCTCGCCGCCCCCAGCTCCTCGCCGCGCCCCGGCCCCTCGAGCTCGCCGTCGCCTCCTTTGCTGGCCCCGGCCGCCGGCCCGAGCTCCTCCGTAGGTCGGCTCCGCCTCCCCGACGAGCTCCACCACGGCCGGGCCCTTCTTCTCCGCCCCGAGCCACCCTGCGCCTCCCCTTCCTCTCCACGGCCGTTCCTCGCCGGCGCCGTCCCCTGCTCCGGCGCCCTGCTCCATCTCCTGCCGTGCCCTCGGTCCTAGCTGCTCGCCGTGGTGCTTGCTCCTCTGGTCCTCCTCCATTGACCACACGGGCGTCAGGTGCTGTGGTGTGTGTGGTCTGTGATGCTCTGTTGCTACTGTTGTTGTTATGCCCGCAGGAAGTTGGCGCCGCCCGCCACGTGTTCGACGGATTGCCCGCAAGAAGTTGACGTGTGCGCCGTGCGTTTCTTTTCCCGGTGTCCGGTGCCGTGTTGCTGTGCCCGCCCATGACCGTGTTGCGGTGCATGTCCGTGCGCGCTTCTTCCGGTGTCCGTGTCCGTTTCCCGTGTCCGTGACCGCCGACAAGTCCGACGCCGTGAACCCCGCCGCTCGTCGCCAATACTTTCCCTGACGATCGCTGACCGTCGCCAAGTCCACCGATGCCGTGAACCTCGCCCGTACCCGATGTGTCCGTTCCTGTGTCCGTGTTTGTCCACCCGTCGAGGTGTTGCTCCGAGTGTGCCCGTGTGCTCCTTCAGGTGCCCATGTTCGCGTGCACGCTTCTTCCGTGTCCGTGTCCGCTTCCCGTGTCCGTGACCGCCGACAAGTCCGCGCCATGAACCCCGCTGCCGATCTGCCTGGTCCGTGTCTGTTGTTTTGAGCTCAGTACCGATTTAATCCTCCACAGATGATGTGCTTGTGGTGCCTCTCTCGGTCACTTGTGCTAACTGAAGAATTATTCAGTTGGGTCATTTAGCACTTGCTTGTTTCTGTCATCTCAACTCGGAGAGAGAGTTACCCACCCTGTACTGGTAAAGTTACCCAACTAGTATTGATAAAGTTACCAACGCGTACTGATAAAGTTACCAACCTAATACTTATAAAGTTACCCACCCAATACTGATATAGTTGCCCACCTAGTACTGATGGAGTTACCCACCCTGTCATGGTAAAGTTACCAACCTGGTACTAATAAATTTACCCACCCTGTACTGATAAAGTTATCAACCAGTACTGATAAAGTTACCCACCCAATACTGATGAAGTTACCCACCCAGTACATATGAAGTTATCCATGTGTTCGTGATATAGTTATCCACCAGGAAATCCATGTAGTTAACATGTCCTCTAAATGATAGTTACGAACGCAATGCCCATCTCTTTTATGTGTAGTTTCACTATGATATCGACAGTTATCATCCTAATACTTATACACGATAAATTTACCATCTCAAAGTGATGTGGTAACTTTAAACCTCGTAAAATTCTACAAGAACAACAAAAAAATGGTTCTATTTCAACCCTAAAACTAATCGCTAATATGGTGGGTAACTTACGTATTCAAGCCTGGGTAACTTATATGTTACGAGGGTGGTAACTTTTGGGTCCGAAAAAAAGTTGTCGGAACATATCAACATGTGATCTAGTTTCGAAGATCTCGACGCGACTAGTCCTACGGTGAAAACAGATCATAAATCGGATAAACGGTCTGAGCTACAAAACTTTTTGAATTTTTCAAAATTTCGCATTTAATGCGTGATGATGTCAGCAGTTTCGTTTTCTAGTGCATGCATGAGAGAGGTACCGTACCGGAACTAATCGCTAATACGGTGGGTAACTTATGTATTCAAGCCTTGGTAACTTTTATGTTACGAGGGTGATAACTTTCGGGCAAAAAAAAAAGTTGTCGGAACATATCAACATGGGATCTAGTTTCGAAGATCTCGACGCGACTAGTCCAACGGTGAAAACGGATTCTCAATCGGATAAACGGTTTGGGCTACAAAACTTTTTGAATTTTTGAATTTCGCATTTAATGCGGGATGACATCAGCAATTTTGTTTTCTAATGCATGCAAAAGTAGTGCATGCAAGAGGTAACGCCACGGGAGAACTTGCCTGTGGCAAGATGGTTAGGAGGGTGGTTGTACCCCCAGCCCACCAGAGTTCAAACCCCAGGTTTGACGCTGGTGTTTCTCATTTAGGCGGAATATTCTTCAGTGGGAGGCGACGTTCCCGTCGACAGCGAGGCGCCCGTGGTGACTTCGTCAATCTCAAGACTCAACCGCCGGCTCAGTCTCTCGGAGGTGCTCATAGGGGTAGGGTGTGCGTGTGTGCGTTCATAGGGGTGAGTGTATGCGCGTGTATGTGAGCGTCTGCGTTGTACTGTGTTTCGCAAAAAAAAAAAAAGAGGTAACGCCACGGTCAGCGGGCACGTGCATGCATGCGTGAGTTTGATGATTAACTATACCGCCTTACGGTTATGCCAAATGTAAGGCGCCTTACACATAGTCGTTCCCATTTTAATATGTAGATATATCCGTATTTTGATAAATATGTGTTGATCATTTTCAAACGGAGGGATTAGTCTGTTGAGCAAACGGTGGCATGCAATGTACGTGCCTGCCATTACCATGCACGATCGATACGTCGATGCCGACGCAGCTAGCCTGCGTAGTGGCAGGTGACAAGGATGAGATCTTTTCTACGTAGCGTTTTAACACGAAACCGGCTGGCGGGGGTCCTATTCTATGCACAAATCGATCTATCTAGGTGCGTGTGCTTGTCGACGTACGCAGCAATTCAGGGAAAGATTGCCGAGCTGTTCTCCACTATCTAGCTAGCTCCACGTACGGGATTACAGAGTAGTCTTTTCTTTTAACAACTGCATTAGCTAGTCATTTTTCCTCCCTCGATCCCGAAGTATTTCTGGGTCCTCCTCCTCCACCACCTTTCTGATCTATCGCGGGTACAGCCGACGTCAGAGATCGACCACGCCGGCGGAGGGTCGGATCGGAAGTGGTGGCGTCCTAGCTGGACGAGACGGCCGGCGAGATTGCATGCCACCAATGCCGGGGTGTGATAGCTCGTTTTGTCTGAGCCAGGGAGTGTGAGTAGATAAGCCTGGGCATTCCCGGTTTCAACCGGTTTGAGCAGTTTCCTCAAACCAGCCCGTTTCCCACCGGTCTAGCTGGTTTGGGCTGGTTTGGTCTGTTTAGACATGGGCTAATAGGCTGGTCTGGTGCGGGCTGGTTACACGGTTTGACTGGTTTGGGACCGCTTGCTCGTCATGAAGCACGCCGGCCTCTTCTTGGTACCCTTATCCTTCTTCCCCGCGCCGCCGGCGACAGCCGCCGCCTCGGCCATCTGCACGCCACTCGCCCGCGGTCAACCGCCGCCGCTCTCCACCACGGCAACACCTGCCCTGCCTCGAGGCCCTAGGGCCGCCTCTCCATGCCCAGCACCCTCCATGGGAAGGTCAACGCATTCGCTCACCAGATCGAGCCGAGCGAGTGGCACAGCTCGTCGTGTCGGAGCAGCAATATCTCGCGGCGGTGGCGTCCAATACCGCTCGGAGGAGGCGGGATCCGTGGCCAGGGAGAGGCGGGCGGCCGGAGGAGCAGCCAAGCGGCCACGGCCACGGTGGGGAAGCGGCCGTGCGGCTGGCCGGCAGCATCGCCGTGCGTGGTCGTCCTTGACGCGCTCTCTCTCATGCCCCGCTGACGAACCGAGGGCGCGCGCCGCCGAGGCGCGGAGGTGATGCACGCGAGCTTCACGAGGCCGAGGCCGTAGCGAGCGGGGTGTCCCACGGACGCGCAGAGGCGTGACTGGTTTGGTCGGTTTTGCTAGGTCCAACCCGTCTCAAACCAGCTTTGGAAATTCCTATCACGGTTTGAACGGTTTAGTGCGACGACACCGGCATAAACCGCGAATCCGGTGCGGTGCGGGTTGGTTTGATGGTTTGGCCGGTTTCAGACCAAACTCTGCCCAGGCTTATGAGTAGACGTGGCAAAGGAGAGGGAAACAGTGACGTGCGACAAGATGAAACAAAGACGCAACACTGATGAACGTACGAGGAGACACGCCGTGACAATGAGAGCGTGTCTAGTTAGTGCTGCTCGATCAGGTGCTGCCTTTTACTACACCCTAGCTGCACGTCTCTCACCTATGCACAATAATGTCCATTCTACCAAGATTTGTGCTAACATCTCATAGCAAAACCCGTCCATTTTGCACATTTCTCATCTTGAAGCCCTGGCATTCTGCAAGGAGACACACCCCCGGTTTGGCGGATTATCATGTTTTGTACTCCCTCCGTCCCAAAATAAGTGTCTCAAAGTTGTACAAAAGTAAATGTATCTATACTCGTTTCATGTCTAGATACATCCACTTTTTGACAAATCTAAAACAGTTATTTTGGGACGGAGGGAGTATACAAAGTGTGCGGTTCGATCCATTTCATGTCTTCATGATCAATCAAAAAATTACCTCATTTCATGAAAATAATACGATTGCTATTATTGACCCTCGGTTTGGTTGTTTTGTATACAAAGTGCGCGGTTTGATTCATTTCATGTGTTCATGATCAATCAAAAAATAGATTACCTCATTTCAGAAAATAAATACGAATGCTATTATTGACCCTTTTTTATTGTCATTTCGCGTCGTATTACATTGTTTCACGAAACCATTGTATGCACGAATGATTTTGAACCTTCTTGGAATCACATGGATCACCCACAACTTCAAGTTGCTAGCAAAACATATGTTTGATGCTCCATTTGCTACAGCATAGAGGCCGAGATCACAACAAGTTGATACTCGATGTACAAGAAGTAGTCATCCTACTGATAGTGCTTTTTCTTTCGTACTAATAAAGCTAACCATTTTAACAATAGCATATTGACCAACATAATTTCCCCAATCATAATACATGAGCGAAGGGGAAGGAATAACTTGTGGTGTCTAGTGAACTAATTTCAACAACACACACCGATGTGATAGTATTTTAGAATGAACTCATCCGACAAACACACTTGGTGGAAAAATTGATTTACAATTCAAGAGACGCTCTCTGGTTCGTACAAATATAAGATACTGTAAGAACTATGGTGGAGGGGATATCCCAATCCTATGGTGGCTTAGAAGCTCAAACACTTGGAAAGGAGCAAAGCTCTTGTATAACCCTAGGAAAGGGGTTTATCACCTATTATTTACGGTCTCTACCTCCAGGTCATTACAGAAGCTCACTTAGAAACGAATGTTAAAATGGAACTCAACACGAGCCAATATCTTGCTCAGTGTCTGTACTCAGGATTCATCTTCTAAACATAAACTCAGTAGTTCCTAAATTTGGCTCCATACTTGCGCAAATTTGTCTTGGTCTTCGTTGATGATATTTTTATATCCATCGCTACTCTGTCAGATCATCTTAAGCATTTGAAGCTGGTGTTTGATACCTTGAAACCAACATCGGATAAAGATGAATAAATCTAAATGTTCTTTTGCTCAAAACCAGTTGGCCTATTTGGGATACATCATTAGTGAACATGGGGTGTCTACAGATGCAAAGAAGCTGGCTCCTATCCTGAAATGGCCTACTCCTTCCTACTAGGGACTACTTAAGATGAATTGGTTCGTGTCGCCGGATCGACCGACCCATTTGCGTTCGTCGGGTTGATTGGGGGCTGCTCCGGCATATTGCTCAGTGTCTGCCCTCAAGAGTGACCTTCTCAGCATCCATCTTTATTGTCAATTATCATCTTGGCATCTATGAACATCACATTCCTTGAACGTAATAATACTAACTGTGGACTAGGTAGTGGCAAATTCTGATGAATATTATGTTAGTCAATATAATCGGATGTTGCTTCTACTAGGCATTAGCTCTTGTAATTGGTCATGCTTGAGTTGATGTGCAATATTGAGCATATCAGTAGGGATGTTCACATCGGATGGTCCCATCGGCCTCAGATAGGTAGTATTTACCAATTAACAAACATCTGTGTGCATGGTGCAACTTTTTGTTGAGTAGTAAGCGACGCAAGGAGAGCAAAATGACAATCACATAATTAAGATATGGTGAATTGTCTCCTGTTTGTTAGAATTTGTGAACTTGTTTGCCAATTCATCTTAGATAAATTCCCAAAAGTTCAAATAACTCACAACATACGCTCGACATACTATTTTAACTTTAAGTGAAAACAAATATAGACTAGATATGCTCATTAAGACAGCGAATATTGACCTAGTTAGATCCTTAGGCATGGAGCTAGCTAATTATTGGCCCAACTTGCAAATATCCTACCTAAAAACATTTTTGTCATGCATGAGACAGATTGTGGCTGCTCACTTCTACTCTATATGAATGAAGATTTATATAACAGTTGACTATTACATGCATTTTGTAAGACGGAGAACGAGTTTTTGTACTCCCTGTTGACCCTTCGTTGTATCGTTTGACTCATCGCACTAGATTACTTGCATAATGCTTTAAAACAAACATCAACTAGGGTGTGTGCTCATGAAAACTTGACTACACCGTCTGTTGCATAATATAAGATATTTAGAGATTACAATACGGACTACATAAAGAGCAAAATGTGTGAATCTACACAACAAAATACGTCTATATACATCCATATATGTACGAATTAAGAAAACAAAAAAATATTTAGAAACGGAGGGAGTGGTTGAGAAAGTAACAATTAGCTCATTTTAACAGAGGTGTTTTAGTCACACGTATCTAGACGTGTTTTAGTGTGTAGGTTAACTCATTTTAATCCGTATGTAGTCCACGTTGAAATATCTAAAACATCTCATAATTTAGAATGAGGGATTAAATAAGAACAAATACAAATATTTCAACAACAATGCCAGTACTTAAATGCATAGGATTTAATCGAGGAAATAAATATTTTCAATAAGTAGAGGGTATATCCCTCTTCCAAATAGGCAGCGGTATATTCTTTCTGCTCGGCTACAATCGGGAAGACATTATTATCGCGAATCAATCTCACTATTGGAGCCACACAATTCATGGAAGCCGAAAGTGAAGGCAGTATATCCCCATTGAGGTCATGGGCACTGCATTGCCCTCACATTAAGCGACGTGTGCTATCCAAAAGATTCAGCTGGAACCAAGGTTCGGTGAACCTGGACATCTGAACCTAGACGACGCATTTTACCACGCCCAAACTACGTCCAGGTCCATTCAAAAACAGGAGGAAAAATCCAGCGCCGGTTACCTTTGAACCTTTGACAAGGCAAGCTCCCGGGATAGAAGAAAGTGCCGCTGGTCGATTCGGGTCGTACGCCTCGGATAACGTGCATAAGCCGTTGTTTTCTACTGGAGCGAGTGGACGCAAAGGTACTTTTTTTTTTTTTTGCTAAACACAGTACAACGCAGACGCTCACATACACGCGTATACACTCACCCCTATGAACGCACACACGCACACCCTACCCCTATGAGCATCTCCGAAAGACTGAGCCGGCGGATTGGGTCTTGAGATTGACGAAGTCACCACGGGCGCCTCGCTGTCGACGGGAACGTCGCCTCCCACTGAAGAATATTCCGCCTTAAATGAGAAACACCAGCGTCAAACCTGGGGTTTGAACTCTGGTGGGCTGGGGGTACAACCACCCTCCTAACCATCTTGCCATAGGCAAGTTCTCGACGCAAAGGTACTTTATCATCCGATTCAGCAATCGGCCAACAGGACAGCAGGAGTATCTAAGCAGAATCGTTTCGTGGCAGCCAAGTCGGGATGGGTGCGTAGCTAGATCCAACGCTCAACTTGCAAAAGGACCAAATCTCAAAGTTCGTACGTGGCTCACGGCCTCACGCTTGTACTATTGCGTACAGAGATTGCAGGGTTTTGTCTGGTTAATCACAAAAGTTAATCGAATGAATGAAGGAATCAATCAATTTTTTTAAGATGGTACTAGTAGCTGAATCTTTTGTTTTGCTAATTTCTGTCACCAACATTGTCTCACACATTAATTTGCATTTACAACGAGCAGGCAAATGGGAAGAAAATTAGCTCCTTGCCTGGAGAGAAATGGAAGCAAATCGATTTGTTGCCTCATGGCAATCGGTGAAATGGGAAGGAAACGAGGAGGGTCAAGGGAAAAAAGGGAATCCTAACCGAATTGAGCTGCATGCGATTGCCAGCCCATAACGCCCACTGCTTAGTGCTTACCACTCCCAAAATCGGCCCGTGATAATAAACTCAGGAAAAAAACGGTAGGGGATGGCGCGGTAAAGCAGTAAATGGCATTTACTTACTGCCACTTTTGAGGAGCGAGATTGCCTTTAAATACGTCCCTCGGCTCTGGCAGCCCATCCTCGTCTCCTCCCAGAACAAATTTAGCCGAGAAACACAATCCCAAGCGCCCGCTATTCCCCCTGTCGCCCGCTCCCATTCCTCGCGCTGACGCCATGGGAATGGGGCCACAGCTGGAGACCGCCGCCGCCGCGGAGGCCATCACGCCGGCGATGATCCCGGCCTCGGCGGCGGCGGGGGGCGGGTCGTACGCGCTGCTGCAGTGCGGGGAGGACTCGGCGTACGTGCGGGACGCGTACGGGGGCTACTTCAACGTGTTCCGGGCGCTGCTGGAGGAGGACGGGGAGCGGTGGCGGGTGTACCGCGCCGTGCGCGGGGAGCTGCCCACCGAGGCCGACGCGGCGGGATTCGACGGGTTCGTCATCTCGGGGAGCTGCAGCGACGCGCACGGCGACGAGCCATGGATCCTCGCGCTCGTCGACCTCATCCGACGCCAGCACGGCGCCGGCAAGCGCATCCTCGGCGTCTGCTTCGGCCACCAGGTGCGATTCTTTCGTTCGGTTGGGTTCTTGGTTGGCCTTCGGTTTCCTCTGGTTCGGGGGGTAGAACGGTAATTTAAAGACCGGACCTTGCGGACGGTGGCCGGCCTTTGTTCTTTGTGTGCGTCGGTGGCGCGGTGGCGGGTTCCGACGGTGGCGCCTGGCAAATGGACGGGCCGCACCAGCTGAGAGGATACGGCGATACGGATACGGATACGGATACGGCGATACCGCGATACGTCGATTTTTTGAAAACACGGATACGGGATACGTCTAGATATGTATAATTAAAATTAATAATATATAAAAATTACTAATTTCTAATTTTAAAACACGGATCAGGATATATAGGAGTACCTTTATATGGCTGTTCGTCAAAAAAGCTTCATAACGGCAGCGACGCAGCTCTATCTTGGTCACGTTTCCATCTAGCTTAGGTATTGGTGGCTTTATACGGGAAGGATTAGGGTATTTTTGTACCGGTAACCCATATTCGAGTTGTTTTATTAATTTTTTAGAACAAAAAATCGCTTGATACGGCTGGATACGTATCCGGTGAAGTATCCGTGTATCCGGGTATCCGCACGTATCCGACACGGGATACGTGGGTTTTGAGCCGTATCCGTGCAACGTAGGTCTTCTTCCCATTCTCTAACCACTCCTCATAGTATTTTCTTCACCATGCATTCAGCTGCTAAATATTTTCTGAGAAAATGCATATTGGTCTGTAGCGTTTGGTCGAAGGATTAAATAAATCTGAAGCTGCATCATAGTAAGGAAAAAATAAATAGAGATGAGAGCCGAAGGAGAGAGTAGTATAGCGCTGCATGATTTTTCTTATAAAATAATGTTACAGGTGAAATTTCTATTTCAACAAAACTAGTGTTTTTAGTACAAGAAGAATAATGTTTTACGTAGGTCTATTTCGTACTCTAAATACATCCAGTTTTGGACAAATTTGAGATACTTATTTTGAGACGGAGGAAATACTTCAGTAAGTAAAATAATAAAAATCAGTAACCAAGTACTTAAGAACACTAACAAGAAATCAGTACCTCGAGCGGTAAGCCCGTGGGGTCCACCGCGCCATAAGCTGCGGCCAGGAATTACCGGGGAGATCCTGTGCCGCTACTCGTGGAGCCCACCCATGAATCATTTCAGAGTGTATCATTTGCTTAGTTCCCGACCACATGACGTGGTTGCTTAAGGGCACTAATATCTAGTTTAACATGGAGCTAGCGAGCGTCGACAACCTGTGGCCGTGCCCACGCCTGCTCACGTGAGCCGACGTGGCGTTGCCGGCTCCGGCCTCTGCCTCTTCGAGATCCCCGTACACCGGCCGCTGCCCACTTGCCGCTAGCTTCCCCATTCAGCCAGCGCGCCAAATCGCATGTCTGGAGTTGCTTGTAAGTAAGCAGCAGCTTGCTTGTTTGAACATTTGAATCTCCAAAGCACCACCATGCTGACGGCGTGATGCATCCAACCGTACCCAACGGAACCGGTCGCTTTTGAAACGACGCCACCGTCTGGCGCCAAAAGAGTGTGTCGTCTCGCTCGATCAGCACTCAGGGCTTATCTCAGGTCATGGTGGTGTGTGACGAGGTTTGAAACTGGTCATGCGTGCAAGCAAGCGCGGCAAACCACCACCTCGGCTGCGTGACGACCCTCTTTCTTGTCCGTACGCATTGATATGCATGGCTGTCCCTCTGCTGATTGAGGAGGCGATCGTTTGATTGATTAGAGAAGCTCGAGTTGGTTTGGTGTTTGTTGTTTAAGACGCTAATTAGTCGTCGATCGACTCTTCCAGCCTGGCCTCGCCGGTTCCTTTCGGTTGGGCTCGAATGATCTAACGGGTTGGATGTGATGTGCTTCTGGCCCCAGCGGCGGTGTCTATTAGCAGTAATGACCGCCACGAATTAGATCGGCTGTCGGAACGCGTGTGGCGCGTAAAGATGCCTGATTAAACTAATCATTCGCCTTTCTGACGGAGATCGAGCTGACTGCTGACCTGGTCGAAGCTTGAGCGCGATGCAAGACAGCCATGTAGCTCTCGTTCGTCAGGCTGCTCTGAAGCTGTATTTTATTGAACTTTCATGACCTGTGAAACAACCTGGAAAATGCCAATAAATCGATGTTCATCACCTCATGCAGTACAGTGTTTTAATCCATTGCGAGTCGCTAACGGAGGTAAATGTATTGCAGATCCTGTGCCGCGCGCTGGGAGGCAGGACCGGGAGGTCGACCAAGGGCTGGGACATCGGCGTGAGCTGCATGCACCCCACCGCGGCGGCGGCGAGGCTGTTCGCGCCCCTCAAGCTGCCGGTTCACATGCCCATCATCGAGTTTCACCAGGACGAGGTATGTACTCACACACTGTATCTAACTGCCGTAACTGTCACTGCTCGTTCACTACACGTACTCAGAGTGCTAACGTTGCTCTGAACACAGGTGTGGGAGCTGCCTGCTCACGCCGAGGTTCTTGCCCGGTCTGACAAGACCAGCGTGGAGATGTTCAGGCTGGGTGACCGCGTCATGGGCGTCCAGGGCCACCCCGAGTACAGCAAGGACATCCTCATGAGCATCGCCGACCGCCTCCTCCAGCACAACCTCATCCTGGTGAGCCCTCTGCTCCGCCCACTTCTGAAAATCCTCTCACTAATGCAATTTTCAAGCTGTACGCATCTACTGTACATGGTCTGAATACTAAAATGTGCCTTCATTTGTGTCAACCAGGACTGCCAGGTGGACGTGGCGAAGGCGAGCTTCGACGTGCGGCAGCCGGACAAGGAGCTATGGAGCAAGGTGTGCAGGGGTTTCCTCAAGGGAGGCTTCACTTGCAGCAGCAGCAGCAGCAACATAAGCTGCTGCTATAGGACCAACGGGGAGGAGAATACAGCGGCAACTACTGAGGAGAGCATAGCATTATTACTGAGAGAGGGGGTTATGGGCCTAGAATTAATCTTTTATTTTTCTGCTCCGGGCACTTCGACATCTTGTACAGGAATATTTATCCCGAGCATTAATAAAGAGGGAGTGGGTGCTAATTTTTGGTGGTCTCTAGTTTCAGTTAACGACGGTTTTGTTTCAGCAGAAAACTTACATCGGATTCTCCATTGTCCTGAAGTTGAATCCTCTCACTGTCGAGACAGAAAAAGAACGGTACCAGGTATCCCAGCCGTCCACAATGCACTCACCAACCTGAACCAGTGAGCTGTCCGTGCTTACTTGTAAAAAAAAAAACGAGACCTATGGGCTCTAGCACCCAAGGCAAATTTTTATAGAAGGAGAGAGATGCGAGAAACAACCGCGGGCTCGAGACTCGAACTCGGGTTGTTGAGGCTAGCGAGCTACTCCAGTGCTACTAGCCACCTGACCCTCTGGTCATCTTCCGTGCTTACTTGTAGCTGTTGAAGGGGTTGGCGAGATCGGACAATGTGACGGAGCTGGACGTCTCAACCGCTCTCCAAAAGGAACGCTGGCCTACAGAATCCGCGGCCATGATCAGACAATGTAGACGCGAGCGTTAACCGTCGGTGGAACCTCGTTTGCAACTGCTCATTGTGAGAGATCACAGCTCAGTCGACTGGTTTTCTGTTGAAACTGAACAGTTCACTGGCATTCAATTTCAGGCTGTACAATCCTGCGGTGCCCACGCTTTGCACGAACGGGTTAGTAGCTGAAGATGGCTCGAGACTCCGCTACCAAAACTGTGCCGACTTCCTGCCTAACCTGCCAGCCTCGCTACATTTGGAGCAAGATAAGATGAGCGTCCAGGTTCAGTGAACCGCGGGCAACAGTACCGTGCGGTGGTGCTGCGCCGGTGATGCGGATAGACGTAGCCATCCCGCTGAAATTGGAGCTGCCTACCATTGCGTACAGGACCACACCTCGGAGTAGTACAGCGACCATTCGCCGCTAGCTTCGACTTGGGATTCGCTGTCTCCTCACAAAATCTCAGTCGTTTGGAACCCAGCAGGACCGCCTTTTTGTTAGTGATTCTTGTAGCACCATGACTCGAGCACAAGACAGACAAGCTTTAGAACGCACTGAACAAAATTCAGAGCTACAATAATGAACAGAGCTGATGCGACTATGCGAGATGTGCTCTCTCGGCCTGAAAGAAATACTAGTAGCCGTTCCAAAACTACTTATCCTCAAGAAATGTGAGCGACGTCTGTACCCGATTAGACCATCTAGAAATTTGGTAAAGATCAATGTCGATGCAGGTTTTCATTGCAGAAGAAGGGAGAAAAAGAAGTGGAAGATGGTAGTGGAATAAAAAATAGATGTGTACTGAACTTGCTGGTCTGTAGCTTTATTTCCGTACTTGTTTGTTTTAGTCCCAGGTCTTAGAAAAGTTTGTAAGAATGAGCAGGTTTAGATATTCAGAAAAAAGTTTGGTGCCCTTGCCACGATGAAACCAATATCGGCACATGCCAAACAGCCAACCTGCCTCGTCGAATCAGCTTTTATTTGGCGGTGAGCTTCATAGGAGAAAGTTTTATTTATTTTTAACGGAAACAGCGGGCGCTGCTTCGATTATATTAAGAAGGGGCTGGAACAAATGCCAGCAGAGTCTGAGTTACAAGGGCGGGGGGTTAAACAAAACAAAAACGGCTATAGGTATTTACAGGTATAGTTAGTATGTACTTCCAGGCCGATTACTCGCTAGGGGGCCACGACTTCTTGAGGACGCCGGCTCTGCGCCACTCAGTGAGCTCAGCGATGATCTTCATCTTCAGGTCTGAAGACAGCCTTGCTTTGTTGTTGAAGATCCGGTTATTGCGCTCCTTCCAAATGTGCCACCGGGTTAGGAGGATAAGCGTGTGCCATCTGCACCGGAGGTTTGGCGTCAGCGTTTCCGATGACTCGTTCCACCAAGATTGCAGATCCGCAGTATCAGAGGCTGGGACAAGCGTGGTTGGCAGGTTAGTACATCATAGGACCTCCAGCCAGCATACCCGGGTGTAGGGGCAGGAAGCGAATAGGTGAGAAGCAGTTTCAGGTTCAGAGTTGCATAGCTTGCAAGTAGGGTCGTGTGGCCAGCCTCTGGTTGCAAGATTATCAGCAGTCAAGACCCTGCCACGGAGTGTTAACCAAGCATGCATTTTGCACTTCGGGATCGCTTTGGAAGTCCAAACATCAGCAAGAGTGTGGTTGGCCTGCCGCCCTACCAGCAAGAAGCTGTAAGCCGAGGCGGCCGTGTACTGCCCTACAGGAGCAGATATTCAGTCAGTACCTGGCGGGATGGCTGGGGTTTGATCATAGTTACCCATTTGCGGTTAGATATGGCATCACGGAGAGAGATATTCTTTTGCTTCGAGTGCTTGAAAAGGTTGGGGAACAGGCAGCATAGCTGAATTGAATCACTCCAGTTGCTCCTCCAGAAACTTGTGGACCTGCCATCATTGATCAGGATGTTGGTTGAAGCTCTGAAGGCAGCTCGGGATATGTTGTCAACCGGAATGGGTAGCCCGTGCCAAGGTTTAGTTGGGGCGGTGGCCTCCTGCCAGAAAGTTGTAAAGCCAGTGTGCCGTCCGACTAAACTTGGGGATCTTGGGATTCTCCATCTTCAAAAATTCGCTTCCGCCCTCCGCATGAGTTGGCTATGGCTCCATTCGGTGGATGACACACAAGAGTGGATTAAACTTGGAAACCCTTGCAATGACTATGATAGAGAACTCTTTGCGGCGGCTACGGTTGTCACGGTTGGAGATGGAATGAAAGCCTGATTTTGGAAGTCTGCATGGTTGATGGGCCAACGTTCGATGGATATTTGCCCCCATGCTCTTCAATATCTCAAAAAGAAAAATTGCACCGTGATGAAAGCTCTTGAAGACAATATTTGGGTGAGCCAACTTGACACACACTATGGATTCGGTTTTGAACATCTCAAACAATTCATCACCTTTGGGAGATGCTATCTCATGTCACACTCAACCCTGGCACTCCTGACTCCAACCGTTGAAAGTTCAGGATGGACACTAGCTACTCCGCTTCCTCGGCCTACAAGATGCAGTTTGAGATATTAATTGCCACAAACATGAACCAAGTTGTGTGGAAAACTTGGGCGCCTCCGAAGTGTAAGATCTTTGCTTGGCTTAATTTACAAGATAGGATTTGGACCTTTGATCGACTTGCTAGAAGAGGGTGGCCAATTGCTGGAATTGCCCTTTATGTAACCAAACTCAAGAATCGCTGGCGCATCTTGTCTTCAAATGCCGCTTTGCCAAAAGGATTTGGTCCTCCATTCTCAATTGGTGTGGTTTCATTGATATCACCCCTACCTCATGGGCTACCTATGCAAACGTCAAGGATTGGTGGACTAACATGGCTTCCGACAAAGGTGTTCCCCGCAAAGCATTGGCCTCGCTAACCATGCTTGTTTGTTGGGAGATTTGGAAGAAAAGGAACGCTAGAGTTTTCCGTCACCACGCCTCCCCCGACTTTCCAGTAGTCGTGAGAATAAAAGAGGAGGCAAAGATGTGGGGAAGGGTCGGGCGTCTTCTTTAAGCAATGTAATGTCGGGACAGTAGGCTTTTGTGCAAAGTCTTACGGTATGTCCTAGGCATCAAGACTTTAAAAACTCCTAGAACTTCTTCTCTATTAATGAAAATGGCAAATCTCTTCGCTCGTTTTAAAAAATATCATTGGAGCTCGAGATGTGAAATCTTAGGTGTGCATTAACCATTGTGACTGCGAATAGTGTGCTTGCCTTGCAGCCTCCAATTTCCAAATGCCAATATCATTGCAAGCCAAAATTTGTCAATACCTATGTACGACAAGTTTGGTAGCGTCAAAAAATGTCACTATTTTGCATAAATTGCCATGCAAGATTTCAGCAATCAACTAACAAGGAACTAATTCGTGATCAATTAGTTGTCAACAGATATGCAAGCAACAGAAACTATATCAATTGGTTCACCCCATGCGTTTCGGTAACCGGAATCAACATTATGGGACCACATTCTTCTTTCACACCATATACTCAGCTGGGTACACCGCATTGTATGTTCGAGATGCTGCACAAGGACGCCGCCCAAAGGCCGCGCGAGGAGGAGGAGCACGACGTGGAAGGCGGCGGCGCGAATAACGTCGGCGTGCCAGTCGACCGTTGCGCCAGCTGGAAGCCATGGAGCGCGAGGATCTCGTAGGGCCCCTTCCTGCACCACCAATGATGCCGCTCGGCGCGGTTCCACATTGCTGTCGGCGGGCCCTGTCCGTCGTAGTTCTCGACGGTGGCCTGGTACTCCGCCTTGATGATAGCCTCCCAATTGCCGCTGTCCTCGGCGTACTCCGGATCCGCCAGCTGCTTTGGCGTGTGGCGCAAGCGGCGATCCCAGATGGTGGCGCGCCGCTGTGGCTTGTTGTCAGGGAGCGGTGGAACAACCATCCTCCTAGGCTGATGTTCCAGTTGTGCGGTGGCCGCATCCCGGACGACATGAGGAGGCGATACTTTTCAAACACCACTGCCTCGTCGTTTCTGAAGTTCAACTTGTAGAGGTTGTCGTCGCGGCCACCGCCGCTACCATCGTTGTCACTGGCTTCGCCGTTGTTCGCCATTGCCGCTCCGAGCGAGAGAGGACGGAGAGAGGGAAGAGACGAGAGGGATGGTATCTATGACGGAGATGCGGAGGAGCGGGGCGAAAGCGCGTGAAGCCAACGACGGTTTCCAAAGGCACCATTACACCGGCGCCGCGCGTCGGGGAGGCGAAGCGCGATGAGTCCCGGTGTGCCAGTAAACCGGTGTGGTCTTTAATTAGAGAGATCTACCGCCGTTTGCCCGCAATAAATTGCGCTGACCGGGATTGAGTCGCTGACATGACAGGCCCGCCTGTCAGGATCCGACATGGTGTCGGTTGCCGCAGTTGCCGGCACTCCCACTTTCCCCTATGGACCAGGCGTAAAGCGGGGTTGTTGGACACGCTATTGGGCACATCCGACAAGTTTGCCGCTATTGGGGCCGTCGGTGTGGTCTTTTTTGTGCTGGCGCTCCCAATATCCCTATTAGGAATGCCGGTGAGATGCTCTAACCTAATTTTCTCTGTTGTCACAAACCTTTTGGTCAATTTACTTGGCGCCTG
The DNA here is from genome assembly GCA_947311845.1 of Poa pratensis. Taxonomy (NCBI): domain Eukaryota; kingdom Viridiplantae; phylum Streptophyta; class Magnoliopsida; order Poales; family Poaceae; genus Poa; species Poa pratensis. The sequence continues at coordinate 76,976,836 of CAMZMU010000020.1, forward strand.
GTTCTATCGGAGCTAAGCTCGTGTTAATTTCGTAGGGATGCAAGTAAGTCATGCCCCTGCTGCTTCAGGTAGAACATACATTTTTCTTTATTTGATCATTTAGAATTCAAACATCGACCGATCAATGGTGATACTATTATTGTGAGTTTACATGAAAGCAGAGGATATGAATCATCACACCATGTGTTTGCGTGATTAAGCTAACTTGTTGATGGTACTGGAATATTGACTTAATTGTGAAGATTATGGCATGTCCTCTATGGTCGGGCCTCTCAGATGGGACAAGATGATAGACTAATTAACCGAACTTGTTGATAGTAGCTACTGGAATGATGACTCAGTTGCATGTGTGTGTATACTATAGGTGCACCGTGCACATGTCTTTCCTTGTCAACATTCTTGGAGCTGCCTTTTATTTATCTCTGCTACGATTATGAATATTATTAATAGCTGCACAGTATATATATTTGATTATCACACTTCTGTTATTACAGCATACATGAATGTACCTCATGACCCTACTACCTCTGTGAGCTACAGATTCGAAATCAATTTTTTAGTGGATGCTGCACTTTTGCATCCGGCAAAGCTGTTCCACGTACTACTGAATATAAGCTGCTTTGTAGCTCCTGGGGACTGGGGAGCGAGGGCCTTCATAACCCAACCAAGCATGGCAACTCATAAACCCTACTACATATGTTTCAAAACACAAAACAAAATGTCGGTTGTGATCACACCTGATCGAAGTACACCAGCGCCAAGCTTTCCAAGGATCTTCTCCGAACCGCGATCCACTCCACCGGTTTGAACTCCTCAAGCACGAATGTCGTCGGTGAAAAAACTATGTCACGAAGGACTTTGGATGTCGTCTCTCCTCTCCGTGTAGCCGTTGAGCGCCGGATGGCCTCGTCTTTTGTTCTTCCCATCTTGTCCCCCCCCCCCCCCCCCCTTCGAGTTTTCTTCTTGTTATTGGGCTTACTTGTGTTGCTGCCCCAACGAACTCTTTTTCCTTTCGTATGTGTGTGCGATTGATACCCACAAGTATAGGGGATCGTTGAAATCTTCAATGTGTAAGTATAGTATCGATCCCACGAGCAGTAGAAGGTATAAGTATTTATCCTCTCAAATAAGAGTGTCACTATTCTTATTATCTATGCACTAGACAAAGTAAAATGATTAAATGATGCAAGTGTTTTTGGGTTTTTGGCGTAGAGTTTGCAATAAAATAAAAAAAGCTGATAATAAAATATGACAAGTGAAAGCTCTCAAAGAGAGGAAGACCAATCCTCTATGCAGCGAGAGGACAAGCTCAAGTGTGTGTTTCTTATAAGTGGAAAACGTTCCCAAGGGCTACCTAGACTTCATGGCATAAATATTTTTAGAACAACAAGGTAAGCATTTTGTCAAGTTTTAATCTTCTTTTGGACGGAGCCATAATTAGGGAAAGCTAAATAAATAAACTAAACCCCTTATGATGGTTCTTATGGCCAAGTAAATGACTGCACAAGAGTTATTAAGACATAGAGTCCCACCATAGCCTTAAACTCTAAGGTCCCCGATACTAATACCCTCATAATGCAACTTCATGACTCGGTCTCAGGTTTACATGTCCTCCCAAGTCTCCCTCACTCCATTACACTACGGTGTTCTCCTATGAGCCCATATAGGTGAAGTGATGTGCAGTCGACGTTCGCACAACACCATCATAGAATTACATAAAAAGATAAACACTAGACAAAATTCCAACACATGTCATAAATAAATCATTGCCAATCCATCCTATGCCCCCAGGAACATGAGAGAACTACTCACAACGCGAAGACATGATATGATTCAATGGCATAAGTGATACAACACAATCTGAGAATATAATCTCCCCACAAAATAATGACAAGTAGCAATTCACAAACATGTAGAATAGTACTTAGACAATAGCTAGGGTTCAACAATCTCAAACTATGAGGGGATGAAGTGGATCACGAAGATGGTGATGGAGATGGTGCTGGTCTTGACGGTGGTGTTGATGGAGACCCGGAGGGGGGATGGAGGAGCCTTCCGGAGGTGATTCCGGCGGCGTTTTCCCCCTCCGATCTTCTCCGGTGGCAGCCTTCTGTCTCCTGTTTCGTGGTTTTTGTGTTTCTCCGCCGCCTCCTCGGGGGACTATTTTTATAGTCGGTTTTAGGTCAAGACGAAACCACGGAGACGAAAACGGACGGCATCGGAGCCACGAGGCCCAAGATGGGGGGTCCCACGCGGCCAAGGAATCTGGCCGCGTGGGCCCACCTATCTTGGCCCTCGGGTCTCCGTTTGTTCGCTTCCTTCGTTCCTACGCTTTGTTCCTTCCAAAAACTGATGCCCGTAAAATATTAGATCATTTGGACATCGTTTGGGTCCCTGAAACATCAAAATATAGAAAATAGGGTTTTCTGCCAGTGCAGGGTTAATTCCAAATAAATGGGGAAATTGTGAATTATCCCCTAAAATCATTATAAAACATAAATATAACCCATATATGATGCAAATAAGTTGGAATATCAAGTAATAAAATGTAAAGTTCATGTATGCATTTTACATGCATCAGCGATCTTGTATGAACTTGTTTGGCATGTTGTTTTATTTATAACGGATACACGGCCGCTTGAAGTTCTTTCGTGTGTTTGGTTATGTAATCTTTCCAAGAACGAATTCATGCATGAGTGATCCGTCGAAACCCGGCGAGCAAAACTTGGCGAGATTAAAGTACTTACTCTATATTAGGCCTCCTTTGATTCACAGGATTCTTATAGAAAAAGTGTAGGATTCATTTTCCTGTAGGAACTTGTAATGTAGCTGTGTTTGATTCAAAGGAATAGAACAATTCACTTGGACCTCTGTTTTCCATTCCTTTGCAAGGAACGTGGCACCTAAGGGAAAATTTTCTTTGGTCTCAGTTTTCCACTTGCATTCCTATCTAATTCCTATCCCTGCATTTTGAAATCCTATGAATCAAAGAAAGCCCTAGAGTAACATAGATCAGTGCGGCCTGCATGTTTATGTTGTTCTTTTTGCAGCTATGCACCGACTGCATCATTATGCGGTCCCAGTAATAGGTAGCTCGATCGGTCTCTCATTTGTCATAAGAAGTGCATACACAAAAACGTAGCTGGTCTAGTATACAGTCTACCATGTATGTACTGGAGTAGAAATTATAAAAAATGAACCAACAGAGGGAGGAACCATCAAAGAAGGCCCTAGAGTAACATAGATCAGTGCGGCCTGCATGTTTATGTTCTTTTTGCAGCTATGCACCGACTGCATCATTATGCGGTCCCAGTAATAGATAGCTCAATCGGTCTCTCATTTGTCATAAGAAGTGCATACACAAAAACGTAGCTGATCTAGTATACTGTCTACCATGTATGTACTGGAGTAGAAATTATAAAAAATGAACCAACGGAGGGAGGAACCACCGTTGTTTTTTATTTTTAATTAAGTAGGAGGTGAGTCTCAAACCCTACCCGCCTAGCACAAGAACACATGTGCTAGCCGGTAAGCCTCAGGGTCCTCCTCAGTAGCGGAGTAGGAAGAGTACAGTCCAAACTCAAAAAAGAAGGTATGGTACACCGACTTTTACTCTAGCGGAGAAAAAGGCTAATCTATAGTAGAATCCAAGATCCAATCACATACTAAATCTGATGCCAAATCCATGCATTTCGAGACGAGCGTAGCTAACGGGCATGATCGCAGCATCACTCTACTCTGCTACGCGCTAGCTAGTACGTGGCCATAGCGCTTGACACGGTTTCGTCTCCCGGGCATTCCCTATATATAAAAGTTGGTGAGAATCGCATCCCGTTTCGACGTCCACGTCAACCGGATTGTTTGGGCCGTCTGATCGACGCGTTCGACGTCCTGGATCGCGCGTTGCTACGGTAACACTGTAGCAGGCGAATTTCTACCAATGGCGTCGTGCCACGTCGCGCTGCTGCGACACTTTTGCAAAAAACCGCCCGCAAAAGGACTAACACGCGAATTTTGACTAACTCAGGGATCTCCGTGTAAAAAAAACCAGCGCAGCACGTTCCCCTCTTTCCTCTCTCTCGCGACGCGGCGGAAAGCCGCCGCCGCCGCCGACGCACATCCCCGCCGTCCTGCTCCTCCCCGACCAAATCGATCCCGCCGGCGTGCTCCGCCGTCGCGCGCTCTCCATCTTCGCTGAGTCGCGCATGCTGGGACGCCGGCGTGGAGCCGGAATCGGCGCCGCCGCGCACTCGGTGGCCGCCTGTTCATGGCGCCATGGAGCGGCTTGTGGGGCGGTAGGGCCGGCGGCGACGGCGCCTACCGGGGCACGCCGGTGGTCGTCAAGATGGAGAACCCCAACTGGTCCATCTTCGAGATTTCGCCGGAGGACCACGACGACGAGGACTTCCTGGTCGGCCGCTGCAAGAGTGGCCGCGGCAAGAACGCCAAGCAGATCACCTGGGTGCTGCTGCTCAAGGCGCACCGCGCGGCGGGTTGCCTCGCGTCGCTGGCCTCCGCGGCCGTCGCGCTCGGCGCCGCCGCCAGGCGCAGGGTGGCCGACGGGCGCACCGACGCCGACGCCGGCACTGCGGGCGCGGAGAGCCCCGTGCTGCGCTCCCGCTTCTACGCCTGCATCAGGGCCTTCCTCGTCCTCTCCATGCTCCTCCTCGCCGTCGAGCTGGCCGCGCACTTCAACGGCTGGAACCTCGCCGCCTCCGCGCTGGCCCTCCCCATTATCGGCTTCGAGTCGAGTCGCTCTACGGCTCCTGGCTGCGCCTCCGCGCCGCCTACCTCGCGCCGCTGCTCCAGTTCCTCACCGACGCCTGCGTCGTGCTCTTCCTCATACAGAGCGCTCGACCGCCTCATCCAGTGCCTCGGCTGCTTCTACATCAAGCTCAAGCGCATCAAGCCGGAGCTCAAATCCGCGGCGTTGCCGGACGCCGAGGACCCTGACGCCGGCTACTACCCCATGGTGCTCGTCCAGATACCAATGTGCAACGAGAAAGAGGTTAATGTCGCCGCAGAATTTTACTCTTGCTCTGCAGATGCATTATATTCTTTTCCTGCAATTTTGCAATAGTTTAACCATCTGGTCGTCGTTCAGGTGTATCAGCAGTCGATTGCGGCCGTCTGCAACCTTGATTGGCCGAGGTCCAACTTCCTGGTTCAGGTTTTGGATGACTCCGACGACCCGACGACGCAGTCACTCATCAGAGAGGAGGTTGCGAAGTGGCAGTAGAACGGGGCTCGGATTCTCTACCGGCATCGTGTGCTCAGGGACGGGTACAAGGCTGGGAACCTCAAGTCGGCCATGGGCTGCAGCTACGTCAAGGATTACGAATTTGTTGCCATCTTTGACGCTGACTTCCAACCTAACCCAGACTTTTTGAAACGCAGCGTGCCGCATTTCAAGGTAAATCCAGGGGAATGTTGTACTTCTTTTTTGGTATCAACCAAGCATCATCAGGTTAGTATTCCAATTCTGATTTATCAATTGGGCTGTTTCAGGACAATGATGAATTGGGGCTGGTGCAAGCTAGATGGTCGTTCGTCAACACGGATGAGAACTTATTGACTCGGTTGCAGAACATCAATCTCTGCTTCCACTTTGAGGTGGAGCAGCAGGTGAACGGCGTCTTCTTAAATTTCTTTGGGTTCAATGGCACCGCTGGAGTGTGGAGGATCAAGGCATTGGAGGAGTCGGGCGGGTGGCTGGAGCGGACGACAGTGGAGGATATGGACATTGCAGTTCGGGCGCATCTCCATGGCTGGAAGTTTATCTTCCTCAATGACGTCGAGGTATTGCATATGACCAATTCCTTCTCGACACCTAACTTGGTAATTTAGTTTACCATTTCAGTTGAGCTGAACTGTTTGTTATACTTTTGACAGTGCCAATGCGAATTACCCGAGTCATATGAGGCTTATAGGAAGCAGCAACATCGGTGGCATTCAGGTCCAATGCAGCTATTCAGGCTTTGTTTACCGGACATCATCAAGTCCAAGGTATTTCCATGCTCTTTTTACTGTACCTAAGCATAGTTGGGCAGACAATTTAGATATGTTGACATCGATATGGCATGTGAGACAGTGCTTCAATGCTGTTAGCATGTTGGCGAAAAATCTGATATGTCGGTGCTTTTGAAAAATTGGAATCTTTAAATACTCAATCAGTGAAACCGCTCCTCTAGTGCTAGCCATTTGTGGTGGTTGCTTAGGTTACACTTTGTGAAAATGCTCTGTCATCATTTGCCTTCCATAAACTGCCATGTACCACTGAAGGTCTATCCATGTATTTTATGACCTACTGTTGGATCTTCTTGACTTTTTTTTTTGTTGCTATATCTGTAGAAACAATTTACCTCCCTCGAATGTACCAACTTTTGCTGTTTATTAACTCTGTTGTTATACTTTGCTACAGATTTCGCTAAGATATATCAAACTACTTTTGCAGGTAATTAGCAGGCGGATGCGTCAGATTCATCTAGGTACTATGAGCAGCCCGAAATTCTCTTTTCTTATTGCTTTCTCTGATTGATCATTGGCATGTTATACTAGGAGTTTATCATGCTCCAGATGAGTGCATGGATTTCTGCAACGCCGCGGGCATCCATCAAAAGGAGGATTGGCAGAAACATCACGCACGTACTTCCTACAAACAAAAAAAATCGGCCCAAAAACATAAGCAAGTCATGGCGAGAGAGCGGTCTTCGACTCGCAGGTATGCGAGCAGCATATCTTTTCACCTCTCATGAATTAAGCAGATAACAGAACTGCTAGGGGCATCCTCGCGCCGGCCACAAATTGCTTACCATATAGTCCAATAACTTCTAGGTCTGCCTAATTTCCACAATCGATGGCGGATTCGTGCAGCCATCTGCCGTGCTGCTGGAGGGCATCCGCTACTGGCTCCGACACCATTGCCTCCAATCTCAGGCAAGTAACGCGCTTTAGTTTTCCCGTCAGATGCATGTACTAATTTGATATGGAATAGGTTATCTACAAGCGAGACACTGTAGAGCACATGGCGGCCAAAAACGATTAACCAGCTGCCTCAGCGCAATCTACAACCACATGCGTGCATGCAACATCCACAGCTTCAGGGACCTGCCAGGCGCTTGATTTGATGTAAAAAGTACACTGTATTTCTTCTTCTTGGGCCTGTCATTGCTTGCATTGTTATTTTGGAGTTCACTGCACAGTGCACAGAGTTCTTTTGTGTGTTCCATCTCAATGGTATATCAAGATTCTGAGCGGTATATGATGTAGTTATTGTTGTCCAGTGTTTGGTGTTTGCTGCTACAACTTCTGAACTTTTGAGTTAAGGTAGCCAAATATGCATAGCTTCCTTGCAACAAAAATAAATAAGCAAATGTACAGAACGACCCAGATATTTCATATGCAGTGGTCTATTTGAGCAATAGTGGCGCTGAAAAGTTGCACTGCTGCAGCAGTTACACGCATTAGCCCATCAGGGTGCTTACAAAATAGAGCTGCTCAAAAGGAAATAAGTTTTATATACAGGTTTTTGAGGTCATAGGACAAGAGCAGAATAATTTTAGTCCAAGATTGAGGGGTAAGTGAATATTTTAGTTGTTACTGGAGGGAAGTAATTTTTCTATCCATCATTCATTAGTTAAGTCATGTCTTAATTAAGTCATATCATCCATTGCATGCATGCACTAATATCTGTAGGTTGTTGCAGGCAAGGTGTTTGTCAAATTAAGTCTTTGGCATCGGGTGCCAGTGTATGACCTGAAATACTCTTGACTTAACAGATCTACTATTATGCTTACTTTTGTACAATTACTTTTTACCTGAATTTGTTTATTAATGAAGATATAAGGTGCAATGATAGATGATCGCAAAACCGTACAGAAACATTCTACTATACGTATGTGCCAAGGCCGATCCAGGCATTGTTGCATTATTATGGTGCCTTTTTCTGTTCTTGCAAACAAAGTATATGCATGCCTCAGAATTTAATTATATTCTGCAACCGTTGAGGTAAAGTTCTCCTCATCTCCAGGTTATGTAGAAGAGCTTGGGCCAATTGTCCGCTCCAGTGCACCTGTAGGTCTCTGAAACTTAGACACCAGTCTCAGATTGCAACTCCTCCTTACCGTTCGAATGAAAAAAGTGTAACCATCCTGATTTGCTTTTTACAGCTTTGTTTTCAGATTGACAGCTCCTTAAGGCCCCACTTGGGAGTTTGGATTTATTTTCCATCCGTGACAGTTCACGGGGTTTTTGGCAGTGTACAGGAAAACCAGAGCATTTTAAACAGGACCAGTGAGGCTGTGTGAAATTTTTCGAACGAATGGGTCAGAAAGGGGGCTAAAAAGTTTCCTAATACTGCAAGCCAAGCACGTTTACCGGCCAATGTCGATTTTTTTCAGGGGACTGTGGAACTTACATCAGTTTTGGACCAATAAAAGACCAACCAGGGCGAGGCTCGAAATGTACTTTCTGTATATTGACTTAGATTTTTTTGTCATCTCTCCTCGGGATTATGGGGTGATATCCTACAGATCAAAGAAAGTGATTTAATCCTGATATGTTTTGTTTCTAGGCTTATGGATTCATAGGATTCTTTGACATAACAGCTTTCTTCCACTTACTTTTGATAGTTTTAGTACATCTTATGTTGGTAAATGGATATAGATAGTTTGTATTTCTTATGATCGTTATGGGTGCTGTCAATTTTTGTTTGTTTCTTAGACTTTTATATATGAATTATAAAATCAGAGTGAAATGTATTACACCCGAGAGTATATGCTCCCTGTTTATAATATGTACATTAACTGCATTATGAAATGTCTGAAAAATTGGCGCACACAAAATGTCAAGATGTATGCGTCAAATTTTGTTCGGATTTTTTTTGACATTCCAAAATGTTTTTCGCGGTTGCAGCAGCATATGAATTCCCATTACAGTGTCACAAATAACTAGCTCACTAACATTGGAATCTTTTCCTCTATCTAATCATTACTTCATTATTTCATTTTGTTTTGCAGCGAAACCACTGAATCACCATGGACCTACAAGGTATTATTATTCATTTACCAAATTCATCATTGTATAGCACTAATATGTATAGAATGAATAAACCATAACTTAGGGGCGATTTAGTATTTGCAATAATCCTCTCAGAATCAATTTGGCACAAAAACTATCCTTTCATGATGGCATCAACAAGGTCATACAAATGATCTTCAGTACTTCTTCACAACATAAATATTATATATCAAAAAACTTGTTTAGGAGCCAACCTTGTGTTATTGCCAAGTGTGAAACTCAGGCCTTGCGCTTCCCCCTTTCCATGGTCGTCTACTACTGCTTCTCCCCTGGTCATGTCTCCTAATTTGACAAATAATCACAAGTAATTTCTGAAACCGAGAAAAGGAAAATCTATCAAAGCATGATGTGTGTCCATAATTTCAAATACCTTTCAAATACCTTTAAAATCTGATCATTTTATCGTATTCATATTTCAGCAGATTTTTTAAAAAAACATACTACAAATTCATCAACCGGCCGCAAATTCAAAAAAAAAATACACATAACATACATATCTTCCACCATGCAATTCAAAATAACAATTATAAAAAAAAAGTAGGACTCAAACAAAAAAAACCATATTTTTCAAATCTACATTTCAAAATAATGCAAACAATATGACAAAATTTCCTAAATTTAACAAATTCTCAAACTTACCACACAAAAGTTATACTATATGTCCTCTAATTATGAAACTCAAACAAATATTCCAGCAAAATACAAACATATTTAACCATTTCGATTTGCTAAACATTTGACGGTACTGTATATTATATAAAGACACTAAAAAAATAACAAACAAATATTCCAGCAAAATACAAACATATATAACCATTTCGATTTGCTAAACATTTGACGGTACCGTATATCATATAAAGACACTCAAAAAAAATACTAACTATTTCAAAGTATTTCCCTTCAAAAAAAAACACATTTGAAATAAATGTTCAAAGAAATGCAACACATTTGAACATTTCAAATTGCTAGAAAATTAAAAACACTTTAAAATATAACTGACAAAATGCATTAACCCTAACTATGTAGTCGAAACAAATGGTTATGATATACTTCAAATATATCCAAACATCCCAATTTTCTAAATATCTGAAAATAGTCAATGTGACAAATTGCTTCTTCTACGATAAAATATATCATATTTCTCATAAAAAATTTACATGCAGCACATTTCTAAAACTCAATTTGCTAAAAAAAAGGAAAACTCCAAAATATAAATACTTCACATATTATCTCACATGACCTTTAAAAAAAACTAACACATTTGAAATAGACGTTAAAAAAAATGCAACACATTCGAACATTTTAAATTGCTAAAAAATTAGAAGCACTCTAAAATATATCTCACAAATTGCATTCACCCTAATTATGAAGTTGACGCAAATTTTATATTATACTTCAAATATATCCAAACACCCCAAATTTCTAAATATCTAAAAATACTCGATATAACATATTAATACCTCTACGATAAAATATATCATAATTCTCACAAAAAAAAAATACATGCAACACATTTGACAAATTCAATTTGCTAAAAAAAAGACCAAAAAAATGAAATACTCTAAAATATATATATCTCACATATTATCTTACATATTGCATTCTCCCTAATTACGAAGTTCAAACAAATCCAAACAAATATTTCGACAAAATACAAACATATACAACCATTCCAACTTACTAAACATTTAACATAACTCTAAAATATGTGAACCAACTCACAGAAAAAAAAAAAGCTAACTACTTAAGAATATTTTCACACAAAAAAAACAAAACACATACAAACATGTTAAACCATTCCACCTCACTAAACATTTAACGTAACTCTAAAATGTGTGAACCAACTCACAGAAACAAAAAATAACTACTTAGGAATATTTTCACACAAAAAAACAAAACACATTTAAAATTGAATTACAAAAATTTCCAAATTTGAGCAATCTCCAAAATCCAACCATTTTTCAATTTTCATGATTTCCAAACTTAGACAACTTTACAACATCACCATTTTCAAATTCAAATTCACAAACACACGCGCGGCATTGCCGCGCTCAAATACCTAGTATAGATCGATTTGGCGCGGCATGGGGTTTGTGCTAATCAGGTAAGTTGCGCTGCTCGCTGGACGACGAGTACTATAACACGGGTCACACAGCACAGGCAGCCAGTCGATGACGAGTCATGCATCTTACTTGTTGCGTGCGTGACGGCGAAGCGTGTGTCGGCCGGGTTTCCTGCCTCATGGCGCGCGTCTTTTTCAGTTCCCGCTAGGACAAGGTCTTGATTCCTTATTTGTGCTATAAGCATGGGCAGACATTATGTATAACTGTATACTAGCAAATCTAATGGTTCAAATCGTCAAATTGCTGTAAGAGGCCGTAGCTAGCTAGTTCAGATTTACTGTTTCTTACTACCTCCGTTCATAAAACTAAGGCGTAATTTCTTTTTCAGAAGTCAAAGCAGCTAAAGTTTGACCAGTTTTTAGAAAAAAATCGCTAGCATGTACAATGCCAAATCAATACCATTAGATACATCATGAAACATATTTTCATATAATATGATATAGTATTATATTTGTTCATCGCTTTTTCGATAAACTTGGTCAAAGTTTACACTATTTGAGTTTTGAAAAAAAAGGTGCCTTGCTTTCAGGAACAGAGGGGTAATTCTTGGTTCGAGCACACATGCAAGGCACACTACTCTCGTCATTGTGGCATTAGGGCAGCTCTCGTCCAGAAAGCTCGATACATTTCCATTTGGCGCAACCCACAAGTGATGTGTCGAAGAAGAGGAGTCGCATCAGCTCTCCATCTCCAGTCGCACACGTGTCGCTTGTTCTTCGACGTGTTATAGTATAATCCATACATGCGTATCGAACTCGACAACGAGCTTACCAGTCAGTCGGTCTCGCATCATTCCCGAAGCCTCCAATTTCCATTTAGTAGATATGCTAAAAATACTCCTAGACACAGAGGTCGAGGAAAAGAAGTGTTTGGAATGAAGGCTAAATAAATAAACGACAAATTTAATGAAACCTCCATTTACTCTCCTTTGTTTTTGGCTACAGGGTTGTTTGATTTTGGGGTGAACTAGTTGCTTTGCACATGCAACGCACGTCTCCAAGATACGTTGTGGGTTACTGTCTCTAGATGATTATAAAGATATTATTTCTAAAATTATAGTACAACATGTCCTCTTTCATTCAAAAGTTATTTAAAAATGCAGGAATAGGAAAAACATAGAAATGAGATCTCATGACTTGTTGACTCACATTGGAATTGAAAACGTATATATTTTTCATAAGAATTGTTTGGCTGGGTCGATAAATGCATGATTTTTTGAAGCATTATGTCTATGACATAATTATCAATTTTGGGCTCAATGGCAAGTTTCCTTGGGAATTACATAAAAAAGATCCTTGAAAAAAATCCTAAAGTTTTTAATTCCATTTGGCTCTATGTGCCATTTGTTTCAATATTTCTCAGATGAATTATATGTGTGCAAGAAATAAAGTTCTGACTGGATATAGTTGGATACCTCTTGTTACGAACACTAAGAATGAACACATTTTATCATTTAGAATTGTAGTGGAATGAAAAGAACATGATATACGTTGCATCATTTTTTTTTCATATTGAGAATGTACATGAGCGTTGGTCAGATTGCCACCAGTATCACTTTTTGAATGAGAACTTGAGAAAATCAACATTAACACATAACAGATTGGATGGTGTGTGGGAACTGGGAAACAAAACTAAGGGAACATTTATATTGGACCGTGTAAGCGACTACTGGAAAAGGAGCGACATGAGTTCCAGCTACTAACAAAGTAGGTGAGGACTTTTAAATGTCAGCCAATGAGAGTATCCTCTAGCTTCAAGTAGGAGCGGAGCTAGAACAATTAACATCAAGGCGTCTACGGGTGCCACACTAGATAAAAAATCATCGTTTAACACGTGCACACATGGTGTTGTTTTGTAAGGATAAAAGGTTTACCCGATGTCTCGTGCACCCCCTAGCTAGCAGTAGATCTGCCCCTGACTTCAACACATTATTATTGCATAGTGTCTTTAGCCTTAGAAGGGTAATTAAGCTTTGATACCTCGCGCGTTGTACCGCGATTCCTTGGAATAATATTGTGTAAAAGAACGTATAAGAGGTTTGATACGGAGAAGCTCTCGCGACCCCGACCCAGAGAAGCTCTCGCGACCCCGACCCAGAGAAGCTCGACCTAGGGTTCCGGCCGCCGCCAGCGGCGCGGCCCGCCCCAGCCGCCTCCCCACCCCCCCCCCCCTCCCCCCTCGCGCGTGTCCGCCGCCCCCACGCGGCGGCGGCGCGCGCCCTCCCAGCTCCTTCTTCCCCGACTCTCCCTGCTCCTCCCCCCGTCGCCGCCGTCGGCAGAGGTCACCGGGCGCGGCCTGTGCGGCGCCGGCGGCGGCCTGTCCCTCCCCGCACCAGGATGGGTGGAGGCGTGGCTCTGCCTCCCTGGTGTCGGTGGTCCTCGGCCGGCGGCAGCTCGGCTTTGGCCGGGAGGCGGTGTGGCGGCGGTGAGCTTCGGCGGCGCGGCTACTCAGGGTCTTCTCGGCTGCCAGAGGTGAGCGCAGCAGCGGCGGCGCCGCCGGTTGGTGGTGCGGGTGGCTAGGGTTCCGCCTGGGCCCTGCAAGCCCAGATCTGGGCCCTTTGGGCCCGATCTGGGTCAGTGTGGGCCCAAGCTCGACCCGGCTACCCGGTTTGACTGAGGTTCGATGCTTGTGACGGAGTGGCGGCGACAACAACACGTCTTCTGCAGCGTGGCGTCGGGAGCTTCGCGGACCCTTTTTGGGTCCGGCCGGGTCTTTGGTGCCGATCTTGAGGGTAGCAGCGGTGTCGGCCTACGTGCAGCAGCGTGGTGGCGGAGACTTCACGGACCCTTTCAGGGGCCGGCCGGGCTTGACCTGCCTGGTGTGTCTCTGCTACCGCGTCCGGTCGGCACTCACCGATGGCGGTAGAGGTAGTCCTCCAGGTGGCTGTGCTGCAGCCGCCCTCCGGCTCCAATGTGGCTTGGTGTGCTCCTGCGTGCTGCGTCCGGTCGGTTACCGTCTATGGCGGTGGAGGTCGATCCCTCCCACGTGGTTGTGGTACTGCAGCTCTGTCTATGGCGGGTCTTTTCTCGGTTCGACCGGTCGTGATGCGCTTACCTGGTGATACGACAATGGTGACCTCAATTCCGTGGTGGCGCTTGTTGGTGGGTGGCAAGATAGGTGGAGCACGCCGGACTGTCCAGGGTTGTGGTCTTTTTGAGGTCGGGAGAAATCCTTGTCATTTGACACCGACGCGGTGATGCTTGTGAGTGTCGCCGCTCCTTCCTGAAGGGCGTCGGGGGTACCTCTTCCCCACTACCTGTAGCGTACCGGGGGAAACCCTAGGACTAGTCCGGACAGCAGCAGCGTCGTCGCTGTTTTCCTTCTTGGAGGTGTTGTTTGGTACGCGACGATTCAGTGTGCTAGGATAGTGGTGGGACTCTGCCGGAGAGAGCGCAGCGGTTGCGGGTCGCATTTGTTTTCGTTGATCCGCCAATGTCGGCTTTCTTTTCTTTTCTTGTTCTCTTTCTTTTCTTTTGGGCGTGACTGTGCTGTTTTGCCCCAGCAGTGGACTCAAAGCTTGTATCGGGTGGTTGCTATTATTATAGCGGGGCGAAAGCCTATTTCCAAAAAAAAATAGTCGAGATACTAAATTTAATCGAGATGTGAGTGTATATTAAAAATTATAAATGTGTACAATTTTATGGTTGTATAATGTGGAGCTTGCATGTAGAGACTAATAAATATTAGTGCATATGACATTGACAATTGATTGGCTAAAAGAGTGGATGATGTGGATAGCTTCCATGTTGAGATAGACAATCATTAATGCGTGTTAGTGAGGTTTTACTTTATAAGAGATATGGATGAGTTAAGAACCGGTTAGCTATTAGTGTGAGCAAATAGCACAAAACCATGACTATTGGGTTACTTTTTACAAAATCATGATTGAGATTTTTTTTATCATGTAGCCACAACCACAACTCTGAGGTAAGTTATTTCTCAGGACCTATATCACGCGGTTTAGATTGTTGACGGTGTTTTTGACACGCTTGGTACTCTAGTAAGACAACACGTGGCTTGTTCAATTAAAAACCATAATTTAAAATACATACAAACCAGTAATTCAATCTACCATACCTGAGTAACCTATAAAATCGTGAGTAAATTAGAAAATCCAAGGCACCATTACGCCGCCGGCGCGTCTCAGGGAGGCGATGCGTGACGAGTCCCGGCATGCCAGTCAACCGGTGCGGTCTTTAATTCGGGAGATCTACCGTCGTTCGCCCGCAATAAATTGCGCTGACCTGGATTGAGTCGCTAACACGATGGGCCCGCTTGTCACGATCTGATGTGGTGTCGGTTGCCGCGTTGTCGGCACTCCCACTTCCCCCTATGGACTGAGCGTAAAACGGGGTTGTCGAACACGGTATTGGGTCCGTTCAGCAAGTTTATTGCCGCTATTGGGCCCGCCGGTGGGGTCTTTTTTGTGCCGGCGCTCCTAATAGCCCTATTAGGAGTGCCGGTGAGATGCTCTAACCTAATTGTCTCTGCTGTCACAAACATTTTGGTCAATTTACTTGGCGCCTGGTTCTATCGGAGCTAAGCTCGTGTTAATTTTGTAGGTATGCAAGTAAGTCATGCCCCAGCTGCTTCTGGTAGAACATACATTTTTTCTTTATTCGATCATTTCAGAATTGAAACATCGACCGATCATTGGTGATACTATTAGAGACAATGGCTTCTATACCATTGACAACCTCTACAATGGCTCATTTGCCATTCAACAAAGATCAAGTTCTTATATACCAAACACAAATGAATTCTAGTGCTTATTTGCCACTAGATGTTAGTCTAGCGTTACCTCATTCTTGTAAGTGGCCAAAATGACTATCTTGCCCTCAATGGCAAAGAAGCAACTATTGTAAAACATGTCTACAAAAAATTGACACCATTTCAACCCTATTTTTCAGCATTACAGCAAAACAATAGTGACAATATACGACATTTCAGCATATGCATAGTTCCAGCAACAGAATAACAAAAGCAGTATCCAGTTCACATCATCTAGAACAATGCAACAAACACCATTTCGAATCATACACAATAATCTGCCAACGGAATGTGGAATCCCCATTGTTTTCGGTTCCACTGCCACAAAAACTTCACATCTATTGTGTAAGTACAAGATTGGATCATCCAGTGGATGATGCAACCATGTCAATTGGGCATTTTTCTACCAAAAACTGTAGCAAGAAGAGAGAAAATCTCGTGAAATTATCTAGAGCAAATAGCAGAGAGAGAGAAATGGAACCGCATTCATCAGCCACATAGAAGGATTGATCTTGGAAAGGGCTTCGGCGCCCCTGCCCCGGTCTCCCCAATCCTAGGGTTCTGGGCGACATGGCCGATGGGAGCGGTCGGATCTGCTAGATGTGTGCGGAGGTCGTTTAATACGCGTTGGACGAGAGGTCTAGACGTGCGGTGGCGACTGGAACGTGCGGCGGCGGCTAGGGAGCGCCGCCGGCGGTTCCGCCATGAGGCGTCGCGTGGAGGGCGTTGAAGATGTAGTTGATGAGAGGTCTGGAGGCGCATTGATGACGTGAAAACACACGCGGGTTGGGAGACCCCAAGAGGAAGGTATGAAGTAGTGCAGCAGCAATTTTCCCTTGAAATCTACCAAGATTATCGAGCCAGTAGGAGGTGGAAGAGCTTCAACACAGTGTCAATCTACTCTGGCGCTTGTAGATTAACGCGGACCTGCACACAAACAATCAAAGTACTTTGTCCCAACGAAACAGGAAGGTTGTCAATCTCCCCGGCTTGCTGAATACAAAGGATTAAACGTATGGTGTGGAGAATAAATATAAATGTAAAAAGGAACAGCGAACAAGTGATTGTAGAGCGTGGTGAAAACGGTGGTTTTATCAGTGTAAAAGAATGGACACAGTTCACTAGTGGTGTCTCTCCATAAAAGATAGCATGCATGTTGGGTAAACAAATTACAGCTGGGCAATTGACAAATTGCAAGAGCATGACAATGCATATTATGACAAGATGTTCAATGTAGTATTTATTGGGCATTATAACATTTTACATTGACTGCTTACCAGCTGCATCTATGACTAATAATCCACTCTTGAGATAACATCTGTGTCTCTCGTGAGTATTAAGTTGCAAGCAACGTATAATTGCATTAAGCATGGTGTGTAATATAAAAACCGCATGAGACATATAAGCAACGCATATAAGCAAAACAAAGTTATTTTCTCCCAAGTGGCAACAGCACATCCACAACCTTAGTCGTTTATGTCACTCGAGCCCAGATTACTAGAGGCACGAACCCACTATCTAGCATAAATACTCCCTCTTGAAGACACTAGCATCTACTTGGACAAAGCATCTACTAGCATCGGAGAGCATGCAAGAACATACATAAAACAGTAGATAAATAGATAAACAACTTGATCATAACTTCACAATTCATCGGATCCCAGCAAACACAACATGTAGCATTACAATAAGATGATCTTGATCATGTTAGGCAGCTCACAAGATCTAAACATGATAGCACAAAGTGGAGAGACAGCCATCTAGCTACTGCTATGGACCCGTAGTCCAAGGATGAACTACTCATGCATCTGTCCGGAGGCGGGCATGGTGGTGTAGAGCCCTCCAGCGATGATCTTCTCCTCCGGCAGGGTGCCGGAAAGAGCTTCAGAACCCTCCCGAACTAGGGTTGACGACGGCGGCGGCGACGGAACTTTTCGTGGAATAATGCTCAGGTCTTTAGGTTTTTCGGGAGGAGGAGAATATATATAGGCGAAAGGGCGGCGCGAGGAGGCACCCGAGGGCGCCAGACGACCCCCCGGCGCGCCTCCAGGTGGGGCCGCGCCCATGTGGCGTCTGGGCCCCCCGGGGCGCCTCTTCGATCGCCATTCGGACTTCGTCTTCGTGTCGGTGTAAAACTCCACCTTGTTGATTTTCGTCCAATTCCGAGAATATTTCCTGACTAGTTTTTCTGAAAAAAAAAGATAAACATGAACTGGCACTGTGACATCTTGTTAGGGATGGCAATGGGTACCCATTACCCTTTTACCCTGCGGGTAAGAACCCTATTAGGATAAGGGTATGAGATAAAAAATTACCCATGGGTACGTAAATGGGAAAATATCATACCCATCGGGTAGAGAGGATACGGGTGTGGGATCATATAACCCATACCCGCGTACCCATGTACCCATATAATATTTGACAAGTGAGTCTAAACTTTCACGCACGGATATATGAGTAGGGTCTATGCATGAGGCTACAATCGTAATTCAAAGATATAGGCAGGGATTGCTCGCTAACCCTCCGAGGATGGCGCACCATCCGGTGACTACCTCACTATACCGATAATTTAGCTATTCCTAATATTATATCTAATCTATCTGATTTACGTGATCACGTCTCGACTCCTGATATAGCAAAATAATGAAATATAAGTTTTCTGCATGAGTTATGTGTTATTTTTATGACTATTTTCTGCCCAATTTTACATGTTTTAAACACGGGTACCCATCTACCCTGTCGGGTGACGGGTATGAGAAAAAGTTGTACCCGTTGACGGGTATGGGTAAGGGTGACGGGTAAGATCGTGGTCGACGGGTAAGGGTATGGGGTGGCTCCACCCTTACCCATACCCTGCGGGTGCCATCCCTACATCTTGTTAATAGGTTAGTCCCAGAAAATACATAAAAATGATATGAAGTGTATAAAAACATGTAGCAATTGGTATAAAAGATGCATGAAACATCAAAAATTATAAATACGTTTGAGACGTATCACGCATCAACAACGGGAATCAGCAGCAGCGGTGGGAGATCCGCGGCAGGGGCAGGGGCAGCGCCGGTGGCGGTTTCGCCCTTGGGCTCGCTGGAGGCCGTCCCTGTGTGGCTGTGTGTGTGGAGAGAGCCTTGGGAGGTTCTGGTGCGTGCGTGCGTGGAGATTGGCTGAGTGAGTTGACTTTTCTTTTTCCTTTTTCTTTTGTTTTCTTTTTAATCCTGTAAGCTGAGGGTAAGATTGGATTTTTTGAATACACTAACAGGAAAACGGAGACTCTGTAACGCTAGACTAACGGTGATGGCAAATAAGCACTAGAATTCATTTGTGCTTGGTACATAAGAACTTGAGCTTTGTTTGATGGCAAATAAGCTATTGCAGATGTTGTTAATGGTACAAAAGCAATTTTCCCATATTATTATTGTGAGTTTACATGAAAGCAGAGGATATGAATCATCACTCCATGTGTTTGCGTGATTAAACTAACTTGTTGATGGTACTGGAATATTGACTTAATTCTGAAGATAATGGATTGTACGAGGAACTGGCATGTCCTCTGAGGTTGGGCCCTCTCATATGGGATAAGATGACTGACTAATTAAGCGAACTTGTTGATGGTAGCTACTGGAATGATAACTCAGTCGCCTATGTGTGTATACTATAGGTGCACCGTGCACGTCTTTCCTTGTCTACATTTTGGAGCTGCCTTTTATTCATCTCTGCTACGATTATGAATATTATTAATAGCTGCACAATATATTTATTTGATTATCACACTTCTGTTATTACAGCATACATGAATGTACCTCATAAACCCTACTACCTCCGTGAACTACAGATTCGAAATCATTTTTTTAGCGGATGCTGCACTTTTGCATCCAGCGAAGTTGTTCCACGTACAACTTGATATAAGCGGCTTTGTAGCTCCTGGGCAACGAGGGCCTTCATAACCCAACCAAGCATGGCAACTCATAAACCCTACTACATCTGTTTCAAAACACAAAACAAAATCTGAAGTCAAACAACATAAAGTTGACCAAATTATAGAAAGGACTATCAGTAATTATAATACTTCATGATGTATCTAATGACTAATGGTATTGATTTGGCATTGAAGAGTTTCATAGTTTTGTCTATAAACATAGTCAGCCTTCACATTGTTTGATTGTTAATTAAATTTATGTGCCATCAAATTGTTAGCCGGTTAGTTGACCCATCGATCGACGACGAAGGCAGCACAGAAGTTCCAAGCCTACTGGTGCACCCAAAAAAAAAAACTATCCCAACCAGCCTCTCTCTCTCCCTCTTGTCCTCCCCCTCCCTCTCTCCCTACGTTAGCCTTCTCGACGATAGTGCCACGTCCATCGAGGAGCCCGTGGAGGCGCGACTCAATTTCAGCTCCGTCGGCCAGGCCGAGAAGCAGAGGCCAGCATGTACGTGGCCGAATGGTGCATAGTCTTCGGGTTTCCAGAGGTTCATCGACAAAGACTCCCTTAAACAATCGGTGAAACTATGTGTCGAATATGTCGCCATCTGGTGTGACATCCTGGTCTGCACCGATAAAGCCAACAAGGTGATCATCTCGGACATTAGCGAGGACTCGTACACTAACGAGGGGTAGACTCATCAAGACCCATGGTTAAGGTCCCTAGGTTATGAATATGGGGGAGAGAACGTGGTAGAGCTGGAAGTATCGTCGGCTGACAAGCAGGGCAAAGATTTTACCCAGGTTCAGGGCCCTCGTGTGGAGGTAACACCCCTACGTCCTGCCTGTCTGTTATTGCTTTGTGAATATGATGGTTACAAGGGTCCCGGCGAGATGTCGATCTCGCTAGGGTTTGTGGCTCTGGTGGTTCCTTGTCCGGTTCGATGGCCCTCCCAGTCCTTAAATAATAGGCTGGGTCTCGGGTGTTCGTAACCGACTCGATTTACAAGTAAGGAAACTCTAAACCGACTATTGTTTCGCCAAATTTGGAGGATACTCCATCTTCGTGGGCCTTCCTTCATGGGCTTCATGTAGGCTCTGAAAGTTGGGCCTAGTCGATACGTGCACCAGGTACCCTCATGGTAGGGTACCCGATAGGCATACCCATGTCAGTAGCCCCCGAGTACTTGTCTGATTCGAAGAGTCGGGCATGGACTCATACATCATGCACGTTATATTTTTTACATCTGTATTTAGAATTCTTATGAAATAGCACATGTTAGCTATGTCGAGTGTTTCATCGACTATGAGTTTTTGCTTATGATAGTCAAGGGATATTAGCTTAGCAGGCCCGGCACACACGACGGATCAGGGCCAGTTAACTACCATTTGTGGCAAAACCATACTAGCTTTCAATCAAACTCGAGTCCCCGGACTCGAATCTGGAACAAACTGGACAGACTCGAAGCAGCCGCTGAGTTCTTACGGAATCGAACTGCAGTATAATTTTGAATCTACCCAACGCGTCCGTCGGGGATTTTTCATCATGTCTGCTGACACGGAACATTTAAGGATAACGCTGCTGGAGCGGTCCTTAGCCCAGCTCGACTGATAGGCGGGTCTTACCTTTGCACTATGCATGCAGCATCCAAGGATCGTCGGATCAACTCGGGAATATTTTGAGTGTGATTTTGCTTATGAACTTAGTCGAATGTTTCGTCGATTGACACTTTTGCCATTATTCTATCGGGTGCGCGACAGCGCTCCCGATGGGAGCCCCCGAGATTGTGCTTTATTGCTTGCAATGGAGGATAATCTCAAAATCTTTTACCCTGCACATTTTAGTCAAAGAAATTTTTTGATACGCTCCCGATGGGAGTACGATGCTGCAGTCGAAAGAATTTCGACTGGCCTCTATGATCTTTGCTAAAAAACCAACCGAGACTTATGCGAGAGACCACCCGAAGATATCATCGAGTGACTTTTATGCCAGTTGTGAAAGAGAGAACAACGTCAGCAATGACGTATTTTGCGACTGCTATCTCTAACAAGCGGTGGCGTGCTTGGAGAGGCTTTGATAAGACGTGACCCTGTTTTGTGGGTCCGTTTCTGCAGAGCTGACCAGGGATGACGCCGCGTGGACTTGATTTGACCGTTCTGACGCGATTTTCACGGGGCGTGATGATGGTTTCCTGGATTCTCGTGCGTAGTGGGCGGAGTGCTGAACTGCTGGAGTTATGCCGGGCAGCGTTTATTCGCCTGAACGAGACTCTTTTTCCTTCGGGGCCACAACCACAAGGGATTCGTGCTGTGTTGAACATCTTCCGCCAAACAAATCCCATTCGAGAGTTGCTGTCTCAGAGACTTGTGATTGGAGCCAACGCTGCAATGGCGTATATGCGTAGTCGAAAACCAAGGTTGGTGTTGCGGACACCTGCAGCCGGAGAGGTTCTCGAACAAAAAGACCTGGATGACACGATCCAAGCTGCGGAGACACTAATCGAGTGCACTCGCGAACAGCTTTGCGGTCCCGAGCTGCCCGTAAAGGACGAGCCTGAGGATTAGAATAGTTTGCGAGTGCAATTTTTGTATAGGGGGCAGCCCCCGAGTGTAATTTTTGACTCTTTGTATATTGTATAGTTTGTATACTTTGATTTTTTGTCGAGCCCCCGAGTCAGTCGAGCGGGGTTTGTGAAATATGTGTTGGTTGTGAACCAATGACTGTGCAGCCCCCGAGTATTCGAGTGCGGCTGCAGAGTTTTTGTGTTCTTTGTTTGGATCCTTGTTACGCAGCCCCCGAGCATTCGGGTGCGGCTAAGGCATTGTGTTTCTGCAAGAGCGAGAGCTCATTTGATCGATAACACAGCCCCCGAGGGTTTCGGGTGCGGTTAAGGTATGAATTATGCGGGTAGTAACCACAAAGAAGTCGAAGGAACATTGATTTTATTCCTCTTTTGAATGTTAGGCTGCAGGCCGCCTCATTAAAAACCTTCCAGTCCCCTTAGGTACCCTGGTAAGGAAAAGAGCGCGTCTGAAACCTGCAGCCATCCGACATATAGCCTATTACATTGTATGACTGTGAGCACTTTATGCGTAGAAACGGCGCAGATGCGCAACGTTCCAAGGATTATGAGAGAGTTCGCCTGTCTTCGCGTGCTTCAGTCGATATGCGCCTCCACCAAGGACCTCCGTGATGATGAAGGGACCCTCCCATGGGGAAGCGAGCTTGTGCACCTTCTTTTGCTTCAGTCGAAGAACCAGGTCGCCAACGACGAAGGACCTGGTGCGCAGTCGACGGCTGTGGTAGTTGCGAAGGTCCTGCTGGTAAACAGCTGTGCGGGCCAAGGCCGTGTCGCGCGCCTCATCGAGCAAGTCGACTGCGTCTTCGAGTGCTTCTTCCGCGTCTTCTTCATTGTATGCTTCAACTCGTGGCGCATTGAACCTTACATCTGATGGCAGAATTGCCTCTGCACCATAGACCATGAAGAATGGGGTGAACTGCGTAGAAGTGTTGGGAGTTGTGCGTAGGCTCCATAGCACAGATGGTAGTTCTTCGACCCAAGCACCCGCAGCTCTTTTGAGTGGCACCAGGAGGCGCTTCTTGATCCCACTCGTCACAAGTCCATTGGCCTTTTCGACTTGGCCATTGGATTGTGGATGCGCCACGGATGCGTAGTTGAGCGTAATGTCCTGCTCTTTGCAGAAGGTTTTGAACTCCTCAGCCGTGAAGTTTGTGCCGTTATCAGTGATGATACTGTTTGGGACACCGAAGCGGTAGATGATGCTCTTTATGAAGTTGACTGCCGTAGTAGCAGTCGAATTTGTGATGGGGACCGCCTCGATCCACTTTGTGAACTTGTCGACTGCCACCAGTAGGTGAGTATGCCCGCCATGCGATGATTTTTTGAGTGGCCCAACCATATCGAGCCCCCATTGGGCGAAAGGCCAGGCCAGCGGTATAGTCTTCAACGCCGATGCGGGTGCGTGCGGCCTTGTTGCGAATTTCTGGCAGCCGACGCACCTTTTGACTATGTCCTCCGCGTCTTTGAGTGCTGTAGGCCAGTAAAACCCTGCGCGAAAGGCTTTGGCTACGAGTGATCGACTGCTGGCGTGATGCCCACAGGTACCTGCATGAATATCTCGAAGTATGGCTTGGCCATCTTCGAATGCGATGCATCTTTGGAACATACCTGATATGCTGCGCTTGTATAACTCGCCGTTGATAACGGTGTATGCTTTTGATCTTCGAGTCACGCGTCGGGACTCGGTTATGTCATCTGGTAGCTCGCCGCGGAGTATGTAAGCCAGAAAAGGTTGAGTCCAAGTTGGCTCAATGAGGTACCTCGACTGGGGGGTCCTCTGTGCTGGCGCTTTGCTTTTGGCTGGCGTAGTCGACGGAGGAGGCTCTCGTTTCTCCTTGATAGATCTGTGTTCGATGCGCTCGAGGAAGACACCAGGTGGAATTTGTGCGCCAGTTGAGCCAAGATTGGCTAGCATGTCTGCTTCTTCGTTACTTTCCCTTCCTATGTGCCTCAACTCGCAGCCCTCGAAGCTGCCCTCCAGTGTGTTGTACAGGTCGCGATAAGCGATCATGTTGTCCGCGATTGCGTCGCAGGCCTTCATTGTTTGCTGCACCACGAGATTGGAGTCGCCGTAGATCATCAATCGAGTGCACCCAAGTGCTTTTGCCATCCGCATGCCATGGATCAGAGCCTCGTATTCAGCCTCGTTATTGGAGGGTAGTTTGAATCCCATCTGCAAAACATAACGTAGCTTGTCCCCTTTTGGTGATATGAGGATGACGCCTGCGCCTGCGCCTTCGTGTTTCTTGGACCCATCGAAGTACATGGTCCAGGAATTGGACACGTCTGGTGCTCCAGGTAATTGGGCCTCTATCCACTCGGTTGTGAAGTCGGGTAGGACTTGTGCTTTGATAGCCTTCGGGTGCTCGTACTTGATGTCTCTTGGAGCCAGCTCGATGAGCCATTTTGCGACTCGACCCGTTGCATTGGGGTTTGTGAGGATATCACCGATTGCTGAGTTACTTACCACGGTGATCGGGTGCTCGGTGAAGTAGTGTGTCAACTTCCTTGAGGACATGAATACAGCGTATGCCAGCTTTTGATAGTGCGGGTACCGCTGTTTTGATATGGAGAGAACCTCGCTCAGGTAGTAGACTGGACGTTGTATGCTTTGGATGTGCCCCTCCTCCATGCGTTCGACTACCAGTACGGTGCTCACCACCCTGTTTGTAGCCGAGACATACAGGTAGAGTGGTTCCCGTTCCTTAGGTGCGACGAGGATCGGAGGGCTTGTGAGGATCCGCTTGAGATCTGTGAAGGCTGCTTCAGCTTCTGGCGTCCACTCGAACTTGTCCGCCTTCTTCATCAGTCGATAGAATGGTAGAGCCTTTTCACCCAGTTTGCTGATGAATCGACTGAGCGCTGCTACTCGTCCTGCTAGTTTCTGCACATCGTGAAGCTTTGAAGGCCTTTGCATTGTGAGGATGGCCTGTATTTTCTCCGGGTCTGCTTCGATTCCACGGGCAGAGACTAGGTACCCTAGAGCTGCCCGGCTGGAACGCCGAACGTGCACTTCTTAGGATTGAGCTTGATATGGAAGCGTTTGAGGTTTGCGAACGTCTCCCTCAAATCGTCGAGTAGTGTGTGTTCTTCCCTTGTGGTAATGACAATGTCATCCACGTAGACCTGGACGTTGCGTCCATTTGCTTTTTGAGGCAGTCCTGCATCATGCGCTGGTATGTTGCACCCGCGTTTTTGAGCCCAAAGGGCATAGTTGTGTAGCAGTAGACCCCGAGTGGGGTTATGAACGCCGTTTTTTCTTCGTCTTCTTGCTTCATCCTTATCTGGTGATAACCTGAGTAAGCATCCAGAAAGGAGAGTCGTGCGCATCCGGCGGTGGAGTCGACGATCTGGTCGATTCGGGGTAGCGGGAAGTGATCCTTTGGACAGCACTTGTTCAGCGCTGTGAAGTCCACGCACATCCGAAGGATGTCTGTATGCTTCTTCTCTACGAGTACGGGGTTGGCCACCCATTGTGATTTCTTGATTTCCCTAATGAATCCTGCTGCGAGTAACCGGTCGACTTCAGATTCGACTGCGGTTCGCTTTGGGCCGGAGATTCGACGCATCGTTTGCTTGACTGGCTTTGCATCTGGAAACAATTGGAGAGAGTGCTCGGCGAATTCCCTGGGAATACCTGGCATGTCGGCTGGACACCACGCAAATATTTCCCAGTTCTCACGGAGGAATTCGACGAGCGCGCCTTCCTATGCGATAGGCAGGCTCGAAGATATGTTGACTGTCTTGGACGGATCGGTCGGGTGCACCTGATGCGACCTTGTGTCATTTGTAGCATTGAAGGATCTGTCGACTGCCAACTTCTTATGCTCCGGAAGGAGTGTGCGGTCGTTGGAATCGCCAGTCGGCGAGTGATTCTTCCACCCCGAACATCTCGGAGATTTTGCTGAACTCGCGGTCGCAAGCATCGGACCTTTGAAAGTTTCCACGGACAGTGATGACTCCCTTTGGTCCTGGCATCTTCAGCGTGAGGTACGCGTAGTGTGGCACCGCCATGAATCGAGCAAACGTCGGGCGACCAAGAATAGCATGGTATTGTGATTTCCAGTCGACGACCTCGAACTCAATCGACTCTGTCCTGAAGTGGCTTTTGTCCCCGAACGTAACGTCGAGTTGTATGGTGCCTTCTGGGCTAATTGCTTTGCCAGGAACGATACCGTGGAAGGTATTTGAAGATTTTGGGAGGTTTTCGACTGACCTGTTCATTTTGCGGAGCGTGTCCGCGAAGATGATGTTTATGCCGCTGCCTCCATCCATGAAGACCTTGGTCATGGCGTAGCCTCCTATTTGCGCGTCGAGTACCAGAGCCGCGTGCCCTGGTCGAACTACAGCTGGGGGATGATCCTCTCGACTGAAGCTTATGATGGTTTCCGATCCCTTCAGAAATTCGGGCACGGCAGGAGGTGCCATGACAGCCATGTTCACCTGTCGAGTGATTAGCTTTTGCTGCCTGTTGAGGGGCGACCCTTTTGTATCATGTACATCTGCCCGTGGGGCTGTGGATATTGATCGCCCGTAGTACGGGTTGTATGGCACCTGCGAGGTTTGCGCCTGGAGCAGGCTGTGGTGGTGGTTGCGGTGGCGGCTGTGGCGCCATGAGAGCGGGCACAGCGTTCGGCTGTGGTACGGGTGCAGGCGTGGGCTGAGCAGGTGCTGGGCCGTACCTTTTGAGTCGTATCATGTAGTCAGTCGCCATTTGGTCGAATTCCCTGCAGTTCCTTAGGGTGTGATTGGAGCGTAGTTTTCCGTCGTCCCCCTTGAAGAGGTGGAATCTGCACCAGTCGTCCATCTTTTCCTCGAATGACCGCTCGGGTTTTGCGTCGCTGCGTTTGCGCCATTCTTGCCTTTTGTAGCTGTCGCTCCGCTGCTCGCGATCTCGACTGTCCCGTCGATCATCCGAGCGTCGATTGCTTCTATCTTGGTCCTCCCGGGTTGTGTGTATCCAGCCGCCATGAACTCGGGTCTGTTATCGTCGTAAGGACGTTTGGAACGTTTGCGCCTGCGATCTTCTCTGTATGAATCTCTGCGGCCTCGACTGCCGCTTTCGTAGTTGTCGCGTGGTGGGGAAGCACGGGATCTGCGTACAGAATCCTCTCCATCTGCCCACTCAGTCGCAACTTTGATGAGGTCAGCCAGGGAGGTTGGCTTTTCACGACCAAGTGCCTCTTTGAAGTCCTTCCTGGCGAGACCTTGTATGAAGGCATCCATGGCCCTGTCTTCTGACACTTTGCCAACCGAATTGCGTATTTCGGTCCACCGCCGTATGTATGATCTCAACGACTCGTCTGATCGTTGAGTGCATGCCCTTAATTCTTCGAATGTCTTCGGGCGCTCACATAGAGGCTCGAAGTTTTTGATGAAGTCTCTGCGGAAATCGTCCCACGAGTCGTATGATGATGGAGGGAGTGCCTTGAGCCAGTCGCGGGCAGTTCCTTCGAGCATGAGTCGTATGTACTGCATCGCCGTGGTGTTCGTGCCACGCTGGCATGCCACGGCGAGTCTGTAATCTTCTAGCCACCCGGAAGGTTCTTGGCGACCGTTGTACTTGGGTTGTTCGCCTGTCAACTTGAACCTTTGGGCATCCGCGTCTCACGGATGCGTCGAGTGAAGCACAATGCTCCGCATGGCTCTGGTTCGCGATCAGAGTATGAATCGCTGCTATAGGATCTTCGAGATCTGCTTCTGCTGGACCTGTGCCGGCGCGTGCTTCTCCTTCCTTCATCCGAGTGGTGGCTGCGACCACTGCGATGATGTGCTGCGTGTCGTGAGTCGACTATGTCGCGATCGCGATTCCTTGCTGGAGTTTTGTCTTCTGGCTGTATAGCCTGTGCCGCTAGAGCTAGCGATTTGAGTTGTTGGCGATGCAGGGCTGCGTTAGGGTCATTCGCCGGAGGTTGCATTGCCTTGAGGTAAGCACCTACGGAGAATAATGCACCCGCAGCAGTTTTGGGCACTGGGATTCCGTTAGCGTCCTCTGTCATGAACGACAGGTTACGGGTGATTGCTACCCTTTCATGTTCTGGAAGGCTTGCCAACCGCGACCTAGGTCGTGGGGTTGGTTGCTTGTGGACCCGAGGGATTGCTCCCTTCTTCGGGCACTCGAGAGGCTGGCTTGCCTTTTGCGCTCTCGAGCGTCGCTCGGTAGTTTTGCAGTCGAATTGACTCCTGCCAGTTGAAGTACTGGAAGGTCAACATCTCCTCTGGGGTGGAATTTGGTGGCATCATTGTGCACTCCTTTATGACTTTATCTGCTTTTGCTGCCATCTCCTCCGTGATTGTCAAGGTTGTGACCCCATCCGGCATGGTTACCGTGCATGGGAATTGTGCAGGCCTGCGAGCGGCTGCGTCTGCGGATGATTCTGCGGAGAAGGCCACGTAGACCTGATGGGGCGTGACCCGAGGACAGGTGTATGTGCTGTCGATTCCAGTCATGGACTCGACGTCGCCGTCGAGGCTCATGTCAGAGCCAGTGTGTTCATCGAGTAGATCTTCGAGGCGAATCTCGTTGTCGATGTGCTCATCGCCTATGCTCATCTCGGTGTTGGCGAAGCCATTATGGATTTCTGAGTCGAGGTTGGTGTTGGTGAAGATCTCCGAGTCGACGTTGCTGTCGTTATGAATCGCGGGCTCGTAGAAGTCATCGAGGGAGATCCCGCAGTCGAAACTCTCGTCGAGTGGTAGGTTGAAGTCGACGTTGCTTGTGCGGTATGCTGATTCTGCCTCCTCGCCTTGGAGTTCCGTCATCATGAACCTGTCGATCTCGCCGGTCGACATGGTTGTTGCGGGCGAGCAGGCTTCAGGAATCGACGACGGGGCGAGCGCAGTCGACGGAGCCTCGAGTGCGCCCAGCGCCAGTTGTTGCGGATCTGTCGAGTCCTGCGTGCCAAGATTGTTTACGAAAAAATTGAATGCTCCAACAGTCAAACTCAAACCTGATTCAAGGCCGGAAAACGCCTCCTGAAGCTCCGGCGAGTGCGGATTGAAATTCATTGGAAGAGCAGATGCGCTTTTTGCAGGTGAAGCGGGCAGGCTGCCGCTTTTCGAGTGGATCGGCGAGTCGCCGTGTGTCGCCTGGATCGGCGAGTTGCTGTTTGCTGACATGGCCGGCGAGTTGCCGTTTGCAGATGAGATCGGCGAGTTGCCGTTTGCTGGTGTGATCGGCGATTTGCCGTTTGCTGTTGGGACCGGCGAAACTTCGAGTCCAGCGCTATTCTTTCCCACAGACGGCGCCACTTGACGAGGGGTAGACTCATCAAGACCCATGGTTAAGGTCCCTAGGTTATGAATATGGGGGAGAGAACGTGGTAGAGCTGGAAGTATCGTCGGCTGACAAGCAGGGCAAAGATTTTACCCAGGTTCAGGGCCCTCGTGTGGAGGTAACACCCCTACGTCCTGCCTGTCTGTTATTGCTTTGTGAATATGATGGTTACAAGGTCCCGGCGAGATGTCGATCTCGCTAGGGTTTGTGGCTCTGGTGGTTCGTTGTCTGGTTCGATGGCCCTCCCAGTCCTTAAATAATAGGCTGGGTCTCGGGTGTTCGTAACCGACTCGATTTACAAGTAAGGAAACTCTAAACCGACTATTGTTTCGCCAAACTTGGAGGATACTCCATCTTCGTGGGCCTCCCTTCATGGGCTTCATGTAGGCTCTGATAGTTGGGCCTAGTCGATACGTGCACCAGGTACCCTCATGGTAGGGTACCCGATAGGCATACCCATGTCATACACCGTCTCCTTGAGACCAACGTGGTTGCCGATGTTAGGTTCAAGGCTGGCGGGGAGATTTGGCCACACACTGGTGTCTGCTCGCCGCCCTGTCCACCGCCTTCATGGTGAAAATCTTTGGGCTCATGAAGGACGACCTTCGCTGGTTATACTTTGCACCTGGCAATGGCGGATTTCTAGCTGTTTTCTTATTGAAGTCATTGTCTATAGATTTACAAACTTTCTCTAGGGTAAAAACAGTAGAAGAAAATGTGGGTTTTACCATGCCCGATTTTTGTTGTAGAAGGGCCTTTTTTCACGGCTAAAACAACTTTTACCATGTAAGGGGTATCGTGGTAGTAGCCATGTGTCCAAAAAATCTACCACGGTTTGAAATAATCGTGTTAGATGGTTCGTGCATCAACCACGAAAAAGTTGTCATGCTAGATACATATAACGGAGACCATGAGGGGGAATTTTTGGGGTTATAAGATGGTCCGAGGTTATTTGAAATATTTTTGTTGAGATGTATCGAGTTGAAACGTGGTCACAGACTCATTGATGGGGGGATGCCCAACCGGGTAGGCCCAGGACCCCGAGTCGGCCTTCAAGGCCGGGTGGCCCAAAGCCCACCCGGTGTACATCTTCCAGGATACCGGGTCCCCGAGGATCCCGGTATGACGGCAAGGGGAGGCGGCAGCAGATATCTTCGAATCAGTCTGCGATTGTGTATCCCGAAGAGTGCGCTCCACGAAGCCGCACTTGTAGGCAGGATAGCTAGCACCGCCAGCAGAACCCGTCATTCCCTGTAAACCCTAGCCGGCTCCCTATATAAAGCTGGCAAGGAGCAACCCTAGGGGCAGACTCATCTCATTCCATAGCCTCCGGAGCACCCGCAAGCTCTGGTGCGCACACCATTGTACACCCCATTCAGATCCAAATACATACAAGCAGGAGTAGGTCTTTACCTCATACAGAGAGGCCGAACCTGGGTAACTCTGCGTGTGCAACCTCTCTGTGAATCCTACGTCGCCTGGCTCACACCCGAGTTAAGCCACCCCGTATGGCATCTGCCGTGATTACCCCACGACAGTTGGCGCCCACCGTGGGGCCAGCGATCGCTGGAATTTACTTCATGGAGAGTCCTGAACCCGGCACTGGTGTCTACTTCAGCCCTCAAGCCATGTCGGGTCACGGTGACATCGTCACCGGCAGCTACTTCGACCACGGAGGGATCGGCTACGTCGCCGATCCACACACTTGGGGCAGGCCCAACTACGCCCCGATCACTCGCCCGATGGCTATCCCGTTCGGGACCGCTGTCACCGCCTACATCGGCTTCTGTGCCTCGGACGAGGAAGGAGTCGCCAACAACTACGATGGTACCTCCTCCCCGTCGACCCGCTTGACGAAGCCGCCATCGACACCACGATTGCGAACCACTTCGCACCCGCCCCATCTGCCGAGACCGTCCAGATCTCGAACGACGACGATACCGGGTCGATCTTGCCTGTTCTCGACTACGAGTCGGAGGGCTCGACCGATCTGGCCTCGGACGGCACGGCGACACCCACCCACATCTACATGACGGGCGAGGCGGCAAACTCTGCTGCCGCCAAACCTGCGGCAGCAAACGCCGCCACAGCAGAGGCCAACGCGCAGAAGCAGCGCGATCAGGCACGGCGCGAGCAGGAGGCTCGCAAAAAGCAGCAGCGCGACGAATCTCTCGCCGCCCTGCGAGGACAAGCAGGTCGGGTGGCTGACCCGCTCAGCACCCCGATCACGCCGGCGAACGTCGTCGATCAGGCGACACAGCTCGAGCAGCTGCACCGGAAGATGGCCCTCCAGTAGGAGGAGATCCGGCAGATGGAGCTGGAGGTCGATGCTCAGTCGACCGCTCTCTCCGCGGTCACTCGGCATCACAAAAACCGCAAATCGCGGCTTAACCCTGATGCACCAACTCGCGTGCTCGACAACGCCTTCGCGCGCGAGACAGAGCTGGAGAGGCAACTGGGCGCGTCGCCAAATGGGCCTCCGAGCTGCAGCCTTTCGGCCTCAGCTACGCAGCCCGCACTGCGATCAAGTCGCAGTCACTATCCGACTTCCTCGTCGACTGGATGGAGACACAGCTGCCGGCTCCGACCTATGAAGCCGGCAGATGGACCCTGTTCTTTGACGGGTCAAAGATGTATGAGGGCTCGGGGGCTGGAGTCGTCCTCACTTCTCCCCAAGGCGACAAGATGCGATATGTGCTGCAGATACACTTCACCTGCACCAACAACGTCGCCGAGTACGAAGCCCTCCTACACGGCCTACGCGTGGCCAAGGAGATGGGAGTCAGCCGTATCAAATGCTATGGCGATTCCGACCTCGTCGTTCAGCAAACGATGGGGACCTGGGATGCAAATGATCCCAACATGGCGGCTTACCGCCGGCTCGTCGATCAAGTCGGCGGCCACTTCGCCGGCATGGAGCTGGAGCACATCGACCGAGGAAGAACGAGGCGGCTGACGCACTCTCTCGCTTCGGGTCTAAGCGGGACCGAGTCCCACCCGGCGTCTTCCTCGACCACCTACACAACCCGTCGGTACGCCCGCCGGCCGAAGTCGACATCGCCAACCCGCCATCATCAGATACAATTCTGGTGGCGGTAACCCAAGAAACAAGCGACTGGAGGGAACCCTACATCGAGTTCCTCACCACCAAAAAGCTGCCAGCCGACGAGGTCCTAGCACGGCGAGTCGTGCGCCGGGCCTCAGCTTACGCCATCATCAACAGCGAGCTCTACAAACGCAGCACATCGGGAGTTTTCCTCCGCTGCGTCGAGCCGGAAGAGGGAAGGCGCATCCTTCATGAGATCCACTCGGGAGATTGCGGCCACCATGTCGGCGCTCGCAACCTGGTCGCCAAGGCGTTCAGGCACGGTTTTTTCTGGCTCTCTGCACATCAGGATGCAGTCGACATCGTCCGTCGGTGCATCGGGTGCCAGAAGTACGCCCGGCAGGATCACCTACCCGCCGCGGCTCTGAAGACCATCCCTCTGACATGGCCATTCGCAGTCTGGGGAATAGACATGGTGGGCAAGTTCAAAACAGCTCGTGGTGGCATGACACATTTGCTCGTCGCAGTCGACAAGTTCACCAAATGGGTCGAAGTTGAACCTATCAAGAAACTCGACGGCAAGACCGCAACCAAGTTCCTCCAGAAGCTCATCTTCCGATTTGGCTACCCGCACAGCATCATCACTGACAACGGCACAAATTTCGCTGAAGGAGAGATGAAGGCCTTCTGCAAACAAAAAGGCATCCGTCTCGACTTGGCGTCTGTCGCCCACCCGCAATCAAACGGGCAGGCGGAAAGAATGAACCAGACAGTGCTAGCCGGGATCAAGCCGCGACTTCAAGTCCCACTGGAGCGAACACCGGGTTGCTGGCTGGACGAGCTACCAGCCGTACTCTGGGGCATCAGAACGACTCCAAACCGTTCCACCGGCTACACGCCATTCTTCATGGTGTACGGGGCGGAAGCCGTCATGCCGACCGACCTCGAGCACGACTCGCCTCGGGTCGCCCTCTACAACGAGGAAGAAAATGAAGAAGCCCGCCTAGTCGGCGTCGACCTCCTGGAAGAAGCTCGCGAACTCGCACTCTCCAGGACGGCGATATATCAGCAAAGCCTGCGCCGCTACCACAGCCGCCGGGTTAGAAGTCGCTCTTTCCAGGAAGGCGACTTGGTTCTTCGGCTCATCCAAAAGTCGAAAGGGATGCACAAGCTCTCGGCACCATGGGAAGGACCGTTCGTCGTTAGCAAAGCGATGGGCAACGGCTCCTACCACCTCGTCGACTTGCGTGAGCCGAACAAAAGCTCCAAGTCGGAAGAGGAGACCAAGCGTCCATGGAACATCAGCCTGCTTCGCCCCTATTATACATAGTATCCATTGTAATGCTGTGTAATCAATCAAGGAAATAAAGTCGATACATACCCGGCACGCTCGGGGGCTATCGTTTCGATTCAATCATGCTTTCGAGTCTTTATTCTTCCTACTCACACGTTATATGATTGATGGGTTGTCAAAGAGAGCCGGATGCCATGATGCGCGGCTCACCACTGGACCCCCTGCTCACGAAGCAAAATCACAAAATTGTTGTTTTCTCCCAAGTCGTCAGCTACCCGCACAAAGTGAAGAAGTAGTGCAGCCGGTTCAAACCTAACTTGACAATGAAGCCGCACTCGGACTTTGTCACCATGGGTACCGCGCGCGTCACGAAAAAATCACGCGAAGCACACTTGGCGAGGTCGCACGATCGACTAGCTTACAAAACAAGCGAAAAACAAACAAAGTGACGAAAAGCGCACAAAAAACAAGCATGGGAGTGCCAAAACAAAGATTAATAAGCCGCAGAGGCGCACGCTGAAACGCAACCCGGCACATATCATACTTGTTTCATTACATAATATTTTTTCGCCCGCAGGCGACAAACCCTAACTACTTCAAAATAACCCCTCTTTTGAAAGCAGGGGAGCAAACTTCAAGACGGAGGAGCCGCCCGAGCAGAAGACGTCGACGCCTCGTTCGTCGCAGCCGGCGGTGGCAGAGCTGAAGCCCTTTCAAAAAGGTACTCCGACGCCGGCTCCCTGTCCGCCACCTCGCCAAGGTCGTTGCCCTCAGGCACCACGTCGAAGACGAAGTCGTCGTGGTCGACCATCTTGGCAGCCCGGCAGGCGTAAGGGGCGCAGTACTGGAGCACCGGCTGCAGATCGATCTCCCGGCCGCTGCTATCGGTCGGGATGCTGGCCGTGATCTTGTCCACGTTCGTCTGCCTGTACCGGCCCGCACAAGCCCGAGGGCAATGCACGCGCCGGCTCGGGCCGACGACTCCCGCACCCAGGTGATCACCTGGGGCATCAGCTCCAGAACCCGCAACACCTTGCAGACGGGTGCGGGGACACCTTCCTTGGGCGACAGCATCTGGACGACCTTGCTGGCCGGCCGTGAACGTCACGGGCGAAGACTCCGAGCCGGTGGACATGCTCCGCAGACGTCAGGCCAGCCGTCTCCTCGCCTGTTCAACAAACAAAAATCAACAACAAGGCCACAAGTCAAGCAGGCACAAACTGCAAGTCGCATGAAGCTTTACCCCAGATGCCAACGGCGAGGGTGGCAAGCCGCTCGGTCAGCTCCTTCATCTCGCGCTCGGCCTCGCGGATTTGCGCTCGAGCTTCTCGAGGTCCTCGCCGTACC
This sequence comes from Poa pratensis, assembly GCA_947311845.1. Lineage (NCBI taxonomy): Eukaryota > Viridiplantae > Streptophyta > Magnoliopsida > Poales > Poaceae > Poa > Poa pratensis. The sequence continues at coordinate 77,012,268 of CAMZMU010000020.1, forward strand.
CCTTGGTCGCCTGGGTGAGGGCGGCGTCCGCCTCCTCCTTCTGCTTGCTGAGCCGCTCGCAGGATTCCTGCACCGCGGCAAACGCCTGCGTGTGCCGGCTCTCCTGCGCGGCCAGCAGTTGCTGGTGCTCAGCGACGGAGATGAAGCCGTCGCGCGCCTTCTTCAGCTCCTCCTGCAGGCGGCGGGTCTCCTGCTGTTCGGCTTCGAGGAGCCAGGACAGCTCCTGCAGTTCACAAGACAATAATCAATCAGAAGAGGCATGGGGGCTACGCCACGGGTTACCTCTACACCAACATTTGCTAACCCGGGGGCTAGCCCCAACAAAAAAAAAAATACGCCGAGTCAGGAACTCGGGGGCTACGTCCCGAGTGGCATACACACCCGCCACCGGCCTGCCTCTACATCGACATTGGCAAACCGGGACTACGCTATTCGCCAAACATCGCATCCAGAAAACTATGAAGACCCAAGCCGCTTTCTACGAACACGACTCGGGCCTTGGGGGCTACATATACGCTACGGACGCAACAGGTGCAAGAAAGATTCTACGTACCTGGTGCGCATCCATCGCTGTTTGGATGGCGGCTCGGAAGTCAGGCCGGGGGCAGACGCACCCGGGACGGAGCTCGGGGGCTGGGCAGTCAGCCCACCCGATGAGGAAGCCGTCGCGGCGGCGCGAGTCGCCGTCACCACCAGCGCCGTCTCCGGCACAGGCGTGGCATCCCCTGTGCCAGCCGGCACGGTGTCATCAATAGTGGCCCCCTCGGGTCGAGGGGGCACAATAACTTCGTCGCCTCCGCCGGCGGAAGGCGGAGGACTCGGCGCTCTCGTGGTCGGCTCCGTGACGTGCGCGGCGGGCTCCGCCCGCTGGGAGTCGCTCTCCAGCGCGTCCTCCATGTCACTGAGGGACGCGTCCTCAGCCCTGCGACACTCGCACGGGTCAAACTCAAGATAGCGTTTCCAACGGAACTTTGGATGAGGATCAGCAGCAGACCTGTCACCCGCAGGTGGAGAGTTGAGGTCCGAACCCCTCGGAAGCGAGGCGCAGGAGGCGAGTCGGCGGGCCCTCGCAGGGATGTCCCGCAAGGCCTTCTGCCTCCGCTCGGCAACGACGGTGCGCTGCACGGCAGCCCCAGCCGATCGCTCCGGTGGCGGCGGCGTCGGGTTCGCCGACTTGGAGCGCTTGGAGTTGGGCCCGGCGTCCTCAGCCGCAGGCCTACGCCTCCGCCGGATGCGGAGCGGCTGATCATCTTCATCATCATCTTCAGCAGGCGCCGGGTTCTTGGACCCGGCGCGTTCTTCTCTTCCTTCTTCTCCTTCCTCCTCATCCTCAGACAGGATGGGGATCGGTTGGCGGGAGGAGAAGGCGGCCTCGTTGGCCATGGTGGCGCTGTCGGCTTCGTCGTCGGAGTCGCGCTCGACGACGTCGTTGGGGCCGGCAAGCACCGTGGGAGCGTCTCCGCGGGTCGGAGGCAACCCAACAAGCGATCGAAACTCCTGAATTCGACAAGCAGGAAGGATCGGTATAAAAAGACCAAGAAAAGGAAAGTATTCGAATCGTCAAGCAAAGGGACTCACCTCAGGAGCCGGATGCTTGGCGGAGTAGGCCTCCAGGCCGCCCACGATCCACTCGGGAGCCGGGTGGACCGTGACACGCTTCATCCGCAGCGTGAATTGCTCTACCGACTCGAACAATGTCGGGTCATGGCGCTGCGGGTCCTTCGTCCCCTTGTACTCGCAGATCAGCGAGGGCCGGTGCTGCAGAGGCGCGATCTTCCTCTTCACCCAGGTGGCGATGAGGTTCAGACCCGTCAGCCCTCCTTCTTCAGCTCCTGAAGCCGCGCCATCAGCCGGCGCACCATGGGCAAGTCGGCGTCGCGCGGCAGCTCCTGAAGATTGCGAGGCCGGCTCGGCGATGGCGAGAAGCAGGGATCCCGATCTCGCCGTCAGGCGCCGGCTCCCGCATGTAGAAGCCCGACTTCCTCCAATACACTTTGGAGGGGAGGCCGAGATCCAGGTAGTCGACGTCGCCGCGGACCTGGAAGTTGAGGCCGCCGCAGGGCGCCATGTCGCCGCCCTTCCCCAGCTTGCCGTGGAAGATCCACAGCCACAGCGGGAAGAACGGGGCGCACCCGAAGTAGCCCTCGCACAGGGTGACGAAGCAGGCGAGATGGAGGATCGAGTTGGGCGTCAGGTCATGTACCTGAAGCCCGTAGAAGTCCAGGAAGCCGGAAGAACTCCGACGTGGGGAAGCCCAGCCCGCGCTCGAGGAACGCGAGGAAGGCGACGAACTCGCCCGGCGATGGCCGCGGGCGAGGATCCGCGGAGGCGATGCGCCACCGACGCTCCGACGCCGGCGGCAACAAGCCCTCGTTGGCGGCTTGCTCCAGCGCCTGCGTCGTCACCGACGACCTCTCCCACTTGTTCTTGGGCGCCACCATCTTGGCCGGAAGAGAGGGGAGGAGCAAGAATGTCCAATGGCTGCGGCGGCGATGCGGCGAAGAACTCAGGCGCGACTGCTTGAGGAGAGACGGCGAGCGAGGAAGAGGTGGAGAATGAACTCACCAGCCGCGCTCCCCTGCCGTTTTAATAGGCACAGTGAGTGGAGCCGTTACCGCAGTAAATGGCGCCGCCCACGTCGCCCACGTCGCCCACTATCGCCACGTCGCACGACGCCTCGATTCCCGCGCGACGCCTCGGTTTCCACGGGAGCGTGCCGAAAAATGCGGCTCAGATTCGGCCACGTCGCTCTGTCACGACGTTTTGGACCGATGGATCGGGCGCGTGCGGGTCAAGAGCGTCATCATTGCCACTGCTCCATCCCGAGGTGGAGGCAGTCGATGCGCCGTCAAGTCCCATCAATCGACTCGGCGTCAGACAGACAAACACTACAGGACAAACGGTCAAAGATGCCGTGACGTCAGACGGAGAAGGCAAGGAGACAACCCGCACCGAGGCGAGTCGGGATGGCAAACGTCCCGACGGGCACAAGCCGGCATCAAACAAAAACTTGAGTTAGACCGGACGTTAAAAGCCAAAATCCACCACTCCGAGCCGTTGTTTTCTTTTCTCTGTTTCAGGAGTTCGTTCAACGACACGACCCGGCAGTTCGCAAGACGAAGACCAAGCCGGAGACGAGTCCCTGACGAACTCGGGGGCTAATGATGGGGGGATGCCCAACCGGGTAGGCCCAGGACCCCGAGTCGGCCTTCAAGGCCGGGTGGCCCAAAGCCCACCCGGTGTACATCTTCCAGGATACCGGGTCCCCGAGGATCCCGGTATGACGGCTCGGGGAGGCGGCAGCAGATATCTTCGAATCAGTCTGCGATTGTGTATCCCGAAGAGTGCGCTCCACGAAGCCGCACTTGTAGGCAGGATAGCTAGCGCCGCCAGCAGAACCCGTCATTCCCTGTAAACCCTAGCCGGCTCCCTATATAAAGCCGGCAAGGAGCAACCCTAGGGCAGACTCATCTCATTCCATAGCCTCCGGAGCACCCGCAAGCTCTGGTGCGCACACCATTGTACACCCCATTCAGATCCAAATACATACAAGCAGGAGTAGGTCTTTACCTCATACAGAGGGGCCGAACCTGGGTAAACTCTGCGTGTGCAACCTCTCTGTGAATCCTACGTCGCCTGGCTCACACCCGAGTTAAGCCACCCCGTATGGCATCTGCCGTGATTACCCCACGACACTCATGAATAATCCTCTTACCTGATGAAGAGATGATATATGAACCCCTCCAAACACCCGCTATAGGTTCCGGATCGAGCAACGTCAAAACAGAAAACGTTATTCTGACAGGAGAACCCGCCACTGTTTCACCATCCTCGCTCTAGTGCGACGATCTAGGAAATATGAATAGACCCCAAAAAAATTGTTTTATTGATCTATACTAGTGAACTCACTTTTTGTTTACTGAATTATCAAGAAATAAGACTATTGCGGAATTAGGACCATCATTACACACCTTGAATATTTTGAGGACCGCGGATACATTTTACTCTCTTTTTCCTCCGCATAAGAATTACGCCTCCTGCATTTTCCTCAAGTAGTAAAGTTTTCGCCGGTCAAATAAAAAAGGTTGATTAGCAATTCTGTTAATAATAAATACTCCTACAAATTCGAAATTTCAGCCAAGTGGTACTTAGCAATTCCATAAACAATAATCAAATACGGAATGATTTCCTGAGTATTATATACTGTTCGCATCATGCATTTTCTCTTCTTTTAGAGTAGTATAATTCTTTTCTCGTGCCAAACAAGACTGGTTTGAAAATACCGTAAAAAATCTTGACGTGATAAATACAAATTCTAATATAGCACGATTTTTTTACTGGATATTTAATTCCTGTAAAATGTGGAGTAGCTCTATTTGTTTTTTCTTTTTTTGAAAAGGTAGCTCTATTTGTTTTGCCAAATAGTCCAGTGCTATGGGCTCCTAAAAGCCCAACTACTGAACCCTAGCTAACTCCCACTGACCGCACACACCAACGAGCAGTCGCCGCCGCCGCGCACTCTGTTTCCGGCGAGAATCGACGCCGGCGCGGCGAGGGAGCAGCCGCCGGCTCAAGCCCGGAATCTTCTGCACCGAGCTCGTTCGCCGCCGCCAGCACGAGCACCTCCTCCGGCCTGACGACTGACGAGCGCCTCCTGCAGCCAGAACCTCGCCGCTCTCCCCAGGCCTGCCACAGGTAAGCTTTCTCTCCTCCGATGAGCTGCCGACATTCCGTTTGGTGTTATTTTTGCATTCAAGTAAAATTTGAAGTGACCTCTCTGTCTACAAGCTAGCTAACTGAAGTTAACATTGTCTGCCTGCCTGTAGCTTCCCTGTTCGTTCAGAAACCCTGCCAGTTTGGTAGATTACTAGACTACTCTTTGGTTCTTTCCGTCTGAACCTGGACCTTTTGCTCTTCAGTTATGATAATAATTCATAAACAGATTGGTTTGATCATTTTTTCGAAATACTGGTACAGGATCAACCTGATTGTTGGCTAACAAAATATGTACCAGGTTATTTTCCAATACTAGTGCATATACTTGGTACAGGTTCAGAAACTGCACTTGGTACATCTACTTCGTACATGATCTAACAAAAGATGTACCAAATTTTCTCGCACAGAAAAGTATTTGTCAAGGATAACACTAGCTGCAGAGAAAAAAATGGCAGGCAATAATGAGAATGATTTGATTAAATGGCATATACAAAGGAGTTGGGTATCTCATTCTCAAGTGCAGATTTACATAGCACAAGGGCCAAATAGAATTTTCTGAATACATCAACTACGCGCTATTTTAGAACAGCTTGACATGACTCACAACTTCACAGTAGCAAAGTTAAAAGAAGAGCGAGTTCATTGAAGCAGCCATGCACACTAAAGTTCAGAAATCCGTTGTACTTCCACTTCATGCATTACAACGTCCAAATAAAGATCTGCAAACTGAGACAGATAGTTAGAAATACACAAGGATGAATGAAAATTGCGTACACCCAACTCGGTGACACAAAACTAAAAATTACATAAGCAAGGTCAGAGATCAGATATACCTCCGCCATGGTCAATCTTTTTGAATTTCGCACACTTGCGACACCTTCGCCTTCTTTTCATTACTCTTTTTTCTCCCCTTTTCATTATGTCCTTTAATTCTTTTTATCTTACCCCTAGAGCGAATATCATTTGGTGGGTGGATGTTAACTTCGTCAGGAATCGTGCATCCAAGAAATTCCTCAAACTCTTGAACTCGGGATTTTTCTTTTGCTGGAACAATCTTGTTCAGTTCATCGCCGAGTGCATAAATTCCATCTCGAAAGCATTGCACACCTGCATGTGATTGTTTAGCTTGACTTAGCAGTTCTTCCACCTTCTTGTATGCATCTGCCACCATTTTCTGCAACTCAATATCCATTGAGCTGCTAGCAATTTCTCCCAACAAAATCCCATCTTCATCAAATACAGGATCCACCTTGCAGTTCTTTGTGAACCTCTTGAGTACATAATGCGTTGGAAGTTATTTAAGCTTGGAGGTCCTTAACATATGGATCAGATGACGGCATGGGACACCATATTTTTCAAATAACATACAAGTGCATGTACCAACCATGTTTGACGTATGCCACCGGACAATCCGAGCTTTCTTGGAATAATCAACTATCGTTGCTATCTTGAGCTCACCCTCTTGTGTCACGCTCTCAATAAGACAATGCTCCCTGTCAGCAAGTATTTGTTTCTGAAATTCTGTAAACACCTCATGGGTGAAGACCTCGCTCCCATGCTTTTCCAATCCCCAAGATGTCTTCAATGGAGGTGATGTGTGCAGACTCAGATTATCATCCTGCAGCTCCTTGTGACGCTGTTCCTCCAATGCAGTTTCAAAACGAAGCCAAAACTCAACCAAAGCATGTTTGTATCCAATAATACGGGAGAAGAAAGCATTTGCGCTTTCAGATCTTGATGTGGTTCTCAGCAATCCAGACAAAGGTATGTCGTTGAAGTAAGCTGGCACCCAAGATTCTCGAAGTTTGAACCTTTTAACGAACCACTCGTTTTCTTCTAAACCAAACTCCGACATAATATTAAACCACCGCTCCTCAAATTCACTAGGAGTTTCCGAAGCCCACACAACTAAGCCCAAACGATCATGGAAATCTTCGTTGGTCTTCAGATACGGATCCACCTTTTCTCCAACTTTCTTCATAATGTGCCACATGCATAGCCGATGTTTGGTTGTTGGAAAAACTGTACCTAATGCAGAGATCATGCTAGCACATTCATCCGTTATCATAAGACTTGGTGCAGCCCCTCCCATTGCTTTTAGAAAAGTCTGGAATAACCAAACAAAGGACTCTATCTTCTCATCATGTAAGAAAGCTGCACCAAAGAAGATACTTCCCTTATGATGATTTACTCCGGTGAAGGGAGCAAATATCATGTTATATTCATTGGTGCTATACGTAGAGTCAAAAGAGACCAGATTGCCGAAATGCTTATAATTTTGCCTACAAGTAGCATCTGCCCAGAACACATGAAGCAACCTACCTTTGTCATCAATAACATAGTCAAAATAAAATCCCGGATTTGCAAGATTCTTTCTTCCAAGCTGGTCAACAAACATCTGAGCATCAGAGGATTTTATTTGGCATCTTAGGGTTGTATGGAAATTTTGTAGGTCTCTTTTCATGCATCCGACTTTGTCAAACCCTCCCAAACCCACACGAAGGAACCGGTATGCTGCTGAAGTGCCAATGCAAGCTCTCTGGCAATTGAACAATGTACTCTTCGCCTTGCTGTTAATTTTCCTATTGGACCTCATGAATTGTTGCTTACTTGGAGTCACGAGCATATGGTTATGTCCTTTCTCAAATACCGACACAACATACTTATCCTCTTTTGTACGTTTGATAGCAAGTTTAGCCCCGCAGCCACACCTAGTGATTTTTCTTTCTCGATTCCTTTTGGTGCTAGATTCAGAACTTGCCATACTCGTTTTCTCCTCACGGAATCCTTCTTTTGCACACAAGTATCGCTTATGACTGATTACACCATCAGTAGACTTGTGTTGGCCCACACGAACCGAAAACCCGACATGATGTGCATATGCCTCATAGAACTCCCTTGCTGCGTTCACGTCCGCAAAATGCATCCCAATGGAAGGTGTCATTGAAGCGTCGCATTCTGTGTCGCATTCTGGTGTGTAGTACGAGTCCTACAATATGCAATAGTCTGACTATTATCATGTGACAATGAAATCAACATGACTCGGATAAAATTACTTGATACTAAAGTCTGACTATTATCATATAGGCTACTATGTACTTACACAGATTGGTAGACTTGTGCATTTGGTTGGTGTCATGAATCCGTCATTGAGACTTATATTCACTCGGGTAGTTGATTCTGCATCGGATTGTACTTCATCGAACTGCAGCGGCATGGCAGCACTCACCTCACCCTCTGACTCCATTTTTTATGTAGTTTCTGCATTGGCAATCATGAATATATAATATGTAAGTGCACTATTATTCCTTGAAAATTAAACAGAAGCAACCTCTGACTAATTAGGCATGTAATTCGTATGACTCATGGACACCTCCACCAGGCAAGCAGTACCAGCCTGACCGGCCGGCCGCGGCGACAAGCTAGTCGCAAGAAGGGTGTAAATTTGCAGTGAGAAATGAATTCGTACACGAGTTCCTCCAATTAGTACTCAAACGAGAATTGATTTCTGGACCGGCATAGCACATTTTATTGCATCAACTTGTACCCATGTGTACAGACTAAAGGAAAACAGATTCCAATCGATCCTGAGAACAATCCTGAATGTGCAGACTAATGAGAAACAAATGAACAGAGAAAAATCAAGGAACGTGTATACTAGTCACTGGGTAATCAAGATTCATAAACGATTTACCTAATCGTAGGTCAGCTCGAAATCTCGGCCGCAGGAGTGAAAGGGAGAAAGGGTGCCGGACGACCTAGCCGCCCTAGTGTCAGGCGCGATTGAGAGTGAGGCCGTGACGACGAGCAAGAGCTTCGGGAGAGATGTGCAAGCGCCTATACCAGATCTCACCACGGCGCCATCTCCCAGATCGGAGCTGCGCCGCCGCCGTCGGCCTAACCCTAGCTCATGGAGTCGGGGCAGCTGCCTGCAGTGTGTGTTGCTCGGGAGAGAAAACTGGGCTGGGTGTGTGGAGTAAGGCGAGAGAAAAGTGAGAAAATCAGGGTTGTTTCTGAAAAACTGGACATAACTTTCGGTGGGACAAATTAGTTCATCTGGACCGCACGTTTCGCATCCGACGTTGGTTTCCATGTTTCCACAGAAAACAGGTTTCCATTGGATACTTTCTCGGTGGGGATCGCGTTCCGCGACTCGGGAGGCGGCGGCGCTTGGATTGGATCACGCCGCGATCTACTTCCTCCGGCGGCGACCGGACGGGAGCTCGGACGCCGCGATCCCCTTCGCCTCTCCCTCTCTCGCATCTCCCTCGCCAAGGTTTGCCCTCTCCTACTTCTCCCCCTCTCCCTCCGACGACGACGGGCCGGCGGTCGTGCTAACTTCTCCCGATCTTGCAGTTGTGGTGGGGAAGGAAGGAGGTGGGATACGGAGAGATCGAACACCGACCACGCCGTCCAGCAGCACAGCGAACATCTCAGGAACTTGTCCATATCTCAGGTCCACGGAGGTGTTGATTTGGTGCGTGCTGAGACAGATCCTTCCGAGTGACCCGCATCTCTCCTATTTTGAGAATTTCTCCATGCGTGCTTGTCTGCAGCTTTCATATCATTAGATTCACCTTAAATTCGAACTGAGCTGAAGTAGACGAAATAAATTGTATTTGTATTCCGTTCCATAAACTTAGGTCAGATCGATGAAGAACTTCAAGCACCATTCTGAGCAGGTTTTTAGCAAGAGTGCATACATTTGCAACTATCTGATTTACTATTCGGGACATCAGGGACTTGATTTCAGCTGGTGAAATTGAGCTTATTTTAGACAGGGGACATCAGGGTTTAGGACCAGCTTATTTACATGTTTTCAGCTGAAAATTGAGCTTATTTACATCCTTGATTATTGATCTGCAGTGAGTGCTGGTGATCTGAAGGCTTACGTTTAACTTTGCTGCTTCTTTGTCACTTGAAGGTACTACTTCTTTATCACTTGCTGCTTGTTTCAAGTAATTTATATATGTGTGCTGTTTGATTTACTTCTTGTTGAAACTTGACATCGTCTTATTTACTTCTTGCTGAAACTTCACATCATCTGATTTACTTGTTGAAACTTGATGTCTTTGAACTGTAATGTTTATTTGTCACTTGAAGGTACTACTTCTTTATGATCATCTGGTTGTATTTCTCTCCTAACATAGATCATTGATTTAGTTAAATGTTAGTACAGCTCAAGCATATGTGCATACTTCATTTTTTTTCTTATTCAAGGTGAAGGAGGTGCCACAACTTGTATCTGGAAACTTGTATCTCCATTTTTTTCCAAAACCCTACATCTCGACAGAACCACGAAACCACCACAGCCCATTCGTCCGCTCGACTATTATGCTCGCCGCCTGCGCCTGGAGGCTGTCGCAGCGAGCCGTCACGTTTCTTCCCCGCGTGCGCTCCCAAATCCCAAACCCTTTCCCCATGGCCGCCGCCGCCGGCGCCGCCTCGCCCAAGCGCCTGAGGGTCTACTCGTCAGCCGCCGGCGACCTCTCCAACGGCGCGGGGAGCGGCAAGCGCGTGGGGACCCACAACGGCAGCTTCCACTGCGATGAGGCGCTCGGCTGCTTCCTCATCCGCCTCACCTCCCAGTTCGCAGGCGCCGACGTCGTCCGCACCCGCGACTCCCAGGTATGTCGCTTCGCCACTGCCTCGATTGGCCTGCAATTTCGGCCCCAAAAAATGTTTTAGCGAATTTTGTTTTGGTTATTTCGGTGGTGTTACAGGATTGCGTGCTGAGATTCGTAAAATTCGCGGACGTAGTAAGTTGCGATTAGGTCGAATATACTAATTTAACCCATTATCAGACTGATTTTGTTATGTCTGGATGGCTGGACAATAGTTTCATACTGCTATATGAATGTGAAACTGCGAACTGAAACCCTTCGGATTTGTTTTTTTCTTCTTTTGTTCTGCGACACCCTCTCATCTGGTATAGAAATTCATGAGCTATATCGGTCTACATCTCATGCTAAGTAAAAAGTATGTCATGTAGTTTAAGAATGTTTTCTTATCCATGGTAGGAGTCGTTTATCAGATCCCTTCAGTGCGTAGTTCATGTCAATTCAATCGTTAGAGTTGAGTGAGGCTATGACTTTGTGTTAATATGGGCGCCCGTCCTTCATTTGGTTGAGTGAGTTGCTGATGGATCTCTGTTGTATGTGATACAGCAAAAACATTAAGCATATGCTCTGTATTTGGTAGTATACTCTGTCCTCTACTTACTTGTTTGCCTCTCTTTATTGTGGAACTTCACTCTAGACCCTCGATTCGCTGGAGGCTGTCCTTGATGTAGGCGGCGTCTATGATCCCAGCCGGCATCGCTATGATCATCACCAGAAGGGCTTCAGCGAGGTCTTTGGACATGGCTTTAACACGAAACTTAGCAGTGCTGGGCTTGTTTACAAGGTACCTCCCATGTATGATTCAGGTGTTCTACAATAATTCTTTGGGGATTTGTTGCTTGATGTTGTTAAATTTCATAGCAGACTTTGTCTTATGTACGCACAGCCTTTTGTCAACTTATTAATCTATCAAAGTTTACAAGTTTCAAATCGATTGTCAATGCTACTTTTTCCATTTATTAAAATGTTGGCTTACTTACCATTTTAATTGCTGTGATATCGCAGCATTTTGGCAAGGAGATAATTGCAAAGGAGCTTCAGCTTAATGAGGACCATGAAGATGTTCACCGCGTGTATCTTGCCATATACAAAAGCTTTGTTGAGGTGTGAATCTAAACTCATGACCCACAGCTGAATTTATATTTGTACTTTTTGTAATGTGGAAACTTTGATTAAAGGATAAGAGAATGACTATGTTGATCAGTAGTCTAGGAATCCGAATCAACAATACTAGCTGTGAAATTTATGAGTTTAGGGTTGCCCAAACATTGGATACTCAGGCAGGGTGTTTGTGAATCTACACTTTTTGCTGAACTGTTTCTTATGTTAAATTTTGTAGGTAGCTTTTGACATATAGATGAGTTTTTCATTTAGTAGGATTGGTATATAAAGATACACTGTACGTTGGCAGAACGCTATTGCAGTCGGTTGCTTGTAGCTGGCTGTGTGGTTCAGATTTGTTTCTTGCAGGCAGAAAAGGGGTAATATAGGTCTATTATATATCAATTGACAAGTTCCGTACTTAGGCTCAAGGTTTACAAGTTACTAAGACGTAAAGAACTGTCATCTGGCTTCAGTTTTCTAAGACACATCTAGTTGTCCTCCTATTCATTCATGTATATTTTGTGTACTATTTATGTTTTAATTGCCCAATACAATATTTTTCCACATGATGTGTCAAAGAAGCAGTGTATCTTTCATGTAACAGGCACTTGATGCAATTGATAATGGAATCAATCAATATGACACAGAGCAACCCCCAAGTATGTGAACAATACACACTTGTCTTCACGTGTTGGGCGTCTTAATCCAGACTGGACTGATCTAGATCAATCACCTGAGAAGGAAAATGCTGCATTTCAACAGGCTATGGTGCTTGCAGGAAATGAATTTATGGAGGTATGACTAATGCCTTGTTAATCTGTTGATGTGTTTCCTTTCATGCACTGCTTAAGGAATTGTTAAATAACGTCTGCTATATATCTTTGCCTTTTTCCAAATGGGACTGTCCCGGATTCCATTACTCCCTCCCTAAGCTTAACATCTCCTGTCTGCATGACTATATTTTTCTGCTTTCAATGCCAGAGTGTTCGCTTTCATGTCAAGTCGTGGCTGCCTGCAAGATCTATTGTCATGGAGTGTTTGCTGTCAAGAGGAAATGTTGACCCAAGTGGAGAAATCATGGTTCTAGATAGATTCTGCCCGGTAAGATCCTGGTAGTTATTAGACTACATCAATTTTTGTTATATCCACAACTGATGTTTTTCGACTGTTGGTATCTGATGCATGTGGAAGCATAAATGTTGTACATAATATAGTTATGTTAATCTTTAATGTGCTCATTGTTTTTGTGTTTTCTACCTGAAACCATGTCATTTTGAACTGCTGTAGAAGTGTTGAAACTTGAAAACTTGCATAACAAAACAGTCTCTGATGCTTCTAAGTATCAGCACAGGATGTTTTCTGACTTTGTTGCCGATTGCATTAGCTATCCAATATTAAGTATTGTTTTGGTTGTTCTTATTTAACCTTATTTCTGCAAGTGTTTTGCATATTTAGTAGCTATAAGTGAACTAGGAAGACCATGTATGTAACCTGAATGCTTCTCTGTTATGGCAGTGGAAACTTCATTTATTTGAGCTAGAGCAGGAGCTGAAGACTGATCCTGTGATCAAGTATGTTCTGTATCAGGTAAGAATTGTCGCCCCTTCCCAGTCATCCAATATGAATTTCATTAATGTACCTCTAGTTTCTTTACAGTAAGTGAAGTTGTGTGTAGTTACTAGTTACTGTCAAAATACTAATCTGGAAGGGAAGTGGTATAATGCTTGTAGTAGAGGTCGTTTAGCACTTAACTGGTGATTTGTCAGCCAGCATTGCGATCAACTTCCTCCACATGCTTTTATTTTTGTCGTTGCAACCTATTTCAACCTTTTCTTCCTACAATTGTTCACCAGATTTTATATTCAGTATATTTATTTCGGCCACAACTGCAGGATGAGAGGAGCAAAAGCTGGCGGGTGCAAGCTGTCTCTGTTGCTCCGGATAGATTCGAGAGCCGGCGGGCTCTCCCAGAGAAGTGGAGGGGCATGAGAGACGATGAACTGTCGACGGAAACTGGCATCCCTGGCTGTGTATTTATCCATATGAGCGGCTTCATCGGTGGGAATAAGACCTACGAGGGAGCGTTGGAAATGGCAAGAGCTGCCCTCAAATGCTAATTCAACCGAAGCATTAAAACAGTGTCACCCATGTTATGATTGAGTTGCAGAAAGAGCGCACCAGTTTTACCATTGACTTGCTGCATTTGAGTATGTATGTTCCCTGGCGTAAACATCAACTGATAGCAGAGATGGCTTATCTGTACGGAACTGAACAACAAGAGTTAGATTTGATTAAATATGTTGAAACTCATTAATTTGTTGCCGTTCTGCATTGTTATTACTGCTGCAAATCATTTATACTAGAAGGTAATGGCGCGCTTTGCCGCGCCGGAAGATTACAACCCGATTTTATGATGTCATTTGAATTTCCTAGCGATGATACACCGCCAAATGTAGTGAGAACAAATAAATATGATGCAATAAACTTCATTCCCCTCACCACAGTGTGTCGAAGAGCCGACTGGGTAGAACCTTGTTGTAAGTAAATAGTGTAGAAGTTAACCTCCGAAATTGACAGCTTCAGGTGGAAACTCACACCCAATGGTGGGTATACGGCGCGTTCAGCGTACACTGCATTCTTTAGAGGAGGCACAGATGCAGACTATGCAGAAAATCTATGGAGCTCCTGGGCGCCGTTGAAAGAGAAATTGTTCATGTGGTTAGCTCTGCGCAATAGATGCTGGACTGGGGAGAGGTTGCATCGTAAGAGTCTCCAAGGACCGGCTGCCTGTCTGCTTTGCGATCAGCTGCCGGAGACCATGGATCACCTGTTGGTGCAATGCCCCACCTCGTGCTCCATTTGGTTTCAGATTCTGTCAGAGAAGGGATTCACCATGTTTGTCCCGTCTGTTAGCAGTACTCTAAAGGCCTGGTGGTGCTCGTTGGGGAATTGCCGCCCACAGAAGAGAAGAAGAGAGCTGGTAAAGTTGGCAATTCTAGTCTGTCGACGGCTATGGCTGGAAAGAAACGACAGGAATTTTGAGAGGAAAAAGGCAACACTGGAGCAGCTGCAGCGGCAGATTAGAGAAGAGTTTCAGCTCTGGGCTATGGCGAGAGCAGGTGCAGGCCATAGCGAGGAGTAGCTTTAGTAGGCAGTCGGCAGTAGCCGTTGGTAGTAGGGTGTTGCGAGGTTGCGTTGCGTTGTAACCAATTGTTGTAACACTCTTATTCTCCCCTTAATGTCATGACATGCAAACTCTGCATGTTCTTGAAAAAAAACATAATTCAGAAGGAAAATATGTTTTTCGTTATATCTGTTCAGCATAATATGGTGGCGATATAGCAAAGAAAACTGAGCAATCATCTGAGCACAATGCAAACAAATAATTTGATAAGTATTATTTTACAAATAGAAAGATTCTACCCATATGAAAAAAAAACTATTTAGAACTTCCACCCACTACAATTTCAGAAAACAGCTTGGTACTGATAATCATGCAGAAGTCAACATATTGATTGTACCTTTAGCTTCCCCAATCTCTGTACGAGTGCGTCAGAGGAGCTACTTTGGCAAGTTGCACGGTCACTCAAAACTACAGAGGCAGCTTGATAACTCTAAGGAGCCAGATCGCGACGGTAACGGGGACATACAACTGGTCTTTGGCCGCAAAGTGGAACAATGCCGGCCCCATCCCTAGCACCTCTACATCATGTCCATGCACGGCTACATAGGTGTCGTCTGCAGTCACGTTGCTAGATCGACCCCCAATAACTCCTCTACACCATCATTAATATAAAATCTACACCGTAGGGTTTTTGCCCTACGGTAACTCTGTCAAAAAAATAACTCCTCTACACAAGCCATACCCTGTCAGTGCAAAAAAGGATGTTGAAATCTTTCAAAGAACCTAGTATTTGTCCTGATAAAGAAAAGATAAGTATTTGAAGGCAGCAAGTGTATATTTTTGTTAAGAAACAAGAACCACAAAAATGGCATTCACTTTGACATCCTATAAAGACATGGGAAATCAAAAACTTTCGCCATTCTAGTTAGACATGGGAAGTCCAGTAAACAAGAATCATTTGGCCACTATTAGAGAGAGAATGAAAACTAATATTCTTTAAGTGTGAAGAAGAATGCTAGAACTCGCAAGGTCTGCACAATGACCATGATCATGCTCCCTACAACTCAACATGAACAAGCTAAGAATCTTGTAATTACAATTAAAAAGGATGAATGAATAATAAAGGATAATGGATACTACAGCTACTTCCGGTGAAGGAAATAATAATCACAAAGCAGAACATGTACGGAAATGAACCTAGTACATAGAGTAAATTGGTATAATCATGGTATGCTCTATTACTAAATGTATAGGAGAAATCTTAGTTTAAGGGTTCATTTCGGGCTTATAAGTACTGCTTATAGTAACTGTACTGAGAGAAGTTCAAATATTTCTCTCAAAACAAGATGAAGAAATTGAAAAGAGATAACACATGCAAGGAATTTATCACAAGGTACATGTGCATAGAGATATGAGAGATAATTGGAACTCAGCTCTTCTTTATTAGTACATGATTACATTAAGAAGCACAAGGATTAACCTTTTAGACTATAGGACCAAATACCACTGTGTAACTGTCTCTCTTGTTGAACATTTTTCCAATAACTCTATCAGAACAGAAAGGCGCAAAGATTGAATGTACAGGTTCAATACAGTACCACCATCCAAGCAGATAGCACAGGGTCAAAAGAATCTGCAACTGAAACACAATGTGAAGGTGAAGTCCAAGAAAAGAAGAACTGAACCGCATAACTGTAGGTAAATTCCAGGAGAATTAATAAATTTCCATGTTCCGCCCATGCATTCTGGGAGACTTGTGGCACATGAAGACACACACAGCGCCTCCATCGTTTGAGGTAACAGCCTCAGGAAAGACATCACGCCAATTCTTGACTCAATTCAAATTGTAGCCTGTAACAAAAAGGTACCACATTTCAAAAAAAGTATCATGCTGAAGAGGTAATGAATTCATCCATACAACAACTTGCCCTGGTACAGTTACTATCCACAACGATGGTTGGCTAGAATAAACTGAATGATTTTAACTTGGTTTAGTCTAGTATAATTCAAGAATCCAGTAAAACTGTCTCAAGGAAAACACATAATAGCTGATGAGAGAACAACATTGGACCCAATATATTCTTATCTGAACCTATTCAGGGTTAGTCCTCAGTGGACTAAAGGGTTTAATTTGCAAGTTATAATAGGTATTTAATCCAATACTGCCACAATAGGCAAAAGAAAGTAGTCATCTCAATCGAGCAGAGGAGAGTAACCTTGCGTGGATCAAAGTACTTATGGAGCTTAAAAGCATGGTGTCAAACTCATCTTCCATGATCTGCACTTGTCTAAGACAGATAGCAGCCTATCACAAAACCATACAGCAAGAGCAGACAACACAAACCTAAAGGTGACAGCAAGCCAAATCACTATCATCACGCTCAGGCCAAACACGACTCTTGACACTGCATCCTGCATCTACGAAAAGCCCACCGCAACAAAAGAGCACACAAAATAGCTAAGGATGCAATAAATACAACAAGGCACTAACGACCTGGCGCTAATAGAGGCGCAAGTGTGACAGAGTTCTACCGCCCTCGCATCCTGAAACTACTATTGATTTATACACTACTGACAACAAGCAGCAAGTGTTTAAGAAAAGCAGACAACCATTACCTAGAATAGAACTAAATGCAAAAGGTACAACTGAAGGTCTTATCCAATTTCAGGAATTGATCAGAAAGTTCTATGGAACTAAACCTCGTATAATGCCAAAGTTATCTCAAGGAATACTTATAAATGGAAAACAGGACGGAGAACCGTACTACTTAATGAGTAGAGGGTTAAGCATACTTTGGGGTAGGGAGAACCGTAGTACCTAATGAGTAGATGGTCATAGTTAACTTGTTGAGATACAAAACAATATCCTGACATCTGTACAAATACTATATCTTTGCATATCAGCAGTTGTAGATCATCTAGGTTTCCAACTTCTGGATACACCGATACAGTACACTGAACATTGACGTGTTGGGAAGGACAAAACAAAAAACTTCTTGTTAGTTGGGTGGGCGTTACAATGGTATCAGTCTACCTTGAGAAGGTGATTTTTCTTACTGGACCAGAGCAACCATATGAAGTTGAATTCCTCGTATATCCACATATGTTATATGAAGATCAGTGCTATATTTTTGTACGATCAATATCCACCACCCTTCAGATAGATGCAAAAGAGCGTGCCCATTCCTCTATAATGCTTGAAACTATCAGGTAAGCAACTATGCAAACAAACAAATGTCAGAATAACTCAGCTGTAAGATGACCTAATGAGCTAAAAATATCAGAAAACACAACTGATAGTTGACAGTGCCAACCCAATGGAACGTCAGATATATTGGATAACCATCTTTATACCCTCAATAATTATCTTCACTACTCGGCAGGAATTCATTCAGGCTGTTGGGCCCAAGCAAAAACAGTCTCCTACCAAAGGCTATCTCAATCAGAAATATGATTCACAATAGGCCTAATGCAAGGACAACAATTAACGAAAATACCGGAACACATTAAATCACTATGTACTGCAAGGTCAGCCCAATCAATCTTTTCCATTGCAGGGCTCACATCATAGGAGATAATGTGGCAATATACTGTTGCTGGCCAATAGCAAGAATGTTCAGGCATAAATTGATGTGGCTAAAATGTAACTGAAGAAATGAAGCTGGTCTAAATACATCAAATGTGTTTGTGTAAGTGAACTAAAGTCACATCTTAGATACGATACATCAAAATGCAGTCTACCATAAAGATACCAACTCACAGCACCTCACTAAAGGGCGTTCTAATCTAGTAAGAGAACCAAACAAATGTGATCAAGACTGCATCTTGTTTTTCCATGGGAGACACCAAAGAGAGGAATCTTAAGTGTGGCAAATAAGAACTCGAAAAATGATCATCTAATCCTACTAATATTATCAGCAAATAAGCAATCTAATCTATGTATCGAAGTAATGTTATTTATTATCCCTAGCAACAAACATAAATTTCCCTAGTATTCTTAGAGATCTATCTTTCACCACAAGAAGACCAGAGACTAAGATCATTCAGATTTACCAGTGATGATCAAAATTACGCTATTTCAACAAATATGTAATAGTGATGCAGAGCACAACTCGGCAACTCGCTTTTGGTACTTAGAAGCCCCACGCCATTACATCTCGACGAACGCGCACATCCATCGCCATCTGAACTTCAGCCCCACCGCCAGCATTCTGGGTCATGAATATTCCTAACAGAAACGCCACTCTCTATGAATCGAAGTTTCACAGACTGAGTGCCGCAACGCAACAACGGCGCGAGCCAGGTAACATAGGTGAGGAAACATGCAATTCCCCATAGAAAAAAGGAAAAATATATATGGGAGTTGGACATATAAATCCTTTTCTATCCTGTTGCTCAAACCAGCATCACCCAGGAATCAAGAACCGGAGGGGTCGCAATAAAAAAAGAGTTCTGTTGGAGACCAACCTAGATGGGAGTCTGGACGGAGGGGTCAGGGAAGAATCTCGAGCCGTTCCAACCCTTGCAGACCTCAATGGAGGCGTACAGGGGCAGCTCTCTGCCACCACTCCCCCCAACGGGGCCTCCTCCGCTTCTGCCGAACCCTCGTCGGCCAGCCCATCCGTCAAGCAGCGGGGAAGAAGGTAGGATGCGCAGGTCGCCGGGTGTAGCGCAGGCGGCGAGCCACCGCTGCCGATGGATAGCTCGGACCGCAGCACGGACGCCCGCATCTAGGGTTTGCCGCGACCCGCGAGGAATCAATGGTCGAGACTGCGACGGACTCCCGCCTTTGAGAAGCAAAGCGGCGGCGGCGGCGGCGTTTGGCTTGCAACCCCGGTCGTCCTCCTGAGATGGTCGGTGACGGGAGGAATCAGAGGCGAGTGGCTCGTGTGCTTCGAACTGGAGGAGCACGGAGAAGAGGGCGAGAGAAAGGGAACTCCGCACGTCAAAGGGAAAAAGAAACGAGGACCGACTCGAAGCGAGTCGGCTGTGGGACGCAAGAGAGGAATGATGCACCGACACGTGGGACGCTCCATTGCGCTCAAATTCCTGCTCGGTTAGATATTGTAGAGATTAGATGAACATCGGTAGTACTAGTGGTATGACAGCTGATTGTTGACATTCAAGAGAAACATAGCTCCATGAATTAGGGTCATCCATCTCTGAATCCCTTGCATAGTTTGAATGGTAATCTGTTTGTTAACTGAAACAGATGCAACATGAAACTTCTTTTTCAGCAAAGTTTATGTATCTTTGCTCAGGTGATTCCCTGGTCTCACCGGACAGTACTGCAAAACGCCCCTTCTAGTTATTGTTGGTGACCAACAACAAGCCACACTCTGTTTCCTCCGAGAAGCGACAGCCGGCACGGGTGGCGCAGCGAGTGGTTCAAACTGCGGGAGGTGAACCAGGTTTGTCCCCTCAGCTCATCCATCTCTAAATCCTGGAATGTGAATGGTGACTTGATTCTGATCGAATTGCAGGTCGTCATGTCGTCGTTCGCCGGCGTGTCTGTGGTCACCGAGGGCAAGAATTGCACTACGTCAGCCATTGACGTCCGCACGGACAGCGGGTACCACCTGCTTGTGGTCAAAGGCTACTTGCGTACCTTGCAAGAGATACCCAACGGAAAAGAAATATGCTCTGCGCCTTTCAAGGTAGGAGGCCATCAATGGTGCATATGGTACTGCCCTAACGGTTACAAGCCGAGTTCTGCTGAATTCATCTCCTTATATATTCGCCTTTGGGGTGACGATGATGAAGTGGAAGAGCTCGCAGAGGCCAAGTTTGAGTTTAGCTTTGTTGACGAGGTTGAGTGTCAAAAGCCGATGTACATTCATGCAGAAGAACCTCACAGCCTTGCCAGCAATGGTGATCTCCATGACTCCATGGCTACTGTCAGTTTATGAAAAGAGACGCCCTTGAACGATCGCCTCATCTGAAGGATGATTCTTTTACGATCCGGTGTGACATTATGGTCTGCAAGGATCCCAACACGTCCAAAGATGCTGTTGGCACCCTGACTGACATACACCAGCATTTTGACCATCTCCTTCAAAATAAGGTTGGTGCTGATGTGACATTTGAGGTCAACGGTGAGACATTCGCTGCACACCGTTGTGTGCTTGCAGCCCGATCAAAAGTCTTCATGGCACAGCTCTTTGGCCCCATGATAGAGAGCAGTACGTCCAGTGTCATACAGATCAAAGACATGGAAGCAAAAGTGTTTGCGGCTTTGCTTAGGTTCATCTACACAGATTCATTCCCACAGATGGACATGGACAACAACATTGAGGAGGAAGGAGGAAAAGAAGTGGAGGAAGGAGGAAAAGAAGAGGAGGAAGCAGTGGAGGTTGAGGGAGGACAAGAAGAGGATGAACCAGAATATGGAGTGTGGCTGCAGGCCTTGTTTGTAGCGGCAGACAGGTATGATCTCCAAAGGCTCAAGCTCTTATGTGAAGAGCGCTTGTCCAAGAATATATGTGTGAGCTCGGTGGCGTCCACTGTTGCTCTAGCTGAGCAGCACAACTGCCACGGATTGAAGGAGGCATGCTTAAAGTTTATCCAAATCCAATCTATCCCGTGTTTGGAAAAAGTAATGGCGACTGATGGCTGGGAGCTTATAATTACGACATATCCCTCTGTTGTGAAGGAGATCATTGCCAAGTTTGCGTCCAGCCAGATGGACAAGAAGAGGAAGCGGTAGAGGATGTAGTGTGGCTGCAGGACTTGAAGTACTACTAATATGCATGTATATATGGCATGGGATCCTCTAGGTAGATTGTAGTCTGCGTGACTTGCTTTTGTTTAGTCATGTCATTTGCCTATATGCTGAACCAGAAAGGTCCAACATATGGGCAAATATGGATTGGATGGTTATTTCAGGTGTAAAGGTAGTGCAAGTTCCTTAGCTAGTCGTTTCTCTGTGAAATGTGTCGTACATTGTTGCTTCGTGCCTTCCCGTGTCATGTAAAACTCTTTCTGGTGGTTATCAAGTAGAACTGCAAAGATGTTTTATGGTAGGTAGGCAGGCTATGAACCTTTTTTAGATGTAGTCATGCAGCTGTTTGTTTGAGCTGGAAGTTGTTTTTGGCATGAAGTGAAGGATTAAGCCTGTGGAGGTGGTACTTGTTTTTGACTAATCTCTTGTACAATTTCGAGCCTATGATCTCTAATAATGCTGCTAGACCAAGGAGAGTATGCTTTCATTTTTTATCCTTGTTTTTGCACAGCTGGACTGTTTTTGTACTGATTCTTGTGATCTATCAGTTTCATTAATATAAACTTTATTTTGATCCTAGTGATTCTAGAGTAACCATCTTTATTCTGCTGCTGTTTTGTTGTTACAATCCCTGAAATTTCACATCTAGCTGAAGATATGTTTCAAATTACTTCATGTAACTGGTTTCCTTTTGAAACTTCTCATCGCATTCTCTCAAACTTTATATCACGTTTGTTCTGAACTAGAAAAATGTTGTGCTCTTCTTCTGCCACTGTAAGCTTCTTTCAGTTCAACAATCCTAGTGTAGTACATACTTTGCGCGCCCAATAGAGTGTTTCAATTCGATTCATGCTCCTGATCGTTTGTATTCATTGTTTGTGCTTTCTTAATTCCATATCAATCGATCCTACAGGTATACAAGATTGGAGGTAAAAAGGACTGCATTTAGCAAAACTATGTACTCCCTCCGTCTCAAAATAACTGTTTTAGATTTATCAAAAAGTAGATGTATCTAGACATGAAACAAGTATAGATACATTCACTTTTGTACAACTTTGAGACACTTATTTTGGGACGGAGGGAGTATCTGAGGTCTCGGTTTATTATTTCTGCACCCAAATGGATGATTTCAGCTTGAAATGGTTGCTGTCAGTTTGGGCCAGAAAAGTTTACAGTTTTAAGAGTTGACAATGCAACTGTAGAGTCCAAGATGCAGATATCGTTCTCCTTGGCTAGTGCCTTTTGTTTAAAATTGTTGGACCTGCCTTTAATTTGTTTTGTGCTAGCTGGTGTACTCAGCTGTTGATGGATAAAAGTAACACAATCACATCACGATTTCTTCAATGAACTATGAATCTAAATCCAGCATATTATGGAGATAAGTAGATTTACATAACCATCGTGAAATCACCAATAATTCACACGGGAAAAAAATCGTTATATATGTTCAGGATGGTCACAAACTCATCTCTCAGAAAAGCATAAGGCTGAGATTAGTTAACAGTTTCATAAATATACAACAGTGGGAAATGTTGATCGACTTAGCAAATTTCAGTAAATAGGAGTATTTAACTATTCCGTAATTTAAATTCAATTATAGCACGATTTATAAGTTTGGAACACATGTCAAATAATTTGAAATGATCTGTTTTGTGATTCTTTGATGTAGGGGAAGATGCAGCATCAAAAACATGCTGTGCTGGGAGAATTTCTCACAATCACAAAACAAAACAAAGAATATATTCAATTTAGTTCCAGTCACCAAAGATCAACTCAATATTTATAACTCCGGTGCCATGAAAGGTAATTCCAACATCAATACAGGGAAATACTCCCAGGACAACGGAGCATACCACGAACTAACAACAAAATAAGCTGTGGCATAAGCTCAGTTCGCCAATTAATTATTTATGAGATCATTCATCATCATCATGAGTGAAACAAGTCCCAACCAATCAACCATACAAGCACGGTAGCAGCTTAAAGAGATGCACCAACTCCTGCTCCTCCACGGCGGCACTCGTTGAGCATGTCGAGGTAGAACTGGCACTTGCTGATGTCGCTTCCATAGTGGTTGATGCACTGCATTGTCGATGAAGAAGTCAGTTCACATCAGTAAATATTCATTCTTTGGCAAGAAACTAGGAATCCCTCAACTCGTTAACAGATTTGAATTCCTCATTGTTATAACAGTACTAACTTAGCATTGGGAGAGTTGATAAATAACACAAGTTATTATGAACCTAAAACACTACAGTAAAACAGAAGAATGAGGGATACAGTACCTAAGAAAATAGTTGCATAACACAATCAGAGCAAGTCAATATAAGCATAAAACAGTCATGAGAGAGAAGTTTGCAACAAATGGGGGGGGGCATACATCTTGGAACGCCTTGGAAGGGTTGTCGCATGAATCAGATCCAACAGTGTTGCCCACTGGAGTCATAGATGAAGCAGCTTCAGAGACAACAGTCTCATGCTGAATGGTACGGGGACCCATCACAGCATCAACAGCCCTGTGTGCAACAGCACTGCCAGTACCAAATGCCATACCTGAAATACATGTACAAGAAGAAATTGGTACCAACACTGTGAATATGATGCATTGGTTGGAAGTGTAGGAAGACACAATACCCTGAGCAATAGTGGACCCAATTCCGCTGAACATGCCACCACCACTGCTCTGGGTAGCAGGAGCAGGAGGAGGAGCTTGCCGGGCTGCAAGATTGATTTGCAAATGTCAGTCATGCAGTCACAGAAACATGAGAAAACAGAATTAGCAATGAAATTTGTTATCAATATGATTAATTTTACGACAAACCATGGTTAAAGAATAACGAGTAGGTGTTTGTGACATCAATTGCGCCACAACAAATGTCAACTGAGCCACAACAAATACTGTACTAGAGATCTATATGTAAAACAACCCCTAAATTGACTAAGCAGCTTGTCAATTCAGATAATGATTAATGAAGCAGGATTAAGTATGTACCTGGCTGCGGTGGGTTTCTCACGGGAGCGGCACGTGGAGCAGGGCGAGCAGACCTTCCTGTTAAGACCATGGCAAAAATGAGTATAAGAATCGGTCTAAGAAGGGATGAACACAAAATCTCATTGCAACTGTAACTTCAGGGTCAATAAATGGCCATCATGCAACCACAATTCAAAAGATATATTTAGTTACCCAGGGTAGTTACCCAGGGTGACAATGGTATAGAAGCAGCACTTTAAAAAAAAGTAACACGATATCTAGGGTGACAATGGCACAAGCAACACAGGTGACAATGGCATAGAGCAAAATAATCATGTACAAGCGATTGTGACTAACAATAGCCTACTATAAGAATACTAGAACAGATGATAAATAATCAATTAATATCAGAATCAGTCTAAGAAGGGATGAACACAAAATCTCATCCATTCCCTCAAAAGATTACATTTTATTATGTGCCCCTGTCTGAACCAAATGCAGATATTCAAATTACAACAAATGGTTATTCAGAGGCACATCAATTTTATGAATACGCTCGAGGAATGAGCAACACAAATTATTGCAAGGCATGGACAAAAGTAACCATTAATGATGAAATTATGCTACGCATAAGTTAAAGTGTCCACAAAAATTCTGAGGTTAGACACTGAACAGTTAAACAGACATAAAAGGAAGGAATGGAGATGGAGTAAACAACGCAATGTGCAAGGCTGCTCAAAGGAACAGGTCTTTAAAAGATTGTTGTTCTATTTGAAACACCCTAAGTGACGAGGTCACAGCATCTCTATATGCCCCCTAACTAAACCAAAATAGTATGCATAACTATAATGGCTACTCAAGAAGGCAATCAGCAGACAAGCAAGAAAACAATAAACAGCTAATGCTCTCCAATCGCCAAAACAGATGATCAACAGCAATCAACTAAACCTAATAAGCATTGAACATTAGCAATCAGAGAATAATTGATGTCAAAAATTGCTGGGATAACACAGTCCAACAGAAACTTCTCTATTTGCCCCTTAACTAAACCAAGATAGTATGTATGAGCAAAACGTCTACTCAAAAAGGCAAACAACATATGCAAAGCAATTATGACAGTTTATTAAAGAACCTAAGAACAGTAAAAACTTCTAATGTAACAGTAACTGACACAGACAGCACAACATTATGAAGACAATCATGAAATGTCTCAGGCTGCTTGGGGAGCACATCTAGTAAAATACAGATGAGTTGCCCCCTCAAAAGGCCTGGAAGAGCGTGATATGCTCAATTCATATGTGCCTCCTAACTAAGCCAAGAAGGTATTGAGAACCGTAATGGCTACTCAAAGAGGCACAGGTGACGCACCAGTCGACTAACTACAAAACAATCACCACGCAGCATACAGGCACGCATATAAATTTGAAGGATTAATGACTGAACCGCACAAGAGCAGATGATAAACTATCGAACATATATGAATCCATCTAAAAAGGGACCCCGATGGAAGTCAGGATCCTTTTCATAAAAAATGAAGGATTCAAACTTGTTATATGCCCCTGTCTGAACCGAATGAGAATGGGAATCTGCAATCGATTATTCGAGGGCAATAGGTCAACTACCGATTAGGAAATAGGGATTCGTATATATGAAATCCGTCAAAGGAAGGACCGACAGAAATCATGCCCTTTATTTTAAAGGAAGAGGGTTTCATTTTGTTCTATGCCCCTGTCTGAACCGCCTGGAAATGGAGAAATGTCCGCAGCCGATTATTCGAGAAGCAATCGGTTCTGTGTTGACCAAAGAAATGGTTCGTATTCACAAATCTACGAACAGCACGGGCAGCCTATGTAACATCTAGGGTAGATCCAACCATTTCCGCGCCTAGATGCGTCAAATCCAATCCAAAATACAGCAAATCAGCCGGATACACCTACTCAGATGCGCATATTCAAACCGAGGACCGAATCGACACGCCAAAATCCAGAACCGAGGACCGAATCTACACGTCAAAGGAAAACATACAGAAGGAAGGGACGGGATGGCTACCTCCTCCGCTGCGGCGAGGCATGGCGGCGGCTGGAGCGGACGGCGGAGGAAACCCTAGGTAGAGGCGGCGCCGGGAGGGGAAATGGATGAACAGGGAGGCAACGGATCAGAATGGTGAGACGCTGGTACAGGTAGCGGCCTAGGGTTCGGTTTTATAGCCGCGGAGGGATCTCGAGTTTGGATTTCCTTTTTCCTCCCCACCTTCTTGCAAGACAAGCAAGCTGACAGGTGGGGCGTGTGCTGTGGTAACGCTGGATGACCAGTGGGACCATCGTACGCGGTGTGTGGCTACGAGGTGACTGTACCTTTTTTTTTTAGATGTAGTACTACCATTTTTTTTGGTGAGGAGACTACCATTATCCACCGCGAGGAGCGTATGCTTGGAACACTCTAGAACCCACCGGTTCATTCGGGTCGCTGAACGATCGATCCTTTTTTTTCTGCCCCAAAAAAGAGACGAGTGCTTTCGTGTGACCGACGGACGACCCGATCCTGATTTGGGATCCAGAGTAATTCGACCCGTGGGCCGTGACTTGTGAAGCCCATCATGAGCACCCTAAGGAAAGCTAGAGAAACAAAATATATTTGTGACATATAATGTAGCAATGTAGTCATCCTCGATTCAAATAATATTGTGCATATGATACCAAATTTTAGATAATATCGACATACTCCCTCCGTATAAAAATATAGGAATTTGTACCTACTTTCTACACACATGTATCTAGACATGTTTTAGTGCAAGATGGTCGCTAAAACATGTCTAGATACATGTGTGTAGAAAGTAGGTACAAAGTCTTATATTTTTATACGGAGGGAGTAGTTGATAGGAGACGGGGTCCTCTAACCTAAGGGATAACGTGGGGTAGAAGGTGGAGTCGTCCGGGTCGAGATTGAACACGGCGATTTACCCAGCTTCGGATCTCACGGCGGCGGCGAGATCCTACGTGCTGCTATAAATCACTATATGGCAATAGCCGTGATCAGGTTACAATGAGGGTATTGAGCGTATCTGATTGTTGCGTATGTGTTGCCCTAAAGGCTTCCCTAGGCCAGCTTATAAAGGCGGCCAGGCCTAGAGCTTACTAGGAAAGACTTAACCGGCACGGCTTCTGGCTCCTCCTTGTGCTCCAAGTCGGCTGATCGCTGGGCCTCCGTCTCGGACCTTCCTTTAGCCGGCATGCCTCCGTCTTGTACTTTGGCTAACTGGGCCGCCCGGTAGGCACAAGCCTTCACCACCCGTGGGCCACCCTGGTATAGCCGGATTGATCCATGTTAGAGATACCCCTACTTGGTATATCCCCAACAGGGGAACCCTTCCTCCCTTGCCCAGGCGAGGGCGTCGTCCCGCAGTCGGCAACCATACGAATGGCGGCAGAGCACAAATGAAAGTCGAGACCGACCGCTCAACATCAACACCAGAACCTGGCGCTACTACTCAAAGAGCCACCGTCACAAACACATCACAGACCCCCAGGACCCACACCCTCCCGAAGAGTCGCCGCAACCCGGCCAGAAGCCGCGGGTTTTCACCCGGGATTTGAGGGGGAGGAAGGGAGGGGAGAGGGAAGTGCAAGCCTTGACAACATCTTCAGGAAGGGGAACAGCGAGGAAGCGCCGCCGCCGTCATGGTCGAACACGACCAAGGGTTTCCCCCGATTCCACATCCTGCCCCCAGCTACTCCGACACGGCCAGAAACGAACGTTCGGGAGGAGATGTTATCGTTGTCGAAGGACGAAGTCTTCCAAACCTGTCCGCAGCTACCGGAGACGCCACGCACCACAACCACCTTCACCTTCCTCCCCGCTACCCGAGCAGCCACGGAGACCAGGCATAGCACAAGCAGCCACCACCCCGCCGAAGAGGTCGACGCCGCCCACCAGCCCAGGGTCCTCGTTCGGCTTCCTAAAGCCACCAACGAAGAGACCACCAGAGCACCTCAACCACCACTCCTCTCTAGCCCGAGACTGGCCAGATGAAGATCGGTGCCACCCGCCACCACACTGGGGGGAGCGACCACTAGAGATGTCGTGAAGGAAGGATGGGCGCGGAGGAGTATAGGACACACTAAGCCGCCTCTTCTGCGGCGATGAGTCGGCGAGCAGACCCCCACACAGCAGCCGTCCTCCATGCCACCACGCGAGAAGCCAAGACGCCAGATCCCCGCCGCCCCTGTCACCATTGTCGCGCGACCATGTCTGGCAGCGCCTCTGGGGCGACGAGGAGGGGGGCGGGGGTTGGCGGCGGCGCGAGGCTAGGGTTTCGCCCCCTCGGTCGCCTGGAGGAGACGACTCGAGGGGAGTAGGCGTTTTTTGTTTCCAAACTCATATGAGACTAAATTGTATGGTTCGGTGTTTACTAAGCCAAACCAAAAACATGAGGTGGCAAAACGAACATGTGGATGCACCGGTTAGTCCACGTATATGCTAGGAGATTGGCTTACAAATCTTCTTTGCCACCAATACTGGCAAGGTGCATCTCTAGCCGATCCCTTACAGAATTAACCCCCTATTTTGAGGAGTTAACCACATCCTAGATGATCTCTTAAACCCTCAGGGAACAAATTTAAGAGTTGGTGATGACCTTGTAGTTCAGGAAGATTTTGATCCCACGAAGACTTAGGAATATGCTTTTGCGACCACACCAATCTGGTACGTGTACAAAATGATATGTAATTATCGGTGGTCACAAAACGAGGAGGAACATCGGGCATAATTGATAAGTTGGGAGCAGATGATGAAAACCAAGGGAAGAGGAAAGTCTTGGATTCAATGATCTTGACTCTTAACATGGTTGTGTTGGCAAGATAGTGTCGGTGCCTTTTGCAAGCCCCTGAGTCGCTTTGTAGTCAAGTTCTTCGAGCAAAATATTTCAGCCACGAAAACTCTTAAACACAAAGCCTGTGTCAGGAATGAGCTACATTTGGAGAAGTGTGCTAAAAGGATTGGAAGTGCTGAAACATGGTCTGATCTGGCGAGTGGGGAACGGACAACATATTGACATATGGAATGATTTTTGGATCCCAAATGGCGAGACAAGAAAGCCAAAAATAGTGCAGGGTTACCACATTGTTACAAGGGTGTTCAAACTGATGGACCCTGGGATGCAACTTGCTCGAGAATGTTCCATGTGGATGATGCGAAGGCAATCCTCTCTATCCGAACATGTGAACACGAGGAGGATCATTTAGCATGGCACTATGACAAGAGGGGTGTTTTCTCGATGAAATCGGCGTATAAGTTCACGTCAACATGACCAGGCGGCAGCAAGCATTTTGCAGTTTTTTATGGCCTCGTTGGTAGTCCATGGCAACATGTAGTGTGGAAGAAGATATGGAAGCTGGAATGCCCCACAAAAATCCACCACTTCTTTTGGAGACTTGGCCACAACAACCTCCTTATGCGAATGAATATCAAACGACACCATGTCGTGCTGGACATGAGATGTGTTGTATGTCCATCATCATCTAAAGATGAGGGACACCTCTTTGTCCGCTCCAAGACTGTTATGAAAGATGTGGAAATCAACAAAGATGGAAGAAGTACGCATAAGCCTACTATGGTGCAAATATGCAATGCATATGCTTGAAACACTACTAGCAATTGAATGAGAATCCGGACTTAAAGCTGTGGCACTACCGTTGTGTTGGTGGAGCGATCCCAATAAAGAAAATAGGGAGAACGGTGCCTGAAGATGGACGAGTTCCAATTTCAAGTGCCCCGGTTCAGCTTTGAATGGAACAAGTTTTGTCAGCTCAAACCTGGCATGCCCGTGATTCAAAGTGGCATCCCCAACGAGTGGACTGGATTATGATCAATGTTGATGGCTCCTATGATTGACAACAAGGCAAATGTGGATGAGGTGCAGTGGAACAGACCATGATATCAAGCTGGTGTTCGCAGCTACCGGTGCAATCCTGGATGCGAGCGAAGCCCTCCGTACAAGGACTGAGGCCTGATCCAATCTACCAAGATTGTTGAAGGCATGCGAATCGGCAAACTCCTGTTCGTCCCTGATTGCATGAGTGTTGTCCGAGCTATGGAAGAGAGATTCCATAGATTCTTTGATCTGTCGCCGTTGCGTGCTCTGTTACGAGAAGCAAAAACACAATTAACATTACTCTCTTCCATAGCTTTTATTGGGTATCGCATCATGTATAAGCCCCACGAACGTGACAAACCAGTTTATATACTTCCGGGTTCCAGGGCTCCCTGCTATTTAAAAAAAAATTAGCCAATGATATATCCCACGAAACTGCAAAATATCAACTTCAAATACATTGTATTTTGTGCTACACAAAAATGACAAAATTATGCATATGAGTATGCATATTTTTAAATCTCGTTTTATCAGATTTGTTATTTTTGTGTAGCCCAAAATATAAAGTATCTCAAACTGAAATTTACACGTTTGTGGGATATATCATTGTCTATATCCGTACTTTTTCAGAATTTTTTAAACTCACAAATAAATTTTTCAAAATTTTGAAATAAAGGGAGGGGATCGCGCGAGAGCCCAAAAACACTTTTCGCCAATTCTCTGCCATGTCCGGCCCACGTAAAGAAAAAGCATGAACCTTAAGGACTCCAACGGGCCGACGCAAACGGACGCGCGTTTGTTCCGCGTTTGGTCCGTTTGCGTCGGCAACAGGACGCGCGTCCGGGCCAGGTCCGCCCCTTTTCGGCCACTGCGCCCAACGGGGCCGACGCATTGAGTCCGCTTGGCACTTTTTTCCCAAACTTTTTTTTAATACTAGGATTACATTTTTAGAAACTGAAATTACATAGTAAATCTAGGAATTCCTCCTAACATTAAACCCTAAAACCTAAACCTAAACTTGAAGAAAATTAATAACCGACCACCGGCCGGCAAGGGGAAGATCAAAGAGGGGCTCCGGCCTTGAGGAACGTCACGCAGCATGTCCGTTCTGCAACGGATTTGCTGGCTCTTCCTTCATCGCGGCCATGGCCAGCCCAGGACTGGCTGACTCATCTTTTTTGATCATTTTGTAGCTACGAAACACGTAGCGGGTGCCGGTATTAGTGGAAAATGAGCCGCACATAGGCGGCCACGCCGGCGGGGGTACCGCACCACTTGGATCAGTCGATAACTGCTCCATTGTCGGCCACGTCGGCGGCCGCGGCCGCCTTGGCCTCGCGGTGCCGTTTGCGGCGCGCCGCCCGCGCAGCGGTCTCGATTGCTCTGCGCGTGTTCGCAAACTCGGCCTCCACCGCCGCGTCGGCGCAGGCGCGCGCTGCGGACATGAACGCGGCCGCCCTCTGCGCGTTCAGCTGCATGTGGGCTGCCTGCACCGCCTCGTCCTCGGTGCTAGGGACACAGCCGCCGACGCCGATGGGAGGCTCGGGCTCGGGCGGCGCGGTGCCCGCCGCGACCGCCGCAACTCCGGCGGCGTACACGTACTCTTCTTCATCGTTGTCGATGCAGTCGAAGTACGCGGCCTCCGCCGCCCTTCTCTCGTCGGGGTGCTGGATCATGCCGGGCCATGCCGGGCTGGTCGGCATCCGGCGCCCGCTGCCGCGCGCGCTCCGCCTGGTCCAGCAGATGCTGCGGCGCCGGCTCTCCAGTCATTCCGGCGCGTGGATCTGTGGTTGGAGGTGGTGGCCCCCGTGGTGGGGGAGGAGAGCTCTAGGGTTTGTGCTCTAGGGTTCGCCCGACCGGCTCCTTTTAAAGAGCTCCACCGCCCACAGTTATTGCGGGTAGGTGGCCGCTCTAGCCGTTGGGGTCGATGACATGCGGGGCCAGGGCGGACACGGGGAGGACGCAGGAGCGCTCCGCGAGCGTCCGGGGCCGACGCATCGGTGGCCCAAATTTGGACAGGAATGCGTCGCGGCGGACCAAAAAACGGACCGCGGTCCGTTTGCGTCGTCCCGTTGGGCCGTGTTTTTGGCCCCCGCGGACAGGAACGGAGGCGCGCGGACTCGATGCGTCGCCCCGTTGGAGTCATCCTAAGATACCGCAAGTTAGGAGACATTTATAACTAATCATCCTGACCTTCCGTCTTGTCTCCGACGACGGATATGCCACAAGCCGGAGCCATGATTCTGTACAAAACCAAATCCAGGGGGAAAAAAACCCTAGCAAAGCCGTTACTATTGTCAGAATCCACTTACCCGGCGGCGACCACGGCTCGCTGCCGGAACCATCGTCGTCGGCGGACCCCGTGCGGCCGCCTCCTCTGCGACTCCGGCCATGGTGAGATCCGGACCTCTCCCGCAGCGCCCCCTCTGCCCCCTTTCTTTATTCCGTGTTACTCACTCACTCTCCGGCTCTCCTCCGCGCCTTCGCAGTTCTCTATCGCGGCCATCAACGAGAGCGACACCGTCGGCCAGTGGGAGCCGCTCGCACCGACCAAGGAAGCACAGGCACGAATCCTCTTCTCCTTCCTCCCACCCGTTTCTCTCTGAGCATGCTATGTTCCTGATTCCTAAAATTCCAGTCCGTTGATTATGTAGCTGGCGTCTCGGGTTAGGGTTTTCAATTTTTGGGGTGCATTGTGATGGGTCAAATGGGTATTATGTGATTAAATGTGGCGTGATTTTTTGGCAAGCACCATAAGCCGTGTCCTGGTGGCGCGTCATTGACGACCCCGGTGCTTCATTTGCGGTTTTAGTGAGGTTGTGGTCTCTTCTAGTTCAGCACCGAGGATAATTCAAAGCGGTTATTTTTCCTTTGGTGCTTCCTTTTTGTACCATCCTCAAAAAGTGAGACCGCATAAGATTCCAATGTTTGCATTGTCAGGATTGCAGGCGTAGGAGGACAATAAGGTAGTTAGATCTTTCAGGTCTAAGTTAGTAGTCTTGATGTTGAGTTAAACAATGTATTACTCTACCTCCGTACCAAAATATAAGATGTTTTAACATTTTTCTGATACGGATGTACTTAGACGTGTATTAGTGTGTAGATTCACTCAATTTAGCCCCTATGTAGTCCACATTAAAAGATCTAAATCATCTTATATTTTGATACGGAGGGAGTAGCATGGAATTGATTTTTCTTTTTTCTTTCGTAATAACTTTTGTAGCTGTGATCCTTCTGCAGAAAAGTTAATGGTAAAAATGTGTTGGCATCAAAGAACTTCATGCACTGAAGAAAATTTGTTGGCTGAAATATGGGCTTTTATGAATACTAGAGTTTCGTAAAACACATTAAAATGGGAAAATTAACATGTGACAATGGTTTGTGGCGAGCTTAGACCTTAAAAATTGAAGAACTTGTTAATTTACTATACAAAGTATTGCACAATGCATGAATGCACTATCACCACCCAATAAGTTTTGGTCTTGATGGTTTTGCATCCTTGTAGGATGGTATAAGAATGCGTTTCTCGAGTGATTTAGGTTCTCCCATCAAACATTGTAGGAGTATTTACTATTTACAGTTTAGATGCTTAATCCAAGTGCCACTCCTGTATGTGGTAGGAGAGATATGCAGAAGAGCTTTTGGTTTGTTGCACCAGCATCTTGATTAAGTGTCTGAGAAGGATCCCTGAAGGACTAATTTCAGCCATTGAATGTATCTGATTATGTGGATTTTTATTGCCACTGTGTTTCTTGTGGACAAAAAAATATTTGGATTATTTCAGAAAACATTCTATACTTTAATCTTGTATCTTTAGATGAATATTAGTTATGCATAGTTAGTGTTAAAAGTAACCAAGGATTATTTGTCGCCAAACTCATTATCCTGATGTAACTATGCTGGTCTCAGATTACAGTGCAATATGAGTGATAGTTCGTAGTTTAATAAGATGAACTGTTGTTTAATGAACTAAACATTACATGCGGTCATATGTTTTTTGGCCACGTGTATAACAATTCATCCCAGACTTACTGCGGATGGGAGGGTGTGTGTGCCTGTAGGCAGGGGCGGAGCTACATGGCGAATGGTTGAACAGGCACCCCGGCTCAATTTTTCCCCTAGCAATTAGTCTACAAAATCGGTCGTTGCACCACCCTAGCTCATGTAAAGTGCAGCCCTTGTCTTGGAATACAACAGTTAGAAAAACACATACTCTTTTGTGAACCCCCGTTGATCTTAGTATAGCTCCGCCCTGCCTATAGGGGCACCTAAACTACATCCATCAGAATATTCCAGCTACTGTTTGGTTTTGATTTGTTAAGCTAGAAGAAGCTAGCTGTCAGCCTGTCACATGAGAAGAAATGCCGCATATAGATTATTGCTGTCGAGGAACATGTTCGAGATTTCATTTTCTATGTCACCACTGGATTAGAGCGTTCAAATATACATGTTATTGCTTTTATCGTTGGAAGTGGAATTAGTGTAGATTGATACAAGAATACGCCAAATAGTTAGTAGCATGTTACTGAAGATTCTTGTTCTATTTTCACATCTCTGTATGTCAACATATCATGTTGATCCATATTTGATTCAATAGAAGTACTTCCTGTAGTTAAATATGCAGATAACCTTTTATTTGCTACTGAGTGGCTAGAAGCTTGAAAGGGTATCCCAAAGCTTGCAACAGATTTTGATCAAGTCTTTGGCTGATTTCATTCTTCTAATTCCCTTCTCGTGGAAAAGCTGAACTTTTGAGTTTTAGAACCTCTTAAATATGGTTGTCAGGATATATTTTTATTGAAAGAACCTATAAATGCTGTCAGGAATCGGCACTTTCTCATAAGTACCATGAGGGGCTCCTCAAGTTGCAAGAAAAAGACTATGCAAAAGCTTGTGAACTTTTGGAGGATGTTCTGAAGGATCCACTCATATCCGAAATAAAGGTAATCTCACGAGGAATATTTCAAATGTTCTTTTCTCGCCTCCTCCATAACAGCAGGTTGTTCATTTCAACAGGTCGAGAACATTGGCAGTGATCAACATCTGCTGCAGCTAAGGTTTTTTTTCCCACTTTTTTTATAATGTTCATGTTATATATACTGCTTTTTATTTGCCATTCTAAATGATTATTTTTTGGGTTAACCTCCTGGACTAACATGGATGTTAACTGCAAAATTGGATAAAACCAAGATAGTCACTATTCACAAACAAATGTTATTTCAAAAAGTTATGTTCACTTTTATAAATAAAGATGTCAATTGGTGGTGGTGGCCCGTTCACCCTTGCTTCACCACATGTTTGATCTTGCATATATGGTTGGGATGCGGGCCTTTGATCTGGCACAAGTGGTATATTTTCTATTTTTCTTTAGTTCTATAGAATTTTTAATCTGTAACAACATGGTATTGTGCTAATTATTTCAAATATACCAATACTGACTTTCTTAATGGTCACTTCGCCCATATGAGGAATCAAAATGGTGTATCATTTTTAGTAAGTAACTGATAATCCTATCCGTTCATAATAAAATCATAGTTCACTGCTTGCATATCATAACATGCTGAAGCCTGAAGGTTTATTGTAAAGCACATCGCACAGTTGGTCTTTGTCTGGACTCTTGGATTAGACATAGCAAGCTAATTCCCAATGGCTGACTGATTTGAAATGTGTGACGCTATTATTTGCTGTTCAAATGCTGATGTGCCTTCTTAATTGCACAGGTTCTTGACACTGAAAAACCTTGCATCTGTTTTCCTTCAGCAAGGGTCAAAGTTCCATGATAATGCTCTCCGCTGTTACCTACAAGCTGTGGAGCTTGACTCAAACGATTCAGTTGTATGGAATCATCTTGGAACACTCTCTTGCAAGATGGGTTTGCTGAGCATATCAAGATGGGCATTTGAGCAAGGGCTTCTATGCAGTCCAAACAACTGTATGATGTCCTTCTCATTTCATTTTTCTTTTTATTTTATCTGGTACTGTTTAGTTCAACTACCATATCTTAAACTTGTGATACCTGATTTTGGATTCTCATTACCTTTGGATGCTTTATATAGGGAACTGCATGGAGAAACTCTTGGAGGTCCTTATAGCAATCCGTGATGAAGTTGCATGCCTTTCTGTAGCAAATTTAATACTTCGGAACTGGCCATCACATCATCGTGCGTTACATGTGAAGAAGACCATTGAGAATCCTGAACCAGTGCCTTTTGCACCGCGGGGTATCGATATACTTGAACCCAAGCATGTCAGACTTGATTTTTCCAATAAAAGAAAATGTGATGATGATGAAATAAGTCGAGAAACGAAGAAGAGTAAACAGAATGCTACATTGCAACTCAACGAAGCCAAATGGACTGCCCTTTTAGATGGCATCATAAGTCTTTTGACTGCAAATAGTGGAGTTGCTCATATCACTGTGGATATTGTCTTATCTATAGATACATCCAAACCTGTGGAACCTGTTGGTGGAAGTGGAAATGATTTGTACCGTGATGGGGAAAGTTTGCCATCTCATGATTGCAAAACTACAGTTAAAGAGAAAGATGTTAATTCAGACAGGGAACATCCTCACGAAAGGCGAAGCAGACGCCTCGAGAGACTGCGAAGTCGCAAATCTGGAAAGGATGAAGATGAATCCAATGGCAAAGATATATCACATGCAATAACTCAGTTTCTAGATTCATTCATCCTGAAGGCGGCAAGTACTGCAGATAAGACTGATCATTCTGCAAATGCTGATACTTCTAATCTGGAAACTTTCACATATACATCCGACTGTGAGGCAGATGATGTTAAGCATTTTCTATTAAAGATGCAAAAGAATTATGGTCCTTGCCATATTGGCTATATGTTGTTGGAGGAGATAGCTCATCTTGACATACCTTTTCAAGATTACTTTGTTAACATCATTGAACTAGACAAACTTACTAGAGTCTGGTCTCAAGATAGATCTGCACTGTGCAGTTTATTTCTTGCTGAACTATACTATGATCGTGCTCTATGTTCTGGAAGCCCATCAGCATCCTTGGAGCTGTCTGATTCTTCTTACCATCTTTGTATGATCATCAAGTCAGTAGCTATGGAATTACCATTCAGCACAATTGTTGAGAAAATGAAGTCCACCAGCTTCGATCTGGATAAGGAAAACTGTAGGGCAGAAGTATGTTCAAGTGATAAAACAGAAAGAAATGCTTCAGATATGTCCAAAAGCTCTGCAAAGGCTAAAGAATCAATTTTCATTAACATGCTTTGTGATGAAACATCTGAACACGATTCTTCTTCAGACACTGATCGTGTGAACTGGATTCGCTTCTTCTGGCTAAGTGGTTGCGTGTCCCTTTCAGAAGACTGCAAAGAAAGAGCTTATAAGGAGTTCAATGTTGCTCTGTCACTCCTAAGAAGTAGCAGCGAAGCCAAAAGCAGCAGAGAGTTTATACCTCTACCTCACAACAAGCTCGTAAAATTTCTGACAGCTGATAGGATTCTGCGTGAAATTAACTTGATCAAGCTTGATTCTTTACTTTGGAAGAATGATGAAAATATCAAGAACATAACTCACATAGAGTTCAAGGAATTGCTTCCTCCACTTTTGCTTTCCACCAATGATGTCTATGTTGGCAGTGCATATGGTTCGCTGAGTGAAAGTGAGAAAGTGATTTCACTTGAGTTATCTGCCTTGGATGTCTTAATATCAGCATGCGAAAAAGCTCAACCAATGGACGTAAAGATCTATCTTGATTCTCACCGAAGGAAAATACATGTTCTTACTGTGGCAGCTGGCATGGTAGGAGCTATTGGCACCCGCAAGGGAAATATTTCAAGTGATGCGGAATTTGTGAAAGCAATGAACAGGAATTGGCTAGAAAGTGTTGTGGAAGCAGTCAAGGATGTATCTCGAAGTGCTAGTACAGCAAAAGAAGTTATTGATCAGTCTGATACTTCTGTAAGTGGTTTCTTCATTTGTTTGTGGATCTCCTTATCAGTCATTTTTTAGTTCAGACTTCACCATGTTGGGAATTCTAATTACCAGATTTCACTTTTATATTAATGCAATATAAGGATGTCAGTGTTCTCCACTCGGAAATTTCTAACTTTTTAACATGAGTATAGTGTATTAGTTAGAAGTCATTGTTAATTCTTTGGGATTTATGTAGCTTTTTGTGATGTTCAATAATATTTGCTATTTGGTAAACATTATAGCTCTATATGGCTGTTGTCGCTGCATTGAAGGGAAGTTGAAGTTTCAAAATTGGTGCATTTATGACAGTTAGAAGTTTCTAAATTTGGCCACTTGTATACCAATATAAACATCTAGAATCACCACGGAGAAAAATAAGTAAGCATATTTGTCGTAAATGTACACATATAATTACATTTTCTACTACCATATTAATCTCAGTGGTCAAACTATCGGACATAGTAGATTGGTTGTTCCGATAAGGAGCATTAAGTTTTCCATACTTGCAGCTACAATAACTTGCATATTTGATCGTAGTAAAGTCATTATGCTATCCTGATTTCCTAAGGTCGATTCCTGGTAAAAGGAGGCAATTCCATGCCAGAGAACCTCTGGCTAGGCATTCTACTGTCGCCTAGGCACACTTTTTTTACCTTGGAATTTGCTATGCTATTCAGTCTAAGATAATTTTTGTTGTGCTTCCTGTGTGTTCCTGCTTTGGTTGTTCTGTGGTAAGTAAAGTTGTTTATCAAAAGTGTGCTGGGATGGTGTGTGTTATTGAGTGAGTTGTAAGTGATGCTTATTCTAATTGTCATGGTCTATTGACCCATGTAAAATATAGTTTTGCCCTGATAGTATTGATAATTTATATATCCAGTAACAAGGGTAATGGATTTGTGTAATATATGTATTGTAAACAATCCAATGCATTTTGTGATAATTGCTTCGAGGCGTTGCATGTTCTAGTTAAATGTACTACATAGAATTACATATCTTCTATATTACCTGTATCAGTTATATTTGGTTCATTGGACCAAACGTCCATGCAATCTTTCTAGTCAGGGAAAAATCTTGTTATGGGTTGAAATACCTCTAATAGCATAACTAAAGTCACTGTTTGATATTCATATTTGCAGGATGGGGAAGATGGTCTGAGTTCACTAGTTTATATCATCGGTGGTATTCAGTCATTGCTCCTCAAAATCATGTGCGCTGCTGTCAAAATGATAGTATGGAGAAAACTCTCGTGCTCTGGAGCCTCGGATCAGGCTGACCAGTTAGAGAGTTCCTGCCTTGTAGATGCAGCCATTGCCTTTTGCAAACTTCAGCATCTTGATCCTACGATATCTGTCAAAACTCAGGTACATGTTACCTTCATATTACTAATACAGTTTGTGGTGTTGATTTTTCTGTTCAGTATCCACTTACTTTTGTACATCTATGCAGGTTGACTTAATTATCGCTCTCCATGATTTGCTTGCTGAGTATGGGCTCTGCTGTGCCGGAAGGGATGGTGAAGGGCAGGAAGGGACTTGCCTCAAGTTTGCAATCAAACATCTCATGGCACTAGACGTGAAGCTAAAATCTCAACTTAGTATGTTTTTCTTAGCAAAATTATTCTGGTAGACATGTTTCTTTGGCAACTAATAACTAGCATTTGTCGGCCTTCTCTTTCTTATATAGATCCAAGTGGGATGGAAGGAGATTCAGTTCCAGAAAATGACAGAACACAAGATACTGTAACTGATGAGCACTCTGCTGGTGACGATAAACGTAACTCTGATGATGAGGAAGAATCGGGTAGGCCTGGATTACCCTGACCGATTTCATAATGTGTATTTTTCTTTTTATTTTGTCTTAGAGAACTAGAGATCTTGCATAACGCCAGATAATGCTGGACGCTCCAGGGAAGGTAGAAACGTGAGGAAATTCCTTTTGACACTAGATTAAAATGTGCTTCCCTATTTGACCCTGGAAACTTTTTTCTTCCCTATTTGACACTGGGTCTAATTTTTTTTTCCGAATGTGACGCTGCCGTCCATTTTGACTACTAAAGGTGTTGAATGATACCTGAAAAGATGCTTTTGCCCATGGTGCAGTATGTGACAAAAAAATTTGCAGGGCCAAAACAACACATACATGAGGACAAGTCCACGCGTGCGTCACGTTTTTTGGGCAAAGGTCCCTGCATATATTAAAACAGAGTATACATGGAAACCCAGAAGTTTCCACCACCGATCACAACCTGGTACCAGATAAGGCAACAAAAAAAAGAAAATGTAAAACAGCCTCTGAGGGACCCGAATAAAACACAGAAGAAGCACACACATTTCTTAGATATAGCCACAGGCTTCCTTGGGAGCTCTCATGCGTTGTCGCCACTGACCAACACCAGACTTGCCGCCAGCGAGATGAAGTCTCGGCAGCTACCAACGAACCATGCTACCTAAGAAGCATAGGCATCCAATCGATCCAAAAAAGATACGGAGGTGATGAAGTTCGCCGCCGCCAAAGATATTTGGGGTGCACAAGGCATGACTGACAAGAACGGCAGACATCTCTGACATCATGTCCAAGCCTTGCCGCTGACACCAGGAGACCATCAGTCCCAAGAACAGCATAGCAGGCCTCCGGTGTGGAGGTTGAAGAGGGACAACGATGGCACAGTTAGTGAGAGCAGGCGGAGGAGGGACGTGTGCAGGTCCTTCGCGGCAAGCGACGCCGTCATGTGGACCAGCAACTGGCGGAACTTCTCGAGCTGCGCCATTGCGACCTGCAGCTCTGCCTCGACGCAGGGCCGGCCTCTCCCACAAGGCAGGTGGCCACGACGATGCGTTCTCCAGCGACTCGAAGACCAGCCTGCCCTCCTCCTCCCCGTAGGTGGGCACCTCGTCGCCCTCCCGGACGGGCGCGGCCATGGTGTTGGGGCAGTCAGGAGTTGGCAGAGAGAGAGAGAGAGAGAGTTCGATTGGGGCGACGAGTGGGATGGACGGTTTTGGTCTTTTTTTTTGCCTTGTATATCAAGGGGTAGTTCGGTCCATGACAGTGTCGTATTAGTAAGAAAATTTAGAACTAGTGTCAGATAGGGATGTAAAAAGTTTCCAGGACCAGATAGGGAAGCACAGTTTAATCTAGTATCAAATAAGGAATTTCCTCAACAAAGAATGTAGCTTATTGTTAGTGCGTATCCTGATAAATGTTCTGTTAATGCAGAATTGGAGGAAATACAATCAAGTATTGATAGTGCCTTGGACCAGGCTTTTTTCTGCTTATATGGTCTGAAGATAAACCCGGACTCCTGCAGTGAAGATGATCTAGCAGTACATAAAAATACAAGCCGTGGTGACTATCAAACAAAAGAACAGTGTGCTGAAGTGTTTCAGTATGTCCTACCATATGCAAAAGAGCTCTCTGTGAGTTTCTTAGTTTCTTACTTTCTTAACGAGGCGTTAGTCTCAGTTTGGTACGAAGCATCAAATACAACGAATAA
Source organism: Poa pratensis (assembly GCA_947311845.1). NCBI lineage: Eukaryota > Viridiplantae > Streptophyta > Magnoliopsida > Poales > Poaceae > Poa > Poa pratensis. The sequence continues at coordinate 77,053,844 of CAMZMU010000020.1, forward strand.
TTTATTTTCCATTCCTAATTTACCATTGCAGAAAACAGGGTTGGTTAAACTACGGAGAGTGTTGCGCGCTATACGTAAACACTTTCCACAACCACCTTACGACATATTAGTCAATAATCCTCTTGACAATTTCTTGGATGGACCTGATTCATGTGAAAAGACGCTCTGTGAAATTTATGGATCTGATGGATCTAGGGAAGCAATACTGAATGTACTGTTCCCAGGTGAAAGGGGCTATGAAGCATTCAAAAAACTTTCCACTGACAGGTGTTACATTTCTACTATGTTCCCTTCTCATGTGCTCTGAAATAGAATTAATAGAGAATATACGCTAACGACTTTTTCGACTAATTCATGCAGCTCTGAGTCTTACTCAGATGTTTATGGAAACCTGTATTACATCATCGCACAAGCTGAAGATATAAGTGCTAGTGACAAGTACACGGGTTTTGTGTTGAAAAAGGAAGGAGGAGAATTCGTTGAACAGAGTGCAAATCTTTTCAAGTATGATCTGCTGTATAACCCGCTGAGGTTTGAAAGCTGGCAAAAGCTTGCAAATCTATATGACGAGGTAATATTTATTACTTCTTCAGTCCAAGTTTATTAGGCCCTGATCCAAATTTGGGCTTTCCAGATTATAAGGCCAATTTCCAGCTCCTCTCTCTAAAACCACATCTCACATAATTGCAAGCCTCCCGTCCCAAATCTGCATTAACTGCGTTGAATGCATGCCCACCGTTCCAAATCTGCATTAATTGCAAATCTTGGTTCCAAACATATTGGCCAAAACGAAAAAAATGAAAACTTTTTTAAAGCGCTCAGTCTTTACCTTGCTATGGAGATCTCCAAACGAGCCTAAGATTACCCACAGTGGGGATGTCTAGGTAGTATCATGCTGCATTCCATGCATTCAAAAAGCTTACGTGTCACTGTAATTAACGATGAGAGAGGAGATAGTGGTATCATAGGTAGATACCGTAACATAATGCATTCCAATACAAAATGAGTCTACAAACCTAATAAATGCAATATTACATGATACTACACATATGTTACTACCCACTGTTGAGCAAGTAACATAGACTAGTATCATGTGCATGATACTACTATTATATGTTACTTCCCACTGTGAGCAGCCTAATAAACTTTGATGGAGTAGTTATACCATATGGTTGAAGTTGTTCCTTGTATATTAGTTAATTCTGTTGCATAACAAGTGTTGGTCATGCTACTTATAGGAAGTTGACCTGTTGCTGAATGATGGTAGTAAGCATATAAGCATTTTGGATTGGCGAACAAATACAGCTTTAACTCAAAGGGTTGAGGTGGGTCGTAGACATAGTCGACGCTGCCTATTGATGAGTTTAACACTGGCCAAAACTGTTCCAGATAAGGTATGTCCATCTGTTTGTTTTTTTCATACTCACCCATGAGATCCCTTTGTTTTATCTGTTGTTTGTCTTCCATTTTTCTTGATCAAACTTGGACACTGTTGGAGATGACATCTAATAACCTTTTTCAGGTTGAAATACATGAACTATTAGCCCTAGTTTACTATGACAGTCTTCAAAATGTGGTGCCCTTTTATGATCAAAGAGCTACTTTACCAGTAAAGGATTCAACATGGGATATGTTCTGCCGGCATTCTTTGAAGCACTTCGAGAAAGCTTTTGAACTCAAGTAATCTAACACACTTTACCTGTTTCCTCTTCATTATTTTGCTCTCCTCACATGGAACATTTTGATGATAATTTACTTCGCAGGGCTGAGTGGCTCCATGCATTTTATCTTGGAAAGCTATGTGAAAAACTGGGTCATTCCCCTGCTAAGGCATTTTCATACTACAGCATGGCCATCACGTTGAATCCAACTGCAGTTGACCCGGTTTACAGGATGCATGCATCACGCATGAAGTTACTTTATACTCGAGGGAAACATAATCTTGATGTAATACAGGTTTGTTAAGATGATATACATCAATTTATAAACAGCTTGAGAGATAAATGATATGCATCAGTCTTTTAGGGGCTATGCTAATAGGGTCAGCTACAAGACATATCAGCATCAACACCACATAAGGCATCTTGAATTCTTGATGTAATAAATAATGGTTCCAAACATACCATATAATTAGTTAAAGTTCTGGAACAGCATAGCTAATAGTTTCAGAGTTCAGCGACCATCGATCAAGTTTCTCATAGATAAAAAAGCCGACATACATAGGGTCTTGCTCAAAATGCCAACCAAACTAGTGTGTGGCTTTATGTTCTACTCCCTCCGTATCAAAATATAAGACTTTGTACCTACTTTCTACACACATGTATCTAGACATGTTTTAGTGCAAGTTCGTGTGCAAGATTCACACGAACCTTGCACTAAAACATGTCTCGATACATGTGTGTAGAAAGTAGGTACAAAGTCTTATATTTTGATACGGAGGGAGTAATATGGAGTACTAGTTGTGGGTTTGGGCCTAGGTGAAACGAGCTAATAAGAGCTCGTGAACTAGCCCGCAGCCAAGCCACTAACAAATGAGCCTGAGCGGGCTTTTAAGCTTCGAGTTTTTTGCCAGCCCTACCGGCCACAACCTAGCTTGCCTGGCTTTTTGGAAACTTGCCTGGTTACCGAGAGCTCAGATTTAAATATTTATAATTTATAATGTTAAAGTGTGAAGTTCTTTACTTTACGGGACATCCATCGTTCTGAATTTCAGTCAGAAGTTCATTCTTGTTGGTAGTTACTGTTTTACTTATTAAACACTACATCTGTTCCAAAATATACGATGTTTTGGTAGGCCACATTTTATATTTCTGGACAGAGGTAGTACTACTTAAGTAATAAGCAATTAGATATTAACTGTGTGGATTATTTGCTTTCTAGGTTGTTGCTGATTACACGTACAGCCAGTCGACAAAGGAAACTGTCTTAAGCATGCTGGGGTCTATAACTAGTGTCAAGCATTCATCCTCTGAACAGAACAACAATACTCTGGATGGTACAGAGGGAAATGAGTTTGTTGATCCCAGTTTGCTTGATAAAGTATGGCGCATCCTTTATGATGACTGTCTGTATGCCCTTGGTACTTGTGTGGAAGGGGAGCTAAAGCATTTCCACAAGGCAAGGTACAAGCTTGCACAAGGATTGTATAAAAGAGGTGAAGCAGGGGACCTGGAGCGGCTAAGGAAGAGCTCTCATTTTGTTTCAAATCCACTCGGTCTTCCTTTACAGTGAACATGTGGGAAATTGATGGTGCTGTTAGAAAAGGAAGGTAAAGTTTCTTTTGCTATGCAACTTCCACACTGATGTTGTCGATTGCTACAGCTTTTGTTTTAAATTGTTTCCTAAAGAATTCTTATTGTCCGTTGTTTCTTCCAGGAGAAAAAATCCAAGTATTGGTGTATCGAGAAAGAATCTGGAGGTCAGTTTATCAGAAAGTTCAAGAAAATTCATTACATGCATCAGGAAGTATATGATACTATACTTGAACCTGTTGGAGAAAAACTTGGACTTGTGGACTCTTGAGAGGGCATACACATATCTGCGAACTGACAAGAGGGTACCTCCTAATTACCAGCATGATGATTTTAGTATGTACCTTTTTCTGGATATACTATAACTATTTTTCTCTTTTGTAGTTTGCTCTATGTTTGGGTGATATTGTTCCTGTCGGTCTTGGGAAGTACCTTCAAGTTCTAACAGCAGCAATCCGTGATCCTGACATCCGTCGAGTTTCTGGTGATGCTTCTGTTGAGCAACTATATGAGAAAATGTTTGGTATATTCATGGACCATGTGAACTTGTGGGCTGATATAAGCAGCATACCAGAGGTGAACAGTCCAGAGTTGTCGGAAAGCAAACTTTACAGGTAAGTACTCTATCAGAGTGCAAGACGTTATTCTTTAAGCTAGATGGTTGTAATATAGTGCTTCCTTATGGCAGTTATATCCACCAATATATCCATTTGCTCGAGATTGATGTCCGAGTAGATGTTCTTGAAGGACTAAACGAGAAGATAAGAAAGCGTTTCAAGACACCTAAATTGTCAAATAGCAACTTTGCAAAGATTTGTAAGCATGCTTCTCTGTCATGGTGCCGGTGTATACTCATCAAACTGGCCTCAATTACCCCGCTGCCTGAATCCGTGGACACAGCCAAGCAGCCTGTTCCATTATCCAGTGGCCTTCTACTTTATGTTGATTTGCAACCTGATGAGCTCCTTATCTCATCCCCTGATGGGCCTACTCAATTCAAAGGTCTTGACATGAATTGGTTCGAGACACTCAACAGAATAAAAAACATTCCTATCAGACAGACATCCGAAGATAACATGGAGACTGCTGTTACTGTAATGAAGAGCACCTACAACTTTTATCGGGAGAGTTCCTGTGGAACATTTCCCTCCGGTATTAATCTCTACACAGTAACCTCATCTCAGGCATCTGTTGAAGGGGTACACCAAGCCCCTGGTATAGTTGATGTCCTTGACCTAAGCATTCCAAGGAAGCTTCTTCTGTGGGTATACACATTGGTTCACGGTCGATACTCCAACATATCCGCTGTTGTAAAGTACTGCGATGAGATGAAGGTATGGTCCGCACTGCTCATGACAGAACTACTTGCCATGTTGCTTTCATCCTTAACATCATTTTATTCTTGTTGCAGGCAAGAAATAAAAGAGGAACACCAACAGCGACAGCTGCACCACAAGCCACTCTTCCAGCACCGCACAGCTCTGTTTCTTCTCATGGTACTTCATGCAGCTCCCTGACATCCGGGCATATGCTGAAACCTTCGCTTGACCCTGATACGTGTTCTTTGTTGTGCAGTTACCTCTAAAGAAAAGAGCGTGCATACCGAACCCAGTGAAGGTCATGAAGCAAATCCTTCTGCTCAAACAGTGGCCAGTGCTCCTCTTCACCAAGAAACAGGAGGCATCACCTCACAGACTGGCACCGAGGCCCAGAAAGCCAGCACTGTGGCATCTCAGCTCGCCCGCAGCAGCTCATCCAGGGCAATGGAAAATTCTCAGGATGGTGGTGGTACAGCTTGATTGTACAGCATGCTTGCCCAGAAACCCAGCACTGAGGCATCTCAGCTCGCCCACAGCAGCTCATCCAGGGCAATGGAAAATTCTCAGGATGGTGGTGGTATAGCTTGATTGTACACCATGCTTGTCTGCTGCCCACATGAACTCCGTGGATAGTTCCAGTTTCGGATTACATTGAAGGCTTCGTCTTCCCTTGCAGCAGAAATATGTACTATGGTAGTAGCACAAAATGAGGAGATATAGAGTAGGTCTTATGTCTTACCATGTTGTATATTACTTTACCAATAGGTAGAGCAGAGAAGCGTGGCTAGGCTGTGATAAAAGGTTACTTTTCCACAGTTTTCCCTCTTGCTGAAAGAGTGGACATGGGTGTGGGGTTTTCATGTTGTTCTATCCTGATCTGGAATATAAAATCGGAAACTCCTGTAGGAAAACTAGGAGATTTCGAAGTTGTAAATAGGGCTTTGGCATGCTTCCGTATGGTGTATAAAGAAATGGAGCCCTTTTGGCACTCGTTTGTCCCACTTTGCAACGTTTTACTCAAACTTTTGGAATGCTCATATGTACAAAGATATTGCCGGTTGTACACTTGATCAAATCGGTCTCGGCCTCAGGCAATCTATTACATCACGCCGTTGGTCGTCCCTCTCACGAACATGGAAAAAATCCAGAGGGATTTTTGTGGGTGGGTTACACCTCCGTCTCCGATGTATTCCCTCCGTTCGCTTTTAGTCTACATTATAGAAAAATTCAGACAAATTAGTCTGCATTTATTAGTACTACTTTTGTACACATCACCATGCATCATAATTATGTTCTCACAAGAAACAAAACATCTCATTGGTTAAATCCATCTAATTAATGCAATCCCTGCATAGGAAAAGCAAACCAAGGTGGGACCCACCTAGGATGTAGACTAATTCCGAACAAATTTTGGAGCTAGAATATAGATTAAATCCAAACGGAGGGAGTAAATGCAAGGTTAACTTTTTTTTTGAGACAAAAATAAGTTAACTGGAATTGTTTGTCGCCCGAAGGAGCTTTTAATTTGAGAGGGCTCTGAGGTTTCACGGCCTTGGTTAGAGTGGAAATCCCTAAAAAGGCTTTTGGCTGGGGTTGGGCTTGACATGGAGCTCTTTTATGAGGCGACACAAATATCCATGGGTAATGGAGCTATTGTTGACTTTTGTCACTCTTCATGGCTTTTTGGCAGTTGTCCCGTGGCAATGCACCCAACTTTATCCACATTGTAGATGAAATAATTGGTTTAATGCTCTCCTTAATGAATTGGTCAAACTTTTGGAATGCTCAGATGTGCAAAATATTGCTGGTCGGTGTACTTGTATCAAATCGGTCTCGACCTCTTAGGCATCACATCACGCCGTTGGTTGTCCCTCCCATGTACATTGAAAAAATTCAGAGGGCTTTTTTGTGGTCGACGTCCACTAGGGTGGATTTCGGGTCAACTCAGACTCAACTCGTAATGATTCAGTTTAGTTAATGAGCTAACTCAACTCGTTAATAAACAAGCTCCAGACCCCAACTTGGCTTGACAATAAAAACTCGAGCTGGCTCGGTAAACTCATTAAGCTCGGAAATAAATGTCAACAATAGTGGAGTAGTCCATAATATAACATCTAGTTAAACATTCAAACATTGCTTAACAATCATTCTCCATAGCATAACAATTGATAGCATGATTAAACTCGTTTTCTTAATGAGCTAGAAATGTCAGTTTGTTTCAACTCATTTAGTGTCCGAGTTTGAGCCAAGTTGAGACGAGTTTCCGAGTAGTCATTAAGCTCATGACTTTCCAGTTTTATTTCCACCCCTAGCATCCACCTCTGTATCCGACGGTAAATGCAAGGTTTATTTGAAAACTGTTTGTCCGAAGGAGTTCTTAGAGCATCTCCAACAGATGCCCAACGACGCCGCGCCCAAAAAAATTTTACACGCCATTTTAGCTGTTTTAGCGAGTCGTAGACGAAATCAGTTTTTCAGACGCACAAAAATATAGCGCGCAGGTTGTAGCAGTTTACCAGACGCCCAAAAATACAGCACCACAAACTCGTTCTTCAACACATAGGTCCCTGACTTTTACACATGGGTCCCTGAAACTTACACATAGGCCCCCAATCGTTGGAGGCTTGGAGCAAGCTAGCTCGCACCCGCACCGGCCAACGCCGAAGGAGCCGGGGAGACCCAGGCGCGCTCGCCGCCGGTCACTCGCCGCCGCTGGCCGTTCGCCCCCTCGCCGTCGCTCGGCTGCCGCCGGCACGCTCACTCGCGGCCGGCGCCGACGTCCGTGGACGCGGAGCCCTGTCGATTCCGACCGATTCTGGCGGCGGGCGGCGGCGCGATTCCGGCTGATACAGCGCGATTCCAGTGGGCGGGCGGTACGATTCCGGCGGTCGGGGGCGGTTCCGTGGGGCAACGCCGGCCGCCGGAGTGGGGAGCGGTGCGGTTCCACGAGTAGGTGAAATTTCCGTGGCAGGGGCGGTGCGTTCAGAAGGAAACTTCCTTGCAGTTGGCTTCGCGCGTCGGCTCCAATTTGGCCCAGCGCGCTGGACGCCACACATGATGTAAAATGTCCAGCTCCGTCCAGCGCGCATGGCAACTTTTGCAGTGCGCTGGGTTATGCAGCTTCTACTGGAGCGCTGCTTTTAGCCCCCGGCGCGTTAAATTGGTGGTTTTTTGTGCGTGCAGTATATATAGAGCCGGAGATGCTCTTAATATTGATACTTTTGGAAGGGCTCCGACCTTGGTTGGAGTGCAATTCCCCAGAAAAGTTTTGGGTGGGATTGGCCAACATGTGCTCCTCGCGGACATGGAGCTCTTTTATGGGGCGGCATACATACCCATTGCTAAAGTAGCTACTGCTAACTTTGGCACTCTCTATGGATGTTTGGCGGTCGTCGCATGGTCATTGCACCGAGCATTTTCCACATTTGTAGACAAGAATTGGTATGTTGCTATCCATAATGATGCCTGAGTTGGACATCCAGACTTCGCTTTTGGACTTTCAGTGGACCACCTCGGTTTATTTTGTGGCTCTTTGGTGGAAGATCCAACTCATCGCTTTAAATCTTGACCTGGAAGACTCTATCTGGAAGACTATTACTTGGCGCTTTTCCATAGTCTTACTCTGCCTTTTCGGCCTATCTTCTGCAGTTTGTTGGTGCCAATCCCTCCACCATGAATAGCCTAGTTTGGCCTGCATGGGCTCCTTTAAAGTACAAGCTTTTCGCTTGGCTGATTATTAAGAATAGGGTGTGGACCGCTAATCATCTTCAGCGGTGAGGTTGGCCCAACTGTGTAGACTGTCCACTTTGCCGACATGAGTTTTTCCGTTGTAGGTTCTCCATCAACATTTGGAATGCGATCACCAAATGCATTGGATCCTCACACTTGCAGCCAGATAGATGGTTGGTTTTCGTAGTGTCGAGGACTCTTGGGCTGCCTCATCACTCCATCCTAGTGCCCCGAAAAGGCCGTCGCTTCCATGGTGACTCTCATTGCATTGAAATTATGGAATGAGCGCAGTTTGAGAATCTTCTGGCATGTTTCGCACCTCCCTAGCATTCTCATTTCGAACATCAAAAGAGGAGGCGAGGATTTGGGTGGCGGCTGGATCCAAGTGTTTGGTGAATAACATTTAGGAGAATAGTTCAATTTTGTGTTTGTTGTTTTTGTTCTCCTTTGGCACACATGTTTTGTGCGGAGGCCATGTAATCCTAACCTCTCTGTTTCTTAATCAATTAAAAAAGGACACTATTTTGCCTACACTAAAAAACAGATATTACCGACTGGAATAGTCGATGTGACCATGGACGTCTCCCTGTTTAGTCTAACATGGCTAGCCCAATTTAGCACGGGATATAGAACAAGAGTAGATGTTTGCTCATTGTGATGGCCGGCTGACTGGCCCCATCTACAATGAAAATGATATGTGGTTCCAGTCTTCCGGACAATGTTTTGGTCATGCGTGCAAAAGAAAAAATAAAGATAGATAAGAAAGGAGAAGGGCGTTGACACAATTTTGTCTCTCGCGTTGAAGAAACTAAGCCAATTGCCCACCCTGAAGATTTTTTCCCACAAACTAGTCCAAAGTTCGGGGGGGGGGGGGGGGGGGCAATTGCCCCCCTCACTTGTAGTAACCTCCGTCACTGCTGTTCATCCACAAATTGGAGGCTTGATCATGGTGCTGCTCTAGCCCCCAACTTTCCCACTTCCGAGCCCCAAACCACTGCCACTGGTGTTCAGCCACAAATTGGAGGCTTGACCGTCATGCTGATCTCTCCCCCCAACTTGCCCACATCTGCGCCCCAAGCTTCATGCTAGAAACTTGCTGGATATATTGCTAAACATATTGTTGTCAAACTTGTTGAAAATAGTGCTAGTAGCATGATAGAAATGTTGCTTAACTTGTACTATAATATTGCAATATTTTAGTCACTTGCTTTCATGCAAGCAAACTACTGAAATTTCTGGAGTAGCAATGTTTATGATCAACATATTTCAGTTGACACTTGCAAAAAAATTGCACTTTGCTTCCAGTTTCATGCTTACACTTGCTGAATTTTTTTGCTTTAACTTGCAGTGCAACTAATGCATTTTCAGTAATTCCAGAAATTGTTCCAAACTTGTCAAACTTGTGAAAATATTGTTGTCCATCACTTGCTAGTTTAACTTTCTAGTGCAGCACTGAAACTTTCTAGTGACTTGAATTTGCTCCAAACTTGTCAAATTTTTCAAAATATTGTTGTCAAACTTTGACACTTGCTAATGACATGAGTACATATTTGACATTTCCATAATTTTCCTACTCTACCTCTTTCATAATTGCAATAGTAATTTCAAACTTGCAATATTGTACTGTAATTTGCAAACTGACATGAGTTCTTGGAGTAATAATTTCAAACTTGCAATTCTTGGAGTACAGATTTGCCCACTTGGAGTACTTTCAAACTAGTGCTTAGAATACAAATATTAGTGTACAAATTTAATTACATATTTTAGACCACTCTCAAATAGTGTTTTCTCCTAGTATAGTAGTTGAATGCCCGTGTCTTGCAACGGAAAAACAATACGACTTGTAAAATCATTAATCTACATGGGTTTTTTAGTTGATCCCATATGGCCATATCTCTATCTCTATTTGATAGTCTTTCGACTCTCTTGGCGTTCATATGATTAGTGTGTTTTTACTTCATACCAGCAACATCTCACTCTTCGTCGTTGCTTTGTCACGTGATGACATGTTCCTAATTCCCCATATCCACGGTTTAAGTCCCCTATTTAGTGACCTCGCTCCTAGCCCTCGGCTCTACATTTAGCTAACTTGTTACTTAGGTTTTGCTTCATATTCCTCAGTCGTGATGTCCTCCTTTTGCATAACAATGGGAACAACCTCATGCATAAATATAGAACAAAATGTAGTTTTATTTCAAATTGCACAGTTTAGCGATTTTCGATTGCATATTTTTTGAACACTTCTTCGACGAAATATTTGGCACCATGCACCCCCTCCATATTTATTTCTCTAGGTACTTTATCACATCCTTCCTAGCCTGCACTAACCTGATATAGAATCTTGGGTTTTGGTGGAACAATTAGTTAATTGATTTCTCATAGCTTATTGAGGATTGGTTACTTTTTTTGCTACCTATGAAATGAAAATTGGTGCACAACGAGAACCTCTGACTTGATCCCATCATGAACAAGATACAATTTTGCAAGCAATTGAATTTTTCTGGCTGTCCTTACAGATAAATACAGATCATCCCTTGTTGTTCTCATCATATGTTTTAAAGCTTCCTTGTTTTAAAACTTCTAGCAGCAGCCTTAGTGGATTTTAGAGCACTACAAGAACGCCTTATAAACTAACATAAGGAACAAGAAGTCTGCAATAGACTAAACCTATTGGAAGAAGATACCAAAAAAAAAAACATAATTTTCTGAGGTGTCGTGCAATAAAAGATTCAGTATGTGGTAAGCATCACATAGATTTCTTTCCCATAAAGAAGAACATGATCACACTATTCGTTGTATATGTGTGCAAAATTTATGAATGATAAAAAAAATGCATGGCAGAAACAAAGCGAATGTTGCCCCTCCACCATCTCATCTTTCGTCTACTCCCATCAACGCTGCCTCAACCTGCATGGAAGCCAAACCATTAGCATTGAAATAGGCAATGTTTGATATAAATACCAAATGTAAGAACCTTCTTACGATTTAGTTAGGTAATTTGAACACAATTGTCATCCAATGCACATTCAAGTTAAGGTGCAGAACCTAAATAAGAAACTGAAAGTTCTACTTCTATATGTTTACTCCTATATCTTAGGGAAACATGGTACCAATTGTTTGGGATAGATATTTGTACTATGGAATTAAACACCGCCAACCCGATTCCTAAACTTAATAAAAAACTTTCATTATCCTATTAACCAATCTAATGTATATCATATAATGAGCATTACGTAATATATATGTATCACTATATGCTCTCGATGCGTCGAAAAGAAGATTTTTTTTTTCATTTATTGTCACTTGAATGTAGCCACATCCATCAGGGTGCAGCTCTTTCATGATCAATGAGGCATAGGTTCCTGAACGTTTCTTCAACTTGACAAGCTTGTTTGTTAAGGAATTGGGGAGACTCAAAGTTTATAAGGAAATACTTACATACGGTATACTAATGACCTCTTTGACCTCATCTTCTTCGAGCTTTCCATCACCGCTCTTGTCACACCTGATTACAAAACGATATCGTCAACAGGCTATCTGATAAGGAAGTTACTAAAAAATATATGCCTAAACGTGCATCGAAGTTACTATCAAACATCTCCTTCTAGAATTTATTCATCTGTTCTTTCGGTATTCCTTCATCTCGCTCGATCTTCCCGCCCCTCGCCATTGGCACGAACACCTCGTTTGCAAATTCCTTGGAAACCACCATGTGTGCTAGAAGTAGATACATTTTATGCTTAGAGGTTCAATGTGTGCATTCTAAGAGCTAATTTCATAGAGATACATTGATATTCTGATGTCAATTTTACAAACTGCAGCCATAACTATGTCAAATGATCTTCCTTTAGTTTCTTATTTTTGTTGTGCAAAAGAAAGCAATGTGCGTATGGAGAGTTAATGTAGTCAAGTTTACGCAATTGAATTCTCATATAAGATGCATGGACAAAATGATTCATGGGCCGGATTTGGAGCGGCCCAATACAAAAGGTACTGTTTTATGTTTTATTTTTTTTATTTTTCTTCTGTTTTCAAATCTGAACGAATTATAAACTTGAACAAATTTGAAAATCGGAAGAATTTTTAAAATCTAAACAAATTTGAAAACCTGAACAATTTTCAAAATCTGAACCAATTTGAAAACCTGATTTTTTTTGAAATTTGAACAAAATTGAAAACCTGAACAATTTTTGAAATCTGAACAAATTTGAAATCTGAACAATTTTGAAACATGAACAGATATCGAAATCTGAACAAATTTCGAAATCTTAACAAATTTCAAAATCTGAACAAATTTGAAAATCTGAACAAATCTCGAAAATCCAAACAGTTTCGAAATCTGTAAAAATATTTTTTGAAAATCTGAAGAAAAAATCGGAAAACGAAACAAAAAGGAAAAGAAAATAACAGAAAAGAAAACAGAAAAAAAGAAGCGAAAACAAAGAAGTAAATAGAGAATAAAACGGAAAAACGAAAAAAAGCCGTTAAACGAGCCAGCCCACTAGCAGAATCGACGGGACAATTTTGCATCGCCGCGGGGCGATGTATAGGAATTGCCGCCCTAAAATACGAGCATCCAAGTGAGACCTTATCAGTGTTGGGCCGGGTCGGGCCGTTCACCACTTTGAGATTGCCGCAGGCCACCCACCACCATCCCCAACCACGAGACCTAGACTTGGCATGGGCGTTTGCATTTACCTGGATTTATTCCAGGATTATCCGGCGCTATTCTTTCAGTGGTAGGTGACGTGCCCGTCAACAGCGAGGCGCCTGTGGTGACTTCGTCAACCTCAAGATCTGCCGGCTCAGTCCTTCAGAGGTGCTCATAGGGGTAGGGTGTGCGTGCGTGCGTTCATAGGGGTGAGTGTATGTGCGTATTTGTGAGCGTCTGTGTTGTACTGTGTTCTCAAAAAAAAAAAAACGAGACGCCGACCACGACCAAGGAGGAGGAAGAAGTGACACTCACACACAGATCGATCCGAATCCGAAAGAGAGGAGCAGGAGCCGAGGATGGGTTTCATCATGGAGTTCGCGGAGAACCTGATCCTGCGCCTGATGGAGGACCCGGACAAGCGGGACGAGGCGCAGCGAGCGCACGTCTACCGGATGAAGGAGGCGTGCGAGCGCACCAAGGCCGCCTGGGCGCTCCCGCTCCGCCCCTACGGCTTCTGGACCTTCGAGCGCTTCAACTCCCAGCTCACCTGGGACGCCCAGATCAGCCAGGCCGCCGGCCGCCGCGACCCCTACGACGACCTCCTCACCCGCCACGCCGGACCCACCCCGCCGCCCTCCGCCTCTTCGTCGTCCTGAAATTAAATCCGGTGCGTCACTTGCTTCCTGCCAGATCTCGGTTGCTGCTCCTTCTGCCACCGTTAGTGTGCCTCTACGGCTCTACCTATGGATTTGTTCGGGCGGATAGATTTGACCGCGGACCGTGGATTCCACTGTAGGTTAGAATGTCCGGTTAATGCTCCAGCTAGGTTTTGTTTAGTTTGTAATGGGTAAACTTTGTGGAGTTTGGCGTGTAAGTTAGTATGCCACATATTGGGTGCTGGTTCCCTAGTGATTTGCCTTATCTTCACCAGTAATGCTATATTAGCTGAGATACTAGTGTATATTTTGATCGGCTACTCGGTACTCCCTCCGTATCAAAATGTAAGATGTTCTAGCTTTTTTTGGCCCACATGTATCTAAGCGCAAGATGCATATGAATCTTGCACTGCGCTTAGATACATGTGGGCCAAAAAAAGCTAGAACATCTTACATTTTGATACGGAGGGACTAGCTTTTATGGATTTTAGTTGCAAGTTCAGGTGCCTTAGGCTTTTTGTTTCCCCAATCCCCAGTCACTGTCATTCCATTAAGATGGCGTTATGTTTTGCTGTCTAGTTCTGCGAATCTGTTTAATGTTTACCGAGTGGTGAGAATACCGACATGCTTCTCTAGTTATAATCGGAAATTTTATTTTGATACATACCATACAAGACATTGCTTCACTACCTTGGTGAAGATAAAGTTTGTCGCCTTTCGGTAGTTATTCTTTTTCATTTTAACGCTGCTTTGGTTTGTTAAATTTGGCATCCTTTGTTAGTGTGTTTTAATACAATTGCCTGACTTGTCCAGTGGAGCATTTCTGCCTCACATGAATTGCACTAACTGGGGCACTCGTGTAATCTGAGTGTACAAGATCGCAATTTTATATCATGTGCGTAGACTACAGAAATGTTGGTGGTGACGTTGTTCTGAAGATTCAAGGATATAGATAATGCTTTCTTCAAACTTTTAGGTTCTATTGAACTCCTTTGAATCGGCATGTAGTGGATTTTATTCCATAACCTTGGGTTCTCTGTTAACATCAAAGCGAGTGAAAGATAAGTATGTTCATTCAACTTGTTGTCAGCGTCTAGTTCATACACGATTCATTAGGCTTGGTTAGCATTGACACCATAAAGCTCTGAATGACAATGTTCGAACACTTAATGCTCTTCTAACCACATATATATTGTGTTGCATATAGTGGAACCTACTCATAACTCTGTTAAGTACATGCCATTTTAGAATGCACGAAATCAGATTGCTTTTCGTGCTGCCACCGTTAATGTGTCTGCAACTTCCTATACCTGGGGATTTGGTCGGCCAGGTAGATTTGACTGCGGGTTACTGGTTGGATTAATGGAGAATTATATGCTCTGTGGGCTGTGGCAGTAGGTTAGAGCTCCTTGTCTTATCCGATTGTTGGGAGTCTGCTCATGCTGCTCAGGTTGGTGCTTAAGTTAATATGCCAGATTTGCGGTGCTGCTCCGGTGAAGGAGTAGCATTTTATATGGCTTACCATTTTTTTTATTTGCAGCACTGAAGTGAATTGCCTTAACTTCATATGTCATTATGTATTTGGGTTGAGATACTAGTATATTTTTGATCCGCTTGTCTGCAGCTTCCAGTGGACTGTAGTTTTAGGAACTGGTGCCCTAGGCTTTGTATTTTGCCAGTCACCGGCATTCCATTAAGAGGCATGTATGTGTTGTAAGTCTAATGTATTGCTGTCTAGTTCCCCAAACCTGTTTAATGTCTCGCGGTTCCTGAGAATGTTGGCATGCTCCTATTTGGCCATTTGTAGTTACACTCTGAAATTATATGTTGATGTATATCATGTACGTTGTCTACCTATCTTGGTGAAGATTCAAAGTGGTTTGCCTTTCAATAGTTTTGCAGTTCTGAAGTTCTTAAATTTGACAGCCTTAATTTTGTCTAACGCAGTTGCCTGAGTAGTCCAGTGTAGCATTTCTGCCTCACATGTTAACTCCACAAATTAAGACGCTCTTACGATCTGATTATACTAGGGCACAATTGAGTGAGCGTGTGAGTGGACTTTAGAAATGTTGGTGATATTCTTCTGAGCAGTCAAGAATATCTGATGCTTTCCTTTAAACTTTTAGGTTCTATGAAATTCCCGGAGATTATCGCACCATTAGTCACTCAATTTGGCAGAGATGAGTACTTTAGTCACTGAACTCGCGAAATGTTGTCCGCAGGTCTCTGAACTTGGCAGAGATGAGCAAACAGGTCACAATCGTGAAATGGCACGTTGACTGAGCAGTTGACCAAAGACTGGGGCCTACATTTTTTGCAAAAACAACCCTATAGAAGTCCCCACATAAATAAAAAAAATTCCCCACCGCCCACGGAGGTCGCCGCCGTCTTCTCCCCTTGCCGCTCGCCAGGAGGTCGCCGCGTCCTCCTCTCTTGCTGGGACGTGGTCGCTACCGTGGACAGGCATAGTCGTGTGTGGCCGCCGACGTATCGGTGCGAGCAAAGACGACGGCGACGCTGCTGCTGCAGCCCTGCATCCTGGTTCATGATGCCGAGGAACGACCTCGTCACCGACGCGCCACCGGAGCTGATCACCGCGGCCCTTGTCCTCCGTCGCGCGACCTCGGCTCGAGGTGCGGCTTGGTCGGGCTCAGGCTCAGGCTGGGGGAAGAAGGGGCCGCGTCGGCACGTCCTCCTCCTCCTGTCTGGCGCACCGCGCATGGGGAGCGACGAGTGGACACGGCGTGGACGCACGCGGGCGTACGGCTCGATCTGGGGACGCAGCGGCTCAATCTTCAACCTGGTGGAGCTCGAGGAGTATGGCATTGACGAAACATTGACGACCGGTGACTTGCTTGTGATGAAGGACCTCCTGACAGGTGGGACCCACCCGTCGCTGAGAGATAAAAAAACATACTAAATTCTTTACTTCTATAGGGTTGTTTTTGCAAAAAATGTAGGCCCCAGTCTTTGGTCAACTGCTCAGTCAACGTGCCATTTCACGATTGTGACCTATTTGCTCATCTCTGCCAAGTTCAGAGACCTGTGGACAACATTTCGCGAGTTCAGTGACTAAAGTACTCATCTCTGCCAAGTTGAGTGACTAATGGTGCGATAATCTCAAATTCCCGTGAAAGCAGGTGATAGATGATTGATAAATACATTCACTTGAGTTTAGCGACTTGTTGTAAATGTTCTAGACTTACAGTTCATATATGGTCCATTAGGCTTTGTTAGCAGGGACACCAGAAGCTCTGATGGAAATTGTTGAGACCTTACTGTTTTTCTAACTGCATAGGTAACTATTATATTACCTACTTACTAGTAGCAAATCTGTAATTGTTCAAAATTTCAGGATTAAACATCAGACATCTATAGTGGAACCGTATACTGATAAGACATAACTAATTTAGTTTACGATACAATTATTTCCTCCATTCTTAACTATATGCCATTTTAGAAAGCACACAGCCAGAGTTTTGGGTACGTTGACCACTAATACAGTTATAAGTATCTGGACTTGGCCATATAGAATATTATGGTTATATGTGTGTACTAGAGACTGTTTAGGAACCGGGGAAGAAAACTGTAGTACTCTTTATCATCTTACTATCAGGTTGCTCCTGGATTCACAAGCAACGACCACTGTACTGTAATTGATATTAGTTCACGCGGCGCGCATTTCACAAATGCATATGCGCTTATGGTTTACCATATCCTTGTTTTTTGATGACTAGTTAGTTTGTGCTTTGAACTTACTGTCCTTGATTTATACAATCAAGTGGACTAGGAGGAAGCAATTTCAAGGATTAGAAGAATGTCTACTAGGTGAGCCTTATGCGCTATGACAGAAGCATGGAACTATGTAGTTATTTTTCCTGTACCCTTAGCTTAAGTATGGCTGCTACCTGGCCAAGGTACAGAAGGTTGTGCCCTTGCAAAGAACCAACAAGGTGTTAACTTAATGTCATACAACATTTTCAAGTACCAGATGATTGCCAGCCGCTTATTTGCATGTTCATTTGTGTAACTCATTTTGATGAGCATTACATTAGCCCCAAAGATTCACGTTTTCTTAAGAAAATATGTCATCAGGTCAACAGTTGCATTGCTGTCTTTCTATTGTGTAAAGTCATGTTCTGGTGTTCATATCTCCACTTGTGGTGCCTGGCATATAGGATACTGCTTCTCAATCCATACGGTTTTCCAATTCCAGCGTGTCGACAATATGTTTTTGCTTAAAGAGCAGTTTCATTCCCTTTACATGCTTGAGAACTCAGATGGTTTGATGATGTTTAATTTGTTTCTCTGCAGATATCCGTCGTGAGGAAGTGTGGCTGCACTGATTCATCTACCTGGGCAAGCAATAGTGAACTCATTTCCCTCAAAATGACTGTGATTACATTCTCTTTGGTTTCATTACTTTGGTCCTTGAACTGCGCTAGTTGGTTTATCTCCTGAATGGTTGTTACTTCAACAAACTTGCAGTTTGAGGATATGCCAGAAGTGTTATGTATGTGTTGATTTTATGTCTTGTATCATGAAAGCATTTAATAATCTCACTGCGCACATGCTTGCCTTTTGGTAATATGAAAACCTTGAAGTGATAAACATGCTTGAGGTATTGAGTTCTCTTCCTGGATTGACTGGTTGGTTAATCAAATGTTAAATGTAAATGAGTTCTGGTTGCCGTTTATTTGCATGGTCTTGGGCTATACCATCTAGTCCGATGCCAGAATCTACGCTACCACATGGATTTCCGTAACCCAAAATTTAGTTGCTTGGCTGCGCTACATTTGGGTACAAACCAAACAGGAGATGTCCATATGTTTGGTGTAAAAGAGAAGCATATACTTTGGCGTTGAGGCTCAAACATAACGGCGTTTTACTAGACCAAATAGTGCCTTGCTCGAAGTGGACCCTATATTTTTTTAAAAAGTAATTCAAAGTCATGTTTAGTTGTTTAAAAAAATCTAAAATAAATTCTAGAGTACACACTAATGTATCATACGAACTTGCAAAATTTCATAATGAAATACTTTGTATTAAGAGCTACACAAAAATGAAACAAAAATCTAAGTATAGTGAATAGTGCATATTTTAAAAGCTCCAAAATTATCAGATTTTTCATTTTTGTGCATCCCAAAATTTAAAGAATAGTGTTGTGGTTTTGTATACTTGCAGAAGAGTCTAATTCTTAAGAAGAAATTCCATTTTTCGTCGTTAAACTCTTGAGAGAGTTTTTTATCCTAAAACTTGTGTGTGGTCTAAAACAAACCTACAAAAAATTACATCATGTTTGACTCGAGGAAAATGGCGATGTCAAAATACAAAAATCGGTTTGCACGACCGAACCATGAAGCGCCAAGCGCCAAATCAAGAGAATGATTACCGAGCTCAACCATATTTCTAGCTTGGTTACCTCCCTCTCCATCTCTTTTCCTTACTCCAGTCTAGCACCATGGCAACAGCCATGAACTAAAGTCCGCGCCCCCACCTTCCATAGCACCACTACACTGTCTTGTTCGCCCGTCCGGTCCACATTCGACCCTAGTTCTCTCTAGTTTATAGGTATTTTGTGCCACCCATTATCCATGTAAGCATGTTTTTTCTGGTTAGATGGGTTATGAACTTTTCCGAAAGTGTAGCGTTTGTTAAAGTTTTAGAATGGAAAGTAAACTTTCCAAAGAGTTTAGGGATGAAACGTGGCATTTCATCTATTTTGGATGATCCAAAATTCTAGATACTCGAAGAGGAAGTAAAAAAAAACTCCATAAAGAAAGGGATTTGCAACTACACTACGACGGCAGGATTAACTGAAGTTTGTGAAATGCTTTTTTCCCCGACCGTGATGATTCCATAGATGAAATTGTGCATCTGCTTTGTGATAAACCATTTTAGTATCTTTTACGTACCAGATCTGTGGCTTTGCCCTTTATTTCCGGAAAAGAGTTAGGATCTTTTTTTTACAGTAAAGTGTTAGGATCCTGCAGACACGTACCTATGACAAATCAACTATGCAGTTTTTGAATGTGTTTTTTTATTGATCAAATCCAGTTTAAATGCATATACAATATGTCATATTAACAAAAGGAGCCTTGGCCTTATCCCTTCGCGCTACAGGGGAGAAGGGCGATTTCTTGGAACCCACCGAGCGAGCCACCTCACCGGCGGCGATTCGCCGGGCCCCCCTCTCTCCGTCGGCCGCCTCGGCGGCGGGAGGGTGGGGGAGCCTCGAATCTCGTCTAGTGTACAGCGTAGGGTCGTGTAGGTCTCCAGTCGGCGGCGTCGGGGAGCTGGCGGCGCGGCCGATGAGGAGTTTTGCGGCGGCGCTCTTCCTCTCCGGCGACGGCTCTCTTCGGAGGTCTGGCGTGGAGCTGCTGCCATCTTCCTGCTCGCAGATCTTCGGATCTGTGCTGCGAGGTTTCCCCTCACCGGCGTCCGTGGAGCGGCGGCGTCGGCAGTGTGTTCAAGTGGATCGTGCTGAAGATAGAAGCCACGGCGTCCGACTCGACGGAGCAAGGTGGAGGCTCCGCGGAGTTCGAGGACTGTCGACTTCCCGTCCGCATGGGGACGCCTCTGAACCAAGGCTGAAGAGAGGTGCTGCGGCGGCGCGCCGGCAGAGCGGCTTGCTTGGCGTTGACGACGACGGGTCCAGGAAGGACTGAGTTGTATTTTCTTATTTGTGCTGGACCTTTCTGTAATGGACTGTGGTTAATGTTTTCAGCCTTTCCTAGCTAAAAAACAATATGTCATATTAACATTGCTAACAATATCACTCTTACAGCTTCAACTATTATATAGACATAATTGACTAGAGGTCTAGAGTTATACATCATCCCAATGTAAAGTTGCATCAGGACCATATGTGAGTCTAACTGTGTTCTTAATTATGTTTTCAAGCGTAATCTGTTGGAAGGAATTTCGTGGAAGTTTCAGAACTTGAGAATTGCGCACCTGGCTGCAATTATTGGCAAACTGCCAAGCATTATGTCGATATTTTCTGTGCTGACATTTGGCCCTCTCATTGAAGAACTCAAAATTGAGGTAATATTAGATGCACCCTTGAACTATGTCTCAGTTAACAGACAACCGCTAATCGATTTGACGCTGCAACTTTGGACTTCCTTATGTAGGTAGACATAGCTGGCATGTTCAGAAGAAAGATTGCTGGTGAAATTTACGAAGACCCTGTACTTGAAGAGAGTGATGATGACATTGGTCAAGATAATCCAGAAACAGAGATAAGTGATGATTTGTTTGCTAATCTCAAACACATCTCACTTGATGGTATGAAGTACTTACCAAATGACAGGTTGTTTATGAAGTTTGTGCTATCCAAAACAGTATCGCTTGAATCAATTGTTGTCACTTTCGATTTGGAAGAAACGGAAACTTACGTGGAAGCATGCATAGAGTTGGACAAAAGGCGTCATCCCAAGCTAAGCTCGCACTGAAGCATAGAGGAGACGAGCACCCAAATCTGGAGGACTTTTGAGTAATTTCAAACCTATGATCCTTTTGGTAGCTTCCTGCTTAAGCCATGGATGAATAACAGATGTAGCTGCTGTTGCCTTTTGCTGTACAAACAGATATTTTTGTTGGGCTGCAGTGGAACCATTGCGTATTTTTTTTGAAGGGAGTTCGTGATCCTCAGAGATACAACACACACGCACACACGAACAGAGACAGGAAAGAACTCAACTCGCAGCGAAGCCAGGCACCACCACACCGCGAACCTCTTCCGAGCACCAGCAGCATGCCGCCGGGGAGGAAGAAGGCAAGCACGCCGCGCACCGAAGCCAGCAGCCCGAACAACCTTGTTGAGATGCCGCAAAAACCATCCGACGCAGGCGTCGGAATCTGAGCGATAAACGAACCTCGGCTCCGAGCTGCCGCCAGCTCGCCCTCGCCGTCTCCCGCCGGAGACGAGAACGAAGGCGCCACCCTTCTTCCACATAACCGACCGAGCCCGCCGGCGGAGAAGAGCCTCCCGTCTGCAAACTCCCACGAAGTTGTCTTCATCCTCGCCGGCCTGCAAAGAGGACGAAGAACCACAAAAAGCCGAGGAAACCTAAGATCCGCGGCCACCAAAAGTCGCCTGCGCCGCGACGAAGCTCCGAGGAACGCCGCCGCAGAAGGGGAAGCGCGCCGACCCCCACCTAGCCACCGACACCATCGCCACCTCCACGACGCCGCCGGCGGGTCCCTATCACGACCTACACTATGTACAGGCCGGGATCCGGGATCCCCCACCCTCCCGCCGCCGGAGCGGCCGACGGAGGGGAGGAATCCCGCGAATCGCCGGCGAGCGGGGTGGTCGGATGGAGCTTGCTCAAAAATCGCCTCTCCCGATGTACCATTTTTTTTTTTTTGAGATGCCTCTGGATTGGTACAGCTGTAGTATCTGAACTTAACACACCAACACACGCACTCAACATCACACACACCCTAGTGTGCAAGCTAAGACCTACAGATTTATAAACCCCACGCGTTTTGTGACTCCTATCGCTGTGGCTCGAACGCGTGCTGAGAGAGGCCAGCAAAGAATATTACATTGTCCCTAATGAACAGTGCAGCTACAGTGTTCGAAGAACAGTATTAGCTACAGGCGAGCACTGTTCCTCACCCGGAAATTCGCTCCAAAGGGAGTCGAACCCGGGTGGGGGAGGTAGGCCACTGCCGCTTCTCAACCACGCTCAGTCCTCACTTCAGATGTACCATTGAACCAATATATGTTTCGTTTCATGAGGTTCATAATAACATTGCTATGGCAAAATATTAATATAGTTTCTTTTCACTGAAGCTAGATACAGTTTTAATCTGATTTGTTTTTTGCACAAGCGTGCAAGCGGTCTGGTTTTGTTGCTGGGGCACCGAACCTATGGGAGAATTGGCAGGTTCAGGTTTGGCAGCTGAACCTTAACGCAGCTTCAGGCTCAGGTTCAGGATGGCCTTGCAAGTTGCAAGCAAAATTCTGCTTTTCTTTCCTGATTATGTCACCGCAGCTGCGTTATCTAGTGTATGCTCACATAGTCTATCAAACATATTGCTAATCTATACTTCTATACTTACTATTAAAAGAACAAACATATGTCGGATACATTAAATCGTATGCGTCCAATATTTGATCAAAGGCTGAGATTGCACGTTCGGTGTTGAGCACCTCAACACAATCCACGCGAAACGTTATTTTGTTTTAACTTTGCCGACAGGTCAACGTCCATCGCCGCACTCGATGCAGCCTCGATGCCGCCGCACGCGCACCATCCTCCGGCAAGCCAGTTTCTTGGCCGCCGCCCCCGCGCATCATGAGACACGAGAGAGCAAGGGCGACGTCCTGTTCCCCTCGCCGGCGGCGCGCGGCGCCCAGTCGCGCTCCCTCGACGACGGTTTTATTAAATCCAACCTCACGGCCACGCCGCGCGCCCGGCGCTCTCGCGCACACGCCAACCACATGGACGACGCCGGCGCAAACATCTCCTATCCACGGCGACTTCAGCGGCGCCATGGACGACGCCGGCGCGCAGAACATGGACGACGCCGACGCGCATGGCCACGCCTTGCGCCCTCCGCTCTCTGGCCCGCGCAGCGCCGGTGGCCTCATCAGCGCCCTCCTCGGTAATCACCAGAATTGCAGCAACGAGAGATCCAGATGCAGGGGACGGGAGCGGGGTGGATGCGTGACTTACATGCTCGACGCGGGACAGTGGCGCACTGCGCAGAGGCGTGCCGGCAGCCGACGCGGAGTGGAACGAGGCGCCCTCGCCGGGGAAGCCGACGGGAACGGGCGGTGGGCAGCTAGCGGCGTCGCGCCAGGGGATGACCGCGGGGGTCGCCCGCGACAGGAGCGAGAGCGAGACATCCTATCCCTTTTCTTTTCACATAAAATTAATCCAGCAATACTATTAAAAGAACAAACATATGTCGGATACATTAAATCGTATGCGTCCAATATTTGATCAATGGCTGAGATTGCACGTTCGGTGTTGAGCACCTCAACACAATCCACGCGAAACGTTATTTTGTTTTAACTTTGCCGACAGGTCAACGTCCATCGCCGCACTCGATGCAGCCTCGATGCCGCCGCACGCGCACCATCCTCCGGCAAGCCAGTTTCTTGGCCGCCGCCCCCGCGCATCATGAGACACGAGAGAGCAAGGGCGACGTCCTGTTCCCCTCGCCGGCGGCGCGCGGCGCCCAGTCGCGCTCCCTCGACGACGGTTTTATTAAATCCAACCTCACGGCCACGCCGCGCGCCCGGCGCTCTCGCGCACACGCCAACCACATGGACGACGCCGGCGCAAACATCTCCTATCCACGGCGACTTCAGCGGCGCCATGGACGACGCCGGCGCGCAGAACATGGACGACGCCGACGCGCATGGCCACGCCTTGCGCCCTCCGCTCTCTGGCCCGCGCAGCGCCGGTGGCCTCATCAGCGCCCTCCTCGGTAATCACCAGAATTGCAGCAACGAGAGATCCAGATGCAGGGGACGGGAGCGGGGTGGATGCGTGACTTACATGCTCGACGCGGGACAGTGGCGCACTGCGCAGAGGCGTGCCGGCAGCCGACGCGGAGTGGAACGAGGCGCCCTCGCCGGGGAAGCCGACGGGAACGGGCGGTGGGCAGCTAGCGGCGTCGCGCCAGGGGATGGCCGCGGGGTCGCCCGCGACAGGAGCGAGAGCGAGACATCCTATCCCTTTTCTTTTCACATAAAATTAATCCAGCAAATGAGTAGTACGTCAATCCACAGGTGATGTGCCTCCTCAGCCGTTCATGGCTTGCGCAGGTGCTGGAGGCGGTTCATGGCTTCGCCCTGAGGCAGGAGTCACGCCGCCGCGGGAGACCTGCCGTTCCTTCTCGACGCCGGCTCTGCCCCTCGATCTGTACTCTGCGAGATCCACTAGCAGGCTGCCGTACAAGGTTGTCCTCCGTGTGATCAACCAGCACTCCAACAGAAGCCACCATCGAGCTTCAACTATACCAGCAGTTTGCAGTTTATATCTGTTGATTAATCAGTGCATATGCTGAGGCAATATTAATCTGTGTATATATATATACTAGGTAAATGTAGTGCGGCGACACGCCGCACCCGTGGTGACAAAAAGATTTATTTGAGTGTATGGTCATTGTTACTGAAAAGGGATAGAAGTATAGAACATAAAAATATGAATCTTTGCGAAATAAACAAAAACAAATGATCATATGAATGTAGTAAGATTAGATGTATATAGTAATAGTGCAATTGAGAACTAAATTTATGTGTGCTATGAAAACACAATATAAAGTGACATGAAATCTAAACATTTGTAGTTGTTGTAATTTTTTTTAAAGAAAATTGCATTTCCACAAGCTCCATAGTTAATAGTAAAAAGGTTATATTAGTTCTTCTAATTGAAATTATTTAAAGTTGTTTAATCATGCATAGAAATGTGTTAGTTGTAAAGATTTCATTTTTGTGCAAATTTTGGTATATTATTTGTAGTTTTGTTATATATATTTATTGTAAAAATATCCAACAAATCTTGTATGGAAATTATTTTAAACCAATAGAAATCATGGAATATTTTCTGGGAAGAAAAATTATTTGGGAGAACAATTGTTGAACAGAATGAACATTTCTTAGTTTCTGTGGAAAGTTTGGAAGTTTGGTAATTTCTTAAATTCGAATTTTTTTAAACCAATTTTGTACACAATGGATATTTGGTCCAACTGTGTTAAATCTTTATTGGTTTTGAGATTATTGTGATTTTTTAAATGTACTGTTAATTCATATTTTGTTGGATGTTTTGTTATTTATATGGAAAAGAAAATTGATGAAAATTGTGATTTATGAGTAGAGAGGGAAAAAAATTAGGAACTTCTAAAATGTTGGAAAGGTAAGGAGCGTTTTGTAGGAAATGCGAGGTTTTTTCCGCAAAAAGCGATGTGCGAGGACTTATGATGCAAAAAGTTTTATTTCGGAGGGCCAATTTATGATTTTTGGAAAACGTGAGGGCTTTGCTGCGGAAAAACGGCAAGCACCGTAAAAGTGCACATCTATATGTCCGTCAAAATAAAAAGGATAAAACATGAAAATTGTTTGGAAGGGTGATATGCATCTACTCGTGAAAGAAAAATTCAAACGGGTAACTAAGCGCGACGAATTTGACAACACCTGCCGGCGATGTGGCTCGCTGTGGGAGCCTAAAATATATATAAACAACACCTGCCGGCGCGTCCGCTCCACGGCGTCGGATTGTGTGGAGCGCAGTCTCGATTCACATCGACGTGGGTGAATCACTGCATCTCCAGTCTTCTTTGCCAGATCATGTACGGCTGTACATTTTAACATACCAAAAGTTACACTATGTATAAAAATGGCTAATTGACTCTTGAACTAATTAGATTATGGGCTATAGCTTAATTGGCAATGTATGCTCCTGTTTCAGATATGAAGCCTCCCCATGACATGGAAAAGGTTGTATTGTAGGAGCATTAGTAATACAGTAGTTTTAAGGTATCTTCTAATCAATAATTCATGGAACCGATTCTTTGATTTACAGTTAGTATATTGCATAAATTATTTGTGCGATGGTTAATTCCCTTCTTATTGCCGGACTCCTAATCAACGACTTACTTCCTGCATCTATGAATCGTCGTCTCAGATTCCTTTAGGAGTTGATCGCATGGAGTTCTCTTCTCAACCCACTCTTATTTGTTTCTTTAGGTGCTCGATGAAATACCGACCTAAACAAATCTCCTTCTTCTGTTGTACCAGAGATACAAGGTGGATTTAGATGAGAATTTATGAACCTGCCATGCATCCTTCACGTTGCACAAATTATATGGAGCCCACTAATTCGTAATGATGTCTTTGTTTCAGGTACAGAACCGTGTGCAATCAGAAGTAACAATATGTGAGCATCAAGTTGAGGGATGGCAAGAATACGTGATATGTATTTTTGTGCATGCACTGATCTATAAGGTTCATAATTTATTATCAAAAATAGAAAAAATGTACGAAGAGATTTCAAGAGTTGTTATTGACATGAATTTTTCAAAAGTGCACTACCAGGATGATATACAAATTGGTAAATCATTTGAATTATGTTTTTAACATGAAAGTCCAATTGTGTTTATGGTCTCAAGTCCATGTAGTAATGAACTACTTGTTATGAAACCAAAGCTTAAGCTTACGAATAATGAAGAAGCCTCTTAAAGTGCTTGTGGATTACCCAAGGTAGTTCATCTATTCTCCGGAGAGGAGAATAAAGCTACGGTTGTGGGTAATCACGAGTAGAAACATACACTATTAAACATGTTTTGCAAAAAACAATGAACTTCTTGTTGAAGAACCATAAGTTTTTCAATGGTAGGCTACAAAAGAACATGGCAGCAAACATCCGTTAGCTTCTGAGTTAAAAAATGTGTATGCTCAGTATTTTCTTTTTGTACTCATGAAACTTCACATGAGATCAAGGTCATGACAATATGAATTTTTTCTTGAACCACTAGCATATATTTCTGGATGTATTGATGTAATAAAACGAATGATTTGTTCTGTTAGATAGTTCCATGCATGAGATTTAGAGAAAAATTATGTGAAATATGTGTATATGTAGCTCAGCGAAATTTATATCAATTGAAAAAAAAGTCAGCGGTGGGTAAAAAGATTAGTACGATATGAGGAAAATATATTCTGTGTGGAGTAAAACATAAAACAATATTTATAGTTGGATCAATATTTTAAAATTGCACATACAGATAAACTAATGTTATTTTAAAAAAAATTGGTTAAATTGTTGGTCGTGCGTTGCACGTGCATGGCCACTAGTTGAATGAAATTGCAGACTTATAACTAGAGTACATAAAGACTTCTGAGGTCACTGTTTTTTCTTGAACGGGGCTGTACATTGTCACGGGACGTCACGGATGGTTTTGATTCCAATCGTTTCCTAATGGGACTCAACTTGTCTTTCCTTTTTCCACGGGTATTTGATCGGCTCAGGTAGAACGTCCATCAGAGATCGCACCTACGGCCCTACAGGCACGCCATGGCTCCACGGAGGAAACGCGGACAAGAGAACGCATGGGCGGCGCCAGAGACTCCGATTGCCTGGACATTGCCGGCAGATCTGATGCTCGAGATCCTCGCACGCTCCGACCACCGCACCCTCGTTCGTTGTGTTGCCACCTGCAATCTCCTCCGGCATGACATCCTCAGTCCAGGTTTCATCCACCGTGTTAGCCAAGCAGCTCCGTACATCCTAGCCAATCTCTGTGCTGACGCCGACAAGCCCCCCGTCCTCGTGCACCCGTGCACACCCGTCGCATCGTCCTTCCTCGGCCACCTCTCGCTCTTCATGTCATGCCACACCGTCGGTATCCTTGACCATTACAGTCCCGTGACTTCCCGTCATGGTCTCGTCCTCCTCCATCGATTACACACAACAAACCGATCCAAGTCCGATCGATTCTTCGACTTGTGCGTGTATGACCCTATGAGTGGGACCCACGTGTTCTTCTCCAAACCGCCGAAGATCCAGGTCAACGGGACCAACCACAAGTACGTTCTACTCACCGCCACCGACTGCATCAACTGCTCCTTTCTGTTGCTGGTCGTCGATCCCTATGGACGGGGCATGAAAGTACAAACGGCCTCATCATGTGGGACATGGGGGGCCATTAAGGTATGTGGGCGGCCACGGATTCCCGTGGTCGTCACTAAAAAGGCACGGCGACCCTGCCATCCTCCGCGGCGGCGTCATCCACTAGCTAGCGTCTCTTGGCAACCAAATTCTAAGCTACAATCTGGGCACAAGAAAGTCGGCCTCGATGAAGCTCCCGTGCACCAACTACAACATTTATGATCTCCACTTGGCGACATCGTTGGACGGGAAACAACTGAAACTGCTCGGCATCGAAGGGTTCATGATGTCCATGTGGCTACAACTACCAAACTCGGAAGGAGGTGATGGTGGTTGGGCGACGAAGACTGTGATCAATATGGAGAAGAAGCTGCGGTCGCTGGACCCTAATATCCCTCCCAACTATCCGTATATTAGGGTGCTCCATTGTGTTGAGAAGAGGAGTTGCAACGTCGTGTTGC
Organism: Poa pratensis; assembly: GCA_947311845.1. NCBI lineage: Eukaryota > Viridiplantae > Streptophyta > Magnoliopsida > Poales > Poaceae > Poa > Poa pratensis. The sequence continues at coordinate 77,082,547 of CAMZMU010000020.1, forward strand.
TCCGGGTGCAAGGGAAAGATTGTTTTTCCACCGTCATTGTGGACTTGGAGAACAAGGATATGCATAGGCAAAAATGGGGTCCCTTATTGCTGGAGATTGACCTACCATCTCGTCTAGAGAATATGAAAATCTTCTCCTAACTAGGATAACCATGTAAGTAGGGCATCCTACATATGAATTTTATCACCTCAAGCTCGGTGCATGTCTACCTGATATTCAAATTTCTCCTTTTACTTCGTTAGTCATGTATATGTTTCTAAATTATTTTTAGATGTATAATCAAAATTTGATGCAAAATTGTATATTTTTAGACCACGCAAAAATGTGATTGAATTTTTCTAGTAGAAAGGAAAACAAATTGGTAGAGTATGAATGGCGGACAACACTAGTATTTTGAAACCGGTAGCCATGAGAGTGTAACCCCGAATTAGCCATCTATTTGCAGATGCTCGTGGTTAATCTCTGTAGATGGGGCATCAAAGTACAGATTGCCTCATTGTGTGGGACATGGGGCTAGACACGTATGTGAGCGACCACAACTTTCCTTGGTGGTTGCTCAGAAGGCACAACCATCCTCCGCTAAGGCGTCATCGACTAGCTAAATGTCATGGCAAGCAAACCCTAAGCGCTATGATTTTCGCAAAGGGAAGTCGGGCTAGGCGAACCTCCCGCTCCCACCCACCAAGTGTGACGTTCACCTGCTCACATTGTCAGATGAAAAATTGTTGAAACTGCTCGCTATCAAAGGGTTCATGATGTCTGTGTGGCTACAACTCCCAATCTCAGCATTAGGTGGTGGTGGTTCTCCGCTAGAGACCGTGATCGGCACAAAGGAGAAGTTATGGTCATTAAACTGTTGTACCCTCAAACATCCATATAATCTTAACATGTTCATGCTTTGAGAAGAGAAGCGGTGATGTGGTATTGCTTAGGGTTCCTAGGCAAGGTTATGTCGATATCGTTATCGTGGACTTGGAGACAAAGAATACAAATATGCAAGAGTAGGGTCCCTTATTGGTTGATACCAACCTACCAATGAAAGTCAAATGATATGCATAGGTAAGCAGGATTCCTTCTTGTTGGAGATTGATGAGTGTTGGGAACCCCAAGTGGAAGGTATGATGTACTGCAACAGCAAATTTCTCTCAATAAAGAATCAAGGTTTATCGAACCAGTAGGAGTTGATAAGCTAAGCAAAATTGAAGTGGACCTACAAGCAAGGAACAAAAACTCTTCATTCCCAATGTTTCAGCAAGGTTGTCAATCTTCCCATCATGCGAAAAACAAAAGGTTAAATCGTATAGTGCGGAAGATAATAGTAAAAAGTAGGGAAAAGTAATAAAGTAAAAATAGACCAGCAAGCAAACAATGGTGAACAGTGTGTAAATGAGATTGTAAACCATGTAAAAAGATGGACCATGGGGCCATGGTATCACTAATGGCATCTCCTTTCATGGAAAACAAACATTGTTGGGTGAACAAATTATAGCTAGTCAATTGACAAAACTGTGATCATAAAAAATTATAATAAATGTTGCAAGGCAAATATTTATGTAGTCATCATGTCAAGGTGTATAGACCGTGCACCGACACCACATCTACTCCTAAATAATCCACTTCGAGTGCGCTTCTATGCTTGCCACTCTAGGAATTAAGTTACCGAAGCAACAAAGCATTCCTTAAGTTCATTATATGACGTAAGCAATATTTATTATCAAAAGTAGACATACACACTGTTGGTTTACCCTTAGTAGCAACAACACATCTTCAACCTTAGTCGTTTCGTGTCACTCGATCCCAGGGATAAAACGAGGCATGAATGTACTATCGAACATATACTCCCTCTTGGAGATTTAAACAACTACTTGGTCAAAGCAATCATATAAATATAAATCAGAGAGCATATATGAGCATTTTGGGTCCCCTTTTTGTTTGCGATCCACCAATTGTCACCCACCCGCTGCTCGGTCCGGTGGAAACCAACTTTCAGTGTTAACCGATGAAAACCACGAAAAATATCATGTTTAAAAGGTTAAAAAACTCTCAACAAAAATGCATTACTTTAGAATGTAGAGTTCCACATAGACATGCAAATTTATAAGTTGAAACCCTCAAATTTTTAGGAGAAATAAAAAAATTGAGCAATGAATAGTAATGTTGCTACTATTCATTTGATGAATCTATTATTCATGGTTGAATTTGTCTTTTTTATATCTCCTAAATAATTTTAAATTCCAACTTGCAAATTTACATTTGTATAGAACTCTTACTTCACAATGTAATGCGTTATTTATAATTTTTTAAAAGAAATTAAACATTACTTTTGTATGGTTTTCTCTGAACATTGATTTCCACATCCTGCCGCTCAATGGTGCCACATCATGCTCACTTTCACAATCCGAGACTAGGTGGCATGTGGGGCGGCGAGTTATACATTGGCCATGCCCTAAGAATAACTAGGGACGTGCCCGAGTTACATTAGCCCCGAAATAAACATGAGCACCGAGTACACACCTGGTTTTATTGGATTGATGTGCTTTCCCTCTCACGACTCCTGCGCCGTTGGTTCGGTGCCGTCCGTGTACAAGGATATTCTGGCCAACTGCATTGGATGATGGACCGGCTATTTATGCATGTACGTACAAAGACTGAATCTGGCCTTGAGGGAACCTGTGATTAACATTGTGTGTACTGTGTAGGTTAGTCGTCATTTTCAATGTTTAATTAGTTTGTTTCTGACGATGAAGTCTTGACAGGGTGGGCGTGACGAGATGTACTACCAAAGAGGCAAAGAATTGTCCTGGACCTCCATCCCCATATTGGCGTGTCCGTTGCGTGCGATACCTAGTTGTTCATTCTCTTCGGTTATGGCCGTCTGGCGTCTGATGTACTTGGCGATTGAATGAGGTGTCATACTGTCATTAGCAAGGTTCAAGAAAGCGTAATTAAGCGTACGCTTAAGCTGAGCGATGGCAAAACGCTCCGCTTAGGCCATAAGCGACTACTTAAGCGCTGATAAGGTCTTTTGTGCTACAAAGTTGGCCCAATAAGGCCCATTATGGAACCCTAGTCTGCTAACCCGATCTGAGCCATTCATTCTTTCTAATCTGAGCCATCCATCTACTCTCCTCATCTCTTTTTCTCACTTTCTACACTTCTACGCACAGATTCACATCAACAATGGCGGCCTTACAGGCACAGCCCCTCCCCTGCCTCCCTTGCATCCCCTTCCCCGCATCAAGTATCAGTCTCCTCTACTCCCCTCAACTTCTCATTTGCTCCCAGATGCAAGCCCAGTACTAAAATCAGTGAATTTTAGAAACGCTTAAGCGCGCTTAAGCCATTAAAACTCTAAGCGAGAGCAAAACGCTCCGCTTACGCTTTCCGCTTTCTTGAACCTTGGTCATTAGTGGTGCCGTGTTCATCATGGTATGTAAAAATAGATCCAGCATATCTCTAGTCTGATCACAAATACGTACTCCCTCCGTTCCAAATTACTTGTCTCAACTTTGTTCAAATTTGCATGTATCTAGACATATTTTAGTGTGGAGATACATCCAAATTTAGACAAAGTTGAGACAAATAATTTGGAACGGAGGGAGTAGATGAGTGAGGGTTGCTCCTGTTCCGGCGTGCTCGGTGGGTTTTCGTGTTAGTCTTTCTATATTGCGAAGTCGTAGTTGCCGTCGCGTTTGTAGTACGGCCACGATGACCTGTGTTGGACGGTCTGGTTATGAAGATCTTCATCGGCGAGTGTCTCGCATATCTCCTGTTCGAAACTCGTCAGCAATATCGGAGCTCTCGGTCTTCTATGTGATAGATCAACCATTTTGCATAGGCCACCGTAGGCTTCACGAGGTTGCCGAGGCAAGGTTTTTTTCGGTGGTTGTTTTTGGTGAAGCCGTTGTCGCTTGCTTGAGAAGAAGTTACGACGATGACTCAATCTCAACGACCGCTCTCGTTTCGGTGGTGTGTGTGTAGATTGTGTTGGTAGACAGGTTGTCTTTGTGTGCTCGAGGCTGTCGTGTTCCATGACGGTTTGTGAGGGAGCTTGTGACGTGTTTGCTGGGTTTTCGAAAATAAAAAATAAGGTAGAATAAAACGCTGGAACCAGTTGGCTAAGCTTGTAATGAAAACTATGCATTGTCCATATTTTCCCATGAAAACAAAATATTGCAGAAAAAAACAATTAATTTGAAGAATTGTTTTTTCGTGGGTGGCGTACAGTTACTGCACGAGTATTCTATCGTCTTCCGCACACCCGTGAAATTAAACACCAGGTCGATCACCCGTGCATTGATGACTTGCGTTACAGCTTAGCTGGAGCTTGCCGGCAGCGGAGGCGGAGCACGGCAACCGGTGGCGGCAGCAGCAGGCCAGCAGTCCAGGGTCACCGTACCGTACGTGAGAACAGTCAAGTAGGCCGACCATGCCTGAGGACTAGAGACGAGACAAATTGCAAGCAGGAATCATGGACGGATGACGGCACGCGTGAGGTCGGCCCAGCCGCGACGCGAGCCGGTGGTGGTGCTCGCGCCTCCTCTCATCGTCTCGCCCGTCTCGTTATTTCCTTTTCCATCTCTCCAGCTCTTGAGTACTCTCTCCTCTCCCGCCCTCGCGCTCGGGGAGGAGCGGCAGAGAAATGCGACCGCGATGCTCCCCTCCGCCTCCCTCCCTGCCCTAACCCTAGCCTTCCTCCCGCTCCACACCCCTCCTGCCGCTCCCCGCCGCCACCGCGTCTCCGCCGCACCGCTCGCCGTCACCTACAAACCGCCGCCGCGACAGCCCAGCCGCCGCGGCGTCTCCGCCGCCTACAAGCCCCCGCCGCGACAGCCCTACCGCCGCCGGCCCGCCCCGGGCCCCGCCCCACCACCGCGCCCGTCCAATGCGCCCCCGCCGCGCGGCGCCGGGCCGCGCCAGGAGGAGCTCGAGGAGGCGATCTACGACTTCATGCGCCGCTCCGACAAACCCGGTGCCTTCCCCACCCGCGCCGAGCTCATCGCCGCGGGCCGCGCCGACCTCGCCGCCGCCGTCGCGGCCAGCGGAGGCTGGCTCTCCCTCGGATGGTCCTCTGACGACGCGCGGCCGGCATCGGCCGGACCCGGCGTGCACCCTGACTACCCGCCCGTGGCGGCCGCCTCTGGCCTAGCACCAGAGGCCGTGCCGGCGGCGGCTCCCGGGAGGTTGGTAATTCAGTTGCTCGGTTGAACCGTTCGTCATCTGTTCATCGCTCTGTCCTGCCCTTATCCGTGTACTGAAGTCCTGCTGAATTCTGCATGTTCCAGGGAAGCGGAAGCATCGCCCTCTGGGGAACAACCGGAGACGGAGGAGACGCCGTGGGTGCCTGCTATATCTCCTTCATTTGTTTGTTCTCTGCCATAGCCAGCTCTTACTGATTTTGCCTTTTGCTCCGTAATTGTTTGCAGGGAGGCGGGATCTGGGCTTGGCCTGGAGGGGATGCTCACACGGCTGCAGAGAGAGAGGGAGCGGGCACGCCCGCCGCTACGGAACAATGCACAAGTGGGAGGGCAAGCTGAAAATGGTGGTATGTGTGGTTTCAACTTACCAAAACATATGTCATGAATCTACGAAACACTGCTGAATTATATCGTCTGTGCCTTTTTAGACACAGTAGTAATTTGTTTCTGTTTGGTTTGAACATGTGTACAAATAGCTGGTTTAGCTTTGTTATTGCTTTGCCCATGGAGGATAGTTTATTTTCCTCAACTATGCCGTCCTTAACATTATACAGGCTAAAATAAGGCCATACCCCTAGTAGAAATACATTGTTGATTGAATTTACTACACTCTGTGATCTGCAAAAATATTTTCCAATTAGTTGTGGCTTTATGATCAACCATGCATGATTTTGTCAGCTCTGTTAGTATCAGCAGCTGAAGGCACGCTCAGTAGACTTATCGCTGGAAATTTGGAGGGTAAAATTGAAAGACGTCCACCTTTTACAGTGTCAGTAGAAATTGGGTTGGTTTGTTATGGTTAGACAACTTGCGGAATAATTATGTCCGAGTGTTCATTTTGGATGTACCGTATACTTTGTTTTCTAGCTCTTCGTTTCTTCGTTGTATATATAAGTGATTACATTGTACTTGTGTGTTGCATATATGCAGTTTTGATGAACCATAATGGAGCTCCTACTCACACTATGCCTGGTGGCGTGTACACTCGAAGGATACCTGAAAACGGAACTATACATAGCTCTCGTTCTCAAAATGGGATACTAGAGGACAACAAATCAACGAGTTCTGCCAATGATGCATGGCGAAGATGGTCACTTGACAAGAGTGGGTTCAGTGACTTTCAAGGTTATATGATAACTTAATCTTCTCTTATTGTGCATTTGTTATATAGTTACTTGCTGACATGATTAATATAACTGCAGCTGCTGAGATTCATCCTTCTGAGAGCAGAAGTTCACCAAAGCATGTCGACTTCGACACTCCGTTGCTAAAAGATGATGTTCCTGTACCATCTAATGGCGTGGCTGCAACTGATTATCCTAGTGATCATGTAGACTATGAAAGAGATGAGATACATGCACGTCTTCAAAATTTGGAAGGGGATCTTACTGATGCTCTTAAGACACTAAGATCAAGACTCGACAGTGTTTTATCAGATCTGGTGTGTATCTATCTTTTCATATCATCTTCTTTACTTCTTCTTTTATTGCAAATTCTTCACTTGTTCTGCAATTGTAAACCCTGTACTTTGTGATGGACATGGTTCTGTTGTTCCCAACAAAACACACATTTAGACAAGATTCTTCTTGCTCCAGTTTTCTATTTGTGCACCAAACTTTAACTAACAGTGTAACAGTATCCACTTCAGTATGCAGTTTGGCTACATCAAAATGGTTCAAGTTAATTTCCCAAAAGAACTACTTCCATAAGTACTGATATTATATCTGTAGATTTTCGTAGTAATATGTTTATCATCATTTCTGCCTGTCCCTTACTTTTCATGCAATGTTTCGCTATGCACTCAAATGATTATAGCTGAGGATATTCCCTTGCAGTGCTGAGTGTAGTTGTGTTGGTCATTTCTACCAGGAAATAGTTGCAATGATTTGGTTTACCCGTTATTACATGTTCTGAGTTTTTTGGAATCATCTTACTTTTGGTAATTGGCAAGTTGGCGTAGTTGGAATTTAACCCTTATCAAGGGATATCTTTGTTCTGTTGTAGTGATACTTGGTTTCAGCAGATCTTGGTATGAATTTAAAAAGATATTTGGTGATCTTGATGTATCTCATATTGTCCTTTCTAGGCATTATACTTGTTCTAAGCATCTTACTTTGTTGCTTCACTAACCAGTCAAATGGTGATGGAACAAATGTGGTGAATGGACTTTCTGATGATTGGGAATTTGAAGAGACAAAGGTAATGCATGCCCAGGAAGAACTACGGTCGATCCGTGCCAAAATAGCAGTACTTGAAGGCAAGATGGCGCTTGAAATAATGTATGCCCATCTCACGATCGAATATTGGTCTGCACTTTGTATCTCATAACATTCTTTTTATTAATTACATATCATGACGGCAGTGAAAGGAACAAAATAATTGAAGAGAAGCAAATGAGGCTTGATGAAGTTGAGAAGGCTTTGAGTGAGCTCCGCACAGTTTGTATTGTGTGGCCCAATCCTGCTTCAGAAGTTCTACTGACCGGGTCTTTTGATGGGTGGACAAGTCAAGTCAGTGCCTGTTATAAATCTCTATTATCATTGTTAAATAAATTTGAACTTTAAGAAGTAACTAGAAAATAGGTGGCTGTTCAAGATTTCAGTTTAGGCCAATCTTTATTAGTTGTCTGGTGAACTCCATCGAATTTCTCTATTAAGTTGAGAATTAATAAACAAATGAAAGTTGACTATATTGCTTCACTTCTAGGTTTGCAAATGCAATTAACTACCAACAATTTATCTTTTTTCTATTAATTACATTTACAAAACAAGCATCAGATATTACACGGAAACACTGCACCTTGGAGAACTTCCCGAGCTTGATGCATTTCACACACAAGTAACTTCATGAACTAGCGACATGGTAGTCATGAGGGTATATTAAGTGGAAATCTGAAGCAGTAGCGATGTTACAAGAGCTTCAGTAGGCGAGGCTTAGTAACAAGTTTCTATCTTACGTAGTGCATTTTGTCGAGATTTTGTTAGTCGCTGGGAGCAAAATTGTTCTCATGATTTACATTTCCAAAACGATGTTCTTCAGTTCAAGCACATATAGGAGGATTACTCGATGTAGAGTGCTGAAGGGTTGCTGAGATTTGCTCCCTTGATATTTGCATTTCCTGTAAGTAAAAAAAAAATCAATCAGTAGAAGAATCTTAATGCACCTTTGTCTTAGGAATTTTGTTTGGTTTTGGAGTAGGAAATATGAATTTGTGATGTCATTTCTCCTTTCTTCTTGCCACCTTCAATATTCAATTATGTGAACTACATCTGCGAAAGATTGTCTTATTTGGTTTTGTAGTGAAGGAAGTCTCATCGTCAGTATATATAGTTCTATGCTTGCATGCTTAACGAAAGGAGTACATGTAGTACATGTTTTGATTGGAAACTGGAAAGATAGCTGGCATCTATACATTTTCCTTACTATCATGTTATTCCTGATGATAATCTAATTGTGAACTGCTTCCTTGCTGTAGAGAAGGATGGAAAGATCAGAAAGAGGCATTTTTTCATTAAACCTGAGGTTGTATCCTGGTAGATATGAGGTAATGGTGCGCTATTCTGCTTCCACCGTCCACTACTTTTACATCACCTAACAGTGTACGTTTGTGGTTCAGATTAAATTTGTTGTTGATGGTGTTTGGAAGAATGACCCGCTGCGCCCTACTGTGAACAACCATGGGAACGAAAACAACCTTCTGATTGTCACTTGACTAGAAGCTGCATCCTTGTAGCGATTTTGTAGATTATAGATCGTCGTCAACATGATTGGTGCCAACTGATTAGATCGCCTCCTATTCTTTTAGAGAGCGTTGTGCAATGTAAGCAATGTAGGGTCAGGGTGTTGTCTTCACCCCTTTGAGATGGGGAGAAGAAATAGCTGTGTATTCTTTTCCTTCTCCCTTGAGAAGCATACCGGTGCACAAAATGCCCCAGTGCTGGTGATGGTGGGTACTTCACCTTCACTGTGTGTAAAGATGTACATATCTCGTGATAACAAAGTTGTCCTGCATAGTTTGTCAAGGTGGTGCTCGCTTGTCAGCTTCGCTTGCCTGACATTGTTGTGAATCCATTGCTGCTTTGCTTTGGCACAACTATGCAAATTTGCCATGTTTGGGTTGGCTCTGGCCTGTGCAGCAGGTTAGCTGCTGAATGGATGGCGACGAGTCATGATATCCTAGTTGAACTGTGTTAGAGTAGACAAAGCAAAATGCGAAGGAAATGTGAAGGTACGAGTCTACATTTTGGTCGCTCATGACCCATGAAAACTTGGCCGAACGCCGAAGGCATATATGCCTGAAACCGTAAGTACAGTGAAAGACATTCATTTATCTTTCATTTTTAACAACTTACAAGAAATTATCCACCACACTGTAGTTTATCTTTCTTCTCCTCTTTCATCACCAGCCACTTAGTCTATACGTTGAATTCGTAACACCAGAGCAAGGAAGGAAAAAAAAAGGAAATAGCTATTCTGCTATAAGACCATCCAATTTCCATCATCACAAAGCTGAAGTAGCATCTGCTCAGTTGCTGGCTCCCTTGAACCTGTACCACTTTGCACAGCCGATGAAGTAGACGAAGTTGAAGACGCCAATCCCGGCAATGGTCCAGTAGAAGAGGTCGAGCCTGCCCTGGTTGAGATCCTGCGCCAGCCAGTTCTGCCCTTTTCCGGTGGTCTGGTTTACGATCGTGGTCAAGAAGCCGCTGAGGTAGTTCCCCAGCGCGAGGTTGCAGAAGGCGAGCGCGCCGGCGACGCTCCTCATGTGCTCGGGGATCTCCTTGTAGTAGAACTCGATCTGGCTGATGAGGTTGAAGGCCTCGGAGAGGCCGAGGATCATGAGCTGCGGCACCATCCAGAAGCTGGACATGGCGGAGATGCCGCCGCCGGTCTGCGTGTGGCCGATGACCGCACTGTTGAGTGCGATGCTCCTGCGCCGGTCCTCGACGATGGCCGAGATGACCATGGCGACTGTGGAGAGCGCGATCCCGATGCCCTGGCGCTGGAGCAGCGTGAACCCCTCGTCCTTGCCGGTGACCTTCCGGAGGCGCGGCACGAGGAGCCGGTCGTAGATGGGGATCCAGAGCGTCTGGGCGAGCATGGCGAAGACGGTGAAGGACGCCGCGGGCACGTGGAAGCTGCTGCCGAGGCGGCGGTCGGACTGCAGCGCGGAGAAGACCACGTAGGTGGACTGCTGCACGACGGCCACGTAGTAGATGATCCCGGTCGACCACACCGGCACGATGCGGATGAGGCACTTCACCTCCTCCACCTGCTGCACGGTGCACAGCCGCCACGGGTCCGCCGCGGCGGCGCCGCCGGAGCGCACCTCCTCGGGAGACACCACCATGGCCGCCTTGTCCAGGCACCGGAACTGGTCCGTGTGCGCCAGCTTGGTGACGATGTTGCTGGTGTGCGGCGGGTCGAACAGGTCCTGCTTCGGGTCCTTGGTCCGCTTCAGCCCCCGCTTCCTGAACGCGGCCGCGAAGACCTGCACGATGGTGGTGAACGGGGACCCCTCGGGCACGACCTTCACGTAGAGCCGCGTGCCGAGGAAGAAGAGCACGCAGGCGAGGAACATAAGCGCCGTCGGGATGCCGAGCCCAGGGCCCAGTTCACGTTGCTCTGCACGTAGATGATGACCGTGGCGGAGATGAGCATGGCGGTGGTGAAGGTGAAGTAGTACCAGTTGAAGAAGCTGTTGATGCCGCGCTTGCCCGACTCGGTGTTAGGGTCGAACTGGTCGGCGCCGAAGGGCATGCTGCAGGGCCGGATCCCCGCGGAGCCGAGGACCAGGAACGCGAAGGCGATGAAGAGCACCGCGAACTGGTAGGAGGTGGCCTTCTGGCAGACGTCGCCGACGTTGCATTCCGGCGGGTGTAGGGTGTCCGCGGCGGCCGTCAGCGTCAGGAAGAACATGCCCTGGGAAGAGAAAGCAGAGGAAGCGTCAATGTTGCTGTTAAAATCAACATAAGCTTTTGAATTCAGTTGTCACCGACTCACTCTGCTATCAAATTGCTACGTACTACTAACTGAGTCAAGCTTCCATCTCTGATTTCTGATGGTGTGAAAGAAATCATGCAAAAGTGAGATGAGATGAGATGAGGCAGCTTAACTATGACAACGCAAGCGTCACGATTCATGTTATTATGGACGGAGGATGACGCTTTATGTCGTTTTGAGTTTCGGATGCTGATTTCTTTTTCTTTTTTTTGAGATTTTTCGGATGCTGATTTGGCGAACCCATCTTTTGTTTAGGCGAGATGTTTTCGTATCCGAGCAAGTGAACATGCAGAAGAAGAGATGGATGTAGTATGAATGAGATTTATTTCCGGTAAATGATGAATGAGAGAGAGAGAGAGAGCTGAAGAAGTGCGGGATGGGCCCTGCATGTCCAGTCCAGGATGTGGAACGCCCAACAACCGTACATCAAGTCCAGTCCAGCATGCAACGCTGAGCCTGGCCCCAATACACACCAAGTGCTGGGCCAGACAGTATCCCCACAGGCCTCATCCATGGCCCTGGCCGCGACTCTCGTGCGGTTGCACATGGCTTCATTCGTGACGACACCACACGTGCACGTAGCCCGTCCCGTTTCCCCCACCGCACCGCACTTTGGCGGCACAGTGCGACACGGTCCTCCCCACTCACACGCCGTGCGTACTGCCCATGGTCCCGTGCCAACCCTAAACCAGAATTTTGGGCTCCGATCCGAGCATCCATCCAACCATACTCAACCAAACGGGCTGGCTGGGCCTGGGTGTGCTTCTGCTCGAGTGGGTGTCGTTGTCAGTCAGGATCGATGGCGAAGAACCTTCCACCCACCAACGTAAGCAGCTCGGCGCGATCCAGCCCATGGTTGGTGCTAGCTTCTATTCCGTGGTGGGTGGGTGCCCAGCGATCAAGCGAGGCTGGCTCACACTGATGCGTCGGCGACGTGGGCTGCTAATTCGTTCCGGTTGGGTGGGAGGGAAGGGAGGACGAGCGAGAGAGAAAGAGATCTCGGTGTCCTGGAGCGTCCGCCATTTTCCACGGAGCCGGTCAATGTTGATGGCAGGCAGTCCACTCGCGCGCGCATGACGACAGATACGTGTGACCGGATAAGGTGTGAGCACGGATCATTGCCATTCCAAGGTCCACCTTTGAACCATCTGTACCTGCAGCACGATGCACATGGCCGGTGTGGTCTACCAACCCATAAGTTCCTCCAATCCTCGTTCAGAAACATCATAGGATCCGTGTAATACGGAACGAGCTTCTAATGTAATGTAATGTAATGTAATGTATGCGCAGCAGCACAAGTGGGTGGAAGACGATCGTACGCACAGACTGACGCCATTATACTACTAGCCCAGTACCACTCCTCCACACTACGTCTGGATCGGCATAACTATCCGGTTCAAAAAAAATGGGTTGGGTCGTTAACTGTTTCTTACTCCTACTTGCTTGCTCACTTGACCTCCTCTGATTACGAACGCAGTGCTCGGAATCTCGGGTGTCATCATTGCTCAGTGGTGGGGAGCAACTAGCTAATCTAAGCTAAAGTACTACGGACTAGTAGTAGCTCAGGTGTGCTGTGCATGACTCACTTAAGAAAGACAATTGTTGGCGCCTTGGTCATAATCACTTGATTAACACACACTAGGCCACTATAACACGGGTTAGTTAGTGGAGCGGCAATAATGGGATGCGCCGCTTCAAGGCGTCTTTGCTGTGTCACGTCTCTCCTTTGCAAACAAAGCGTACGTTATTATACTGAGAGGGTTGGTGCCTACTCGGCCAACAACTACGTAATCTGAATCTTTTTTGCGGATATATGTACGCAAGCACAATTCTTCTAGAAAGAAGTAGAGTATAACGGAGCTGCCCGATCCGGTACCACCGGTGGATCGATCAACCGTGCCGACTCCGTCCTACCCTATGACCTACTCAACTCAACTCATAAACGGCCTGAAACTTCAGCAAAAGCTAAGCTCGAAAATCCACGATGCAAGTCCACATCTACATCTACTTCGTCGGCGGTGAGCAAGAAGGATCGGCACGGCGATCCTCCCATGTGCCGCTGCCGCCCACGATCTCCAGCGAAGCAAAAAAAAAAAGACGGTGAGAAATTGAGGCGCGGGCCGACGGGAGTAGGCCAGCTCGATCGAAAGTCCAAATCACAGGACGGGCCACCCACTCCCATCCACCGATCCACTACGACAGTCGAAATGGACATCAAACCGAATCTGATCTCAACCTGAGAAAGGAAACCGCGGGTACATAGCAGCAATACTCCGCCTGGCTTAGCTCTCCCCCCAAATTCCGGCGGCACTGACCCTCAATTTCCGACCCCAGAAGACCCGAATTCGGAGCACCGGATGCTGGCAGCTCGCACGGCATGGCAGACAAGGCGAGAATGAAGCGAGGACATGGCGAATTCTAGCGCTGAGAGTGGGTGGATCTGCTTGCCAGGTGGTAGAAGGAGCAGGTGGGGATGAGGGACTCACGACGAGGGAGGCGACGGATGCGATGGCGAGGGCGAGGTAGCGGCCGAGGTAGGCGTCGGAGAGGAAGGCGCCGACGATGGGGGCCAGGCTGGTGGTGCCGTTGAGGCCGTTGAGGAGCGTCGCCGCGTCCACGCTCTGCATGTGGAACACCTGCGTCAGGTACACCAGCAGGTTCGCCGACGTGCCCAGCGTCCCCAGCTTCTCGAACGTCTCGTTCCCTGCATCCCGTCATCGGTCAGCACTCGCGAACGAATCCGCCATGGATGAATTCAGCTCAGCTCAGATCCCGGGCGCGTACCTATGATGAAGGGCATGGCCTTCCAGCCGTGGTACTTGACGGCGGGCCGCGGCGGGTGCGGGCTGTCCTCGTCGCTGCTGCTGCTGCTGCCGTTGCCGCGCTTCTCCAGCTTGTTCACGTCCATGCTCTTCAGCTTATGCGCGGCCTCCTCGTTCTCCATCTCGCCGCCGCCGCCGCTGCGCATTCTCGCGCTATGCTCCCCGGCTGCTGGAGCAGCTGCTCTGTCTCCTCTCTCCCACCCTTTTTCCCGGGTCGGGGTGTGTGCTCGCTTCGGGCACCAGCAAAATGAGAGTGAGCGAGAGTGTCCTCCTACCGGCTCTCTTTATACAAAGAGAAAGAGGGGATGGAACACTGGAACAGTAGTGGTCGTCACGGGGTCGGGTGTTTTCCACCTCAACAACTTCTTTCCCTGTCTTTTATCAGAAGCAAGTCGTACCGGTGTGATTAGCAGAGCGGATAATTCCAGCTCTGTCCTGAAATAGTTTTTTTCTTTCAAGGTGCACCAATATAGGAGTACTGAAGATCGGGGTCATATACATTCAAAATAAATGAAATCGCCACAAGAGTCTCGCTGTTGAAAAGAAATGTCATTCTCACTGAAAAAATAAGAGACACGGGGGACAAAATATGACTTTAGATCCCTAATGGGCTAAACGTACAAATATCCTCTTGACCATCCAACATTGGTTATGGTTTAGATAAGCTGATACTACCTTTCATTCCATAATTCTTGTCGTGGTTTTAGTTCAAATTTAAATTAAAACCACGACAAGAATTATAGAACGGAACTAGTACATGATAATGTTCGCTGTTATTTGAGATTCGATTTTAACAAGTAACATGTGACACGATGTATAGTGTATGGCTTGTATCCATGTCAGGGTTTTGTACCGAAGATATCAAGAAAGTTCATATAGAATATTCAGGAGACGCTAACTGTTGTAAAGCTCACCGCTCTTATGACCTCCCTCAAGCCCTTGTCTATTTTGTATCTCTATATATTTATCTTGTAAACTTTATTTCAGTTGGGTGTCTCGTTTAACTCGCCCAAATAAACGAGTTATCGAGCTACTTGCGAGCTACTCACGAGTAGCTTGGTCAACAAATGAGTTCATAAATGAAACTTGGCTCGGCTCGTGAGACACCGAGTTTGAGCCGAGCCGAGCCGAGTCATGAGCTACTCGTTTAGCTCACGAGTTTCGAGTTTTAATTTCAGCCCTACTGAAGATGGGGGTCATATACATTCAAAATTGATGAAATCGACACAAGAGTCTCGCTGTTGACAGAAATGCCATTCTCACTGGAAAAAAAGAGACACGGGGACAAAATATGAGTTTATATCCCTATAATGGGCTAAACGTACAAATATCATCTTAACCATCCAACATTGGTTATGGTTTAGATAAGCTGATACTACCTTCATTCCATAATTATTGTCGTGATTTTAGTTCAAATTTAAATTAAAACCACGACAAGAATTATAGAATGGAACTAGTACATTATATTATTCGTTGTTATTTGATTCGACTTCAACAACATGACACGATAGAGAGTGTATGGCTTGTATCCATGTCAGGGTTCTATACCGAAGATATCAAGAACGTTCATATAGAATATTCAAGAGAAACTAACTGGTGTCAAGCTCACCGCTCTTGCGATCTCCCTCAAGCCCTTGTCTATTTTGTATCTCTATATATTTATCTTGGAAACTTTACTTCGGTTGAGTTATTTTCAATTGTATTCAAAACATAGTATTATATGGACGATATATGTTGTGTTTTCTGGTGACACGTTTATCTATATAAATCATCTATCCTGATAGTGCATCATTTGCTTCTTGAACTATCAACATAGTTCCTTTCGAAAAAATAACCTGTAGAAGCAAGTTTCGGCAAAAACAACGAAACCAAGTGAAAATTACGTTTAACTTTTCTAGAAACTAGTGTTGTAATGTCGTGGTGGTATCACGGCAGATGCCATAGGATGGCTAAAGTGTGGGGCCGATGGACGCTGGTGGAATCCGGGAGAGGGCTAGCGCGCTAAGAAGCACACACGAAGAACACCACAGCACACCAAGATCTACCCAGGTTCAGGGCCCTCGTGAGGAGGTAAAACCCCTACTCCTGCCTGTCTCTCTCTGTATATCTCGGCATCACAAACACAAGCTTGTTCCTTGAGCTGTATAACACAACAATGGTGCAAAGCACAAGGAGGAGATGAAGCTACGGGTAGAAAAGTATCTCAGGGCACCGTCCCTCACGCAGGAGGGGGTGAGGGCATATATATAGGCTAAACCGGGTTACCGGAATACCCCTCCACTTGCAACGGTCACCTCTCCGTACCGGCACTGCAGGCACGCACGCCTGCACGTCATGATTGTCTCTGCATAGTGGACAGGACGTGACAAGCCCGTCTCCTGCAGCTCTACGGTACAGCTAGAAGGTACCCTCTGCAGAGACAAGACATGGCCTGCCCATGCCTCTGCCTCGCAGTCTGACCCCGGATAACCCGGAGTCAGCGGTGGAATGATGGCCTGCCATCTCGGTCTCCTGCACGCTCCCGTGTCAGGCGCTTCCTTGTCAGGCGCTCCCGTGCCAGACGGGATGTGACAGGAGCGCTGACCTCTACCGACACTAGGATAACCCGGCATGGATATGCCGGATCCTCCTTCCTCAAATATCCTTCCCTGCACATAAGAAAACACACAAGTTACCGACATACATATGTCGGTTATGTTATCTCGGATCTCTTGTCTCGGTCGCCATATGCCGGCTAGCACCAGCGTGGCACCCCGGTCCCTTCTGGCCCGGGTTACCTCGGTAAGCCTATCTCGGTTTGCACTTGCACCACACTCTGAAGCCCAGTTATGCCGGTTTTACTGTAACTTGGCCCACACCTGGGCATAGCTTTTACCTCACCATGACCCTACCCGGGGGTAGCCCCCCGACATTAGTCCCCGAAGCTGGTGCGGTCCTGCAGCCTTGGATGAAGGGCCACAGCAGGTTTAATCAACCGAAACAACCATAACAAGCATCCGACATTGCCATGTCGGTTCAACCATAAAGCCATTAACAACCTTTCCACTGATTCCGACATGAGCTCCTGTGTCGGTCTTCTCCGACACAAGAACTTCGCTAAAGAACAAGTCAAGCTTTTACGCCCAACTCAACTTAACCCATCATCCGACATTCACATGCCGGTTTATCCCAAGCTTCAAGAATCAAACTTCCCACAACCTCCGAGATTTGCCCTTGTGCCGGTCTCTCCGACACAGGAAGATTCCCACAATCTCTCTGAAGATCTCCTCCTGGCACGTGGCGGAGAGACTCTGCGCGTCACCTCGGTTCCTGCGCACGGACAGACACATCTCTGCACGCACGCCGCCCACGTCACGCGCCGTCACGTCGCGTGGGCACTTGAGTGCCTTTGACCGTGGCGCGTCTCCTAGATTCCCGCGCCATTAACCGCACGCGATCACGCCGCGGGCCGTTACCACCTTGTGGCCCACGATGCGGCGGATCGTGCGGCCGCAAACACCGCAACCGCGCAGATCGTGCGCGGTTAATCCGCGCGCCCGTTGCGGTAACTGCACGCGGTAAATGAGGAAACCGCACGCGCGCCGTACCCATAAATAGGGGGACGGGCGCTTCTCCTCGTCCTCTCCGCACTCTTCTTCTTCCTTCTCTCTCCCCTGCGATATCGCCACCGCCGTGCAGAGAGCTCCGCCGCCGCACGACGCCGGATCTTTCGAGCCACCGCCCACCGGAGCACCTCGCGCCGCCACCGGACACGCGCAACTCCGGCACGCCCCGCGCATCTTCGCCGCGCACCGCCGTCGCAATCTCCGGTAAGTTCTTGCCACTGCCATTGCCGATGAACGTGTTCATCCCCTCCGATGAACACGTTCATCCTCTCCGCTGGATCTGTTCATCCTCCTCCTCCTATCCGTAGAAGCTCTCACATCCAAATGCATAGATGATAATGAACTTAGTTGCTTAGATCCCCTCTGTATTTTCTCCACCGTGCCTCTTAGCAATCTTGCGATAGTTTCTCCGCGGGTCTTCACAAGTTTCAACTCACAAGTTCTTGTATTTATCTTCTATTTATTTTTCCCCGTAGATCTTTCCATCAAACACTTAGCCACAGAAACGTGTTTCCCGCCACTTATGCACTTTTCCTATGTTGCCCAAATGTTCCGAGATACCTATCTCGGTTCCTTTGTTGCCTAAATACTCCGAGATACTTATCTCGGTTCTCTATTGCACACATACTCCGAGACACTTATCTCGGTTCTTCTGTGCCTCTTTTGCAGATCTCTTCCGAGATGTCAACCAGCAATACCCCGGAGCCTGCCGAGGATATCGTTGAGGGAGAGCGCGCCGGGTGGGAGGGTTCCGACGTAACCCAGGCCGAGATAGACTGGCTAGTCCGGACCAAACGCATTCCGGCACAAGTGATATGCCGGGTTCCCGGCAAAGAGGCCGAGCCGAAGCTGAAAACCGGCGAGCGCGTGGTCTTCGTCGCGCACTTCGAGCGCGGCTTTGGACTCCCGGCGAGCGAGTTCTTCCGGTCCTTCTTGGATCGGTTCCGGCTTCAACCTCACCACCTTCCAGCCAACGCCATTACCACGCTTTCTGCGTGTGTCTCTTTCTCCGAGGGATACCTCGGACTTTGGCCCACGGTAGAGCTCTGGGCCAAGTACTTCCAACTCCGGAAGCAAAGTGTCCCGGATCCGGAGAACAAGAACTTCCCCAAGGAGATGACCCCGTGCGGAGCTGCTACCATCATACCTCGGAAGGGTTCCGTCTTACCTCGGATTCAAGGGCTGGAGTCATGCCGGAAATGGCAGCGCACGTTCTTCTACGTGAAGAACCCGGACAGCCCGACAATGCTGATTATCTGAACCTGCCGCTATTCAACATCGCCACCCCCACTGAACAGTTCAACTGGTCCCTCAACCCGAAGGACCTGAACATCGAGATCAACCAGATCCACAAGGTCGTGGAGGAGCTGGTGAAGGCAGGTCTAACAAGCGATGATCTCCTGAGGACCTTCATCAGCCGCCGAGTTTCCCCCCTCCAAGACCGAGTTCACAAGATCTGCCACATGAGTGGCCAGTATGATCCAACTCGGATCAGCACCCACGAGCTGAACAAGCCGAGATCAGAAGACGTGTCAAGGCAATTGCCCGCACGTTGATGACCGAGGAATGGGAATGGGGTCTTGAACCTCATAACAGAACTCGGCTTCCGGAGCAAGTAAGTAACCTTGCAACTTGCACCGACATTTTTTCCTACCGAGGTAACTCTTATGCCGGTCCCATAATCCGCTCATAAAGTAACTCGGTTTTACTGCCGGAGAGGGGAATCGTCACCGGAGGCTTCTACATCGCCATGCCTGCCTCCGGAGTGATGCGTGAGTTGTTCATCCTTGGACTACGGGTCCATAGCAGTAGCTAGATGGTTGTCTCTCCACTTTGTGCCATCATGTTTAGATCTTGTGAGCTGCCCTACATGATCAAGATCATATTATTGTAATGCTACATGTTGTGTTTGCTGGGATCCGATGAATATTGAATATTATGTCAAGTTGATTATCAATCTATCTTATATGTTATTTAAGATCTTGCATGCTTTCCGTTACTCGTAGATGCTTTGGCCAAGTAGATGCTTGTAACTCGAAGAGAGAGTATTTATGCTAGATAGTGGGTTCATGTCTCTGTTTAACCTGGGACAGTGGCAGAAAATTTTAAGGTTGTGGATGTGCTGTTGCCACTAGGATAACCTAACGATGGTATGTCCACGGGCATATGTGTTTGTTTACATTACGCACTTTACTTAATGCAATTATCCGTTGCTTGCAACTTAATACCAACGGGGGACTCGGATGACAACCCGGCGGTGGATTATTAGTCATAGATGTTGTTGGATAACGATCTATGTATTATGTCGTAATGCCCAATTAAATATCATAGTAGTCAACATGTCATGTATATGCATTGTCATGCGCTCACTATTCGTCAATTGCCCAGCTGTAATTTGTTCACCCAACATGTTAGTTATCTTTTATTGAGAGACACCGCTAGTGAACTGTGGACCCCGGTCCATTCTTTTACACTGATTAAACAACCACAAACTGCAAACTGTTCCTTTTTCATTCTCTGCAATTTAATACTCATTTTCCACACCATACGTTTAATCCTTTGTTTTCAGCAAGCCAGTGAGATTGACAACCTCACTGTTTCGTTGGGGCAAAGTAGTTTGATTGTGTTGTGTGCAGATTCCACGTCAACAGTCCAGACTCCCTGCGACAGCTATTTTTCTGGCGCCGTTGACAACCTTCTGAAGAGTTGCTGCTCCTACTGGTTCGATAACCTTGGTTTCTTTCTGAGGGAAAACTTGCTGCTGACTACATCATACCTTCCTCTTGGGGTCTCCCAACGAACGTGTGTTTCACGTCTTCACCTGCGGAGAGCTTCTCCGGATAAGCCAGACAACTCGGCTCTTGCTGCCTCGGCAGCTCTAAGAGTCTTAGCAGGGGAACTATACATCGGTTTTTCGACAGATAAGGCACTAGGAGTTTTGCTGGAGCTAGATCTACCATCTCTAGCAATCTCGGCATTGAGGTTTTTACCCCTCTTGCGCACATCCTCTACTCGGCTAGGGCGAGGAGCTACCGGGGTAAAACCATGTGCTAGGTTATACTCACGGACAGTTATCCCAAACTCTCTTCGTACCTCGGCCATCTCCAGAGCCTCCTGAAGCAGCCTCTGACGCCGTGCCTCCAATTCTGCCTCTGACTGGGCAGCATCTGTACCGGCTGCTACCGGCACATTTAACTTCTCTATGATCTCCTCGAGGTGAGCTGGCTTAACCGGCACATGGGATGTACCGGCCTGGCCGGGGAGGTTCTCCCTCCTCTCCAGCGGCACTTTCGCCGATCTAACCTTTGGTGCGGGATTACCGGCATCTCTTTTGCCGGGGTCTCCTTTACCGGCATCGGCCGCAGTGTCGGTCATCATAACCTCTGCGCAGCTCCCGGGGCGAGCGCTACGCCGGCCGCGAGCCGCACAGATAGCAGGAGGATCCTCCGCCACAAGCACCTGCTCGGGGTACTTGCGGACAACCTCGGTGGCGACGTAGGTCACGAAGGTGCCGAAGCTAATGAGGCAGCCGTTCGCCGGGAACGGCCTGCTGCCGAAGCATCCAGCGTTGTCGCTGATGAAGTTCAGCGCGCCGAGCTTGCAGACGAGCCCGCAAACGACGCGCTCGCCGGAGTCGATGATGGAGCCCGTCCGGAATGTCACACCAGCCAGCGCCGCTGCGGGCCCCACGGTGGGCGCCAACTGTCGTGGTGGTATCACGGCAGATGCCATAGGATGGCTAAAGTGTGGGGCCGATGGACGCTGGTGGAATCCGGGAGAGGGCTAGCGCGCTAAGAAGCACACACGAAGAACACCACAACACACCAAGATCTACCCAGGTTCAGGGCCCTCGTGAGGAGGTAAAACCCCTACTCATGCCTGTCTCTCTCTGTATATCTCGGTATCACAAACACAAGCTTGCTCCTTGAGCTGTATAACACAACAATGGTGCAAAGCACAAGGGAGGAGATGAAGCTACGGGTAGAAAAGTATCTCAGGGCACCGTCCCTCACGCAAGAGGGGGTGAGGGCATATATATAGGCTAAACCGGGTTACCGGAATACCCCTCCACTTGCAACGGTCACCTCTCCATACCGGCACTGCAGGCACGCAAGCCTGCACGTCATGATTGTCTCTGCATAGTGGACAGGACGTGACAAGCCCATCTCCTGCAGCTCTACGGTACAGCTAGAAGGTACCCTCTGGCAGAGACAAGACATGGCCTGCCCATGCCTCTGCCTCGCAGTCTGACCCCGGATAACCCGGAGTCAGCGGTGGAATGATGGCCTGCCATCTCGGTCTCCTGCACGCTCCCGTGTCAGGCGCTTCCTTGTCAGGCGCTCCCGTGCCAGACGGGATGTGACAGGAGCGCTGACCTCTGCCCGACACTAGGATAACCCGGCATGGATATGCTGGATCCTCCTTCCTCAAATATCCTTCCCTGCACATAAGAAAACACACAAGTTACCGACATACATATGTCGGTTATGTTATCTCGGATCTCTTGTCTCGGTCGCCATATGCCGGCTAGCACCAGCGTGGCACCCCGGTCCCTTCTGGCCCGGGTTACCTCGGTAAGCCTATCTCGGTTTGCACTTGCACCACACTCTGAAACCCAGTTATGCCAGTTTTACTGTAACCTGGCCCACACCTGGGCATAGCTTTTACCTCACCATGACCCTACCCGGGGGTAGCCCCCCGACATGTAAAATTTGAAGCTTAAATTCAAATTCATTTGGGAGGTATGAAAAAATAATAACCAATAAAGCATCGATATTAATGCATATTTTCTTAGTTCACAACTGAATATGATTTTGAACTTCATATTTCACATGTTTATAGAACAGCAACTTTTCATGCAGTATTTTTTTTCAAAAATATGAAAGTTGCCAAAGAAGATATTCACAAACTTTAATTGCAACTTGGTTTTCACCACATATTCCCTCGTTTATTTTGAACAACATAATGGATTGCTACATTGCAACGTACTTCCTCCTTTCCTTCTTATGGGGTGTATTAGTTTTTTAATAGTCAAACTTGACTATCTTTGACCATAATTTTAGAAAAAACTACCACTATCATAAATACCAAATAAAATACAAAAATCTATTTACTGATAAATGTGATGATATTTATTTGGTATTGCAAATTAGAATATTTTAAAAAAAAAATTGTCAAAGATAGTCAAATTTGACTTAATAAAGAAACTATTACACCTTATAAGAAGGAACGGAGGGAGTACATTCTTAATGTTTTCAAGAACATATTATTTCGTCATGCACTATACACATTTAGAAGTAATACTAACCTACTATAGTCAACAGCATGACAAAAAAATAGTACAGGTGTTAAACAAGATATTGCCCTTGCCTTCTTTGTTCACTTATCCATGTCGCCTAGCTTTTTACATCCATCCCTTGCCTTATTTTGTGATTTTGTCCCTTCACTCTAGGCGGTAAAGGATGATTAAGCTCTACGCCTTTCTCCTTATGGAGAAATGAAGACACGATAAGGCATTAGCATCAAAGAGAACGCAATTTGCATTGCAGAAAAAATGGCCTCCCGACTTGTTATTGCAATCCTCTGCTTCTGTCTTCAGAGGCGATTTTGTGTGTCTGGTCGATCGGGTCTTGTCTCATGTGGCGGCATTGGAAAGTTCTGAGGAAGAAGAAGCGAGGATGCCTTTGAGTCCACCCCAAGCGGGATTTCCGGTGAGCAGGTGACGATGTCGCTGTCTTTCCCCGAACACAGGTTTTGAACCGTCAAAATAGGAGCTGTTCCATCGGTCGGTCATGGGTATACTGTCTTGCTATAGTGTTCGACAACTAAACTGTCGGCGTGATTCTGTTTTTCACGAGATCATGTTCCATGTGTGTTTCCTTTTGGCATTTCGAAGCAACTGCTGCCCTGCTACACTAATCGAAGGATAAACTTTGATCTGGATAAAGTCAGGCTAAGCTAAGTCCCTGATAATTTTGCTGGACCATATGGCCGTGCTATGGCTCCCCTTTTTCGCTGGTGAGACGAGAAGGAACGAGCTAGCCGGTGAGCAAAAGAGAAAGACGCATTGACCTTTCCAGCCGAACGGATCATCGGTAGGAAGGACTGGAGAGGAGGACCAGCAGAAGCTAACAAAGAGCTTAGGTTAGGTGCCCGGAGACCGTGGCGTTTGGTGGTTGTTGGAGATAAGTATATATAGATTGTTCTTGATTCGGCCGAGTTGTTGGCATGGCAGCGTCGTCCGGGGACTAGTGTTTTGAGCACATTATTGATCGCATGGATACACGCAAAGCGATGGCATTTTCATTTGGTACGCACACCGGCTTCTTTGCCACTCTCTCAAAGTCTCAATCAGAAGGTGCTACTAGCAAAGAGACACTATATGACCATGCATTATGGATGGAAGAATCCATCTTGCCTAACGTACTAGGGCCACCCGCACCTATAAAAGGTTCCTCAGCGCCTTTTCCTTTTCCTACAAAAGGTAAAACCTTGTATTAACACGTTTGCCACTAGGCAATTGAGCATCTCCACTAGCGCGCCCAATAGAACTTGTCTGGCATAAGTTGCCGGACAGACTCTATTGGTTGCCACACAGGCACTATTGGACGCGCCGGCAACTGTTGCCGCCTATTGGGAGCGGCGCGCCCCACCGGTCGCTCCCAATAGGTTTTTGAGAAAAAACTATGAGACTCGAATTCATTTAAACTTAAGGCATTTCATTGAAATTCGATACTTTTTAGAAAATGCGACGAAATTTAAACTAAACTAGCCGGTCCAGTAGCCGTAGAAGGCGTCCCAGTCGTGCGCCGCGGTGTCTTCGACGTTCCACGCCGGCGGCTCCTCATGCATCGGCTCCTCCTCCTTGACCGCGGCGGCATCCTTCTGCGGCTCGTCGTCGTCGATGACGACTATGTCCTGGTCCTTAAAGGACCATCGCTCCGCGTACTCCTTCGACGCTGGCTGGACGGTGTCGAAGGAGAGCTTCTGCGCGATTGCAAGGTCCCGCTAGAACTTCGCCTCGGCCTCCTCCTCCGTTAGCGGCGGCGGGGCGCAGCGCGCTTTTTGCCACGGGAAGAGGACGTCCCCGGCTCGATCTTGACCTTGGCGCGGGGAGCGGACGGCCCTGCCTCGATCTTGACCTTGGCGCGGGGCGCAGACGGCAGCGGCGGCGGACCGAAGTCCCGGATGGTGACGCCGCTGTGCCTGGGCGGCGGCGCCGACCGTCCAGGTTCGGCCTTGATCTTTATGCCGCCCCTGGGAGGCGGCGGCTCCACCTTCACGAACCGCAGGGTCGTCGACGTCGTGGACCGCGCGCTGGAGGAGGACGACGAGCTCGCCGGCATCTGCCAGAGCTCGACGGAGCGGTCGATGGGGGCGGCATAGCCGTTCTCCCGCATGACGCTGTGGAAGTCGCGGCCCTCCCACCAGCGCCGCCTCCACGCGGCGTTGTGCTGGTAGGGACGCTCCGTCCCCTCGTGATCGTCCAGCGCCGCCTCACGCTGCGCCTCCAGCATCGCCTACCAGTTGGGGTTGTTCACAGCGTACTCCGGATTCGCCCGCTGCTCCGGCGTAAGCTGACGGCGGCGCAAGCGGATGAGGTCGTGGAAGCGCTCCCCCGTCGGAAGAGCGTAGTGTGGCGGGGAGGTGAGCGGCGTGGTCTTTATAGGGAGGATGAGGGCGGGAACGCGCCCCATTTACTCCAGCGCCGGTTCTCGAGGCGTCGTAATTTCGGCGACGCGCGTCGGGGAGGACGAGGCGGAACGCGTCAGGAAAACCGATCAAGTCGCAGTAAATAGCGCTGACCGGCCGTTGTGCGGCTGACGCGTCGGGCCCGCCTGTCAGGTTTCGACTCGGCGCGCGTTGCCGTGGTTGCTGGCACGACCGGTTGCGTCCCTAGCGTAAAGGAAGTACCCTTTTTTGGATTCGGCGCTTAATAACTCGTACTTGACATTGGTTTCGGTTCGATCAACTATCCTTTTGAAGCGGATAGTTCACATTGCTCATTATAAAAAAAAAGCGGAAAAGAAATCTAGGCGCGAAGCGGGGTTGCCGGACGCTGTATTGGGGCGTGCCGGCAACTTTTTCTCTATTGGGCCCGCCGCTGGGTAACGGATTCGTGCTGGAGCGCCAAAAAAGTCTATTGGGAGCGGAGCGGTGGAGATGCTCTAACTCCACAATTTGCTCAATCAGAGAAGAAATCATTAGCTGCATTGATCACTCGAGGCATGCACAGTGCACTTGACCTTTCGTCTGAATACCGTTAAGAAGTGCCCACCAAACATTATGGAAGTTGTTGGCGCAACTTGTGCTTCCTTTTCTTTTTGTATATATGAAACGAGATGCGTGAAGCATGCGAGTTGTTTAACCAATCAATCGCCCGAAAAGCTTCCGGGATTCATCGAATCGGCAGTCTTTCACGTTAAATCCTACACAGGTGAACCGAGCACGTCTATCGCATGTTCTCACTTTGCACGGACAGTTCGACCATGCACATGCATGAAGGTTCAGGGCAGGTGGTATGCATTGGTGCCTTGTTTATTATTGGTGCTTGCTTTAGTCGTCACGGGTCGACCTAACGCTGAAATGTTTTCTGAACTCGGAAAGCGATATTAATCATGCACAGGATCGATCTAAGATGTGAAGGGGGAAGAAGCAACGTTGACTGGCCAGTTAGGAGTAGCAATCGTGCAATTAAGTACCGGAGAACGGTGTAATTGAAGAGCTATTGAAGACGTTTGAGAGGCCAGTTCCTGACACAGTTTCACTTTCACGTGCATGAAACCGGCAAGAAGAATCACAAACAACGTTGGGTGCTTGGACCCGAGTCTCGCCAGTGGGCCCGTCTGGGTTGCTTCAACACCCTGCAATAGTCCTCCTCCTGGATTGGATTGGATGCAACTTCTTCTCAGAAAATCCTTCTAATGTACGGTGCACACTGCAGCCACTGCTAATCGAGTACACTAGCTACTCATTCACGAAGAGAATAAAACAGAGTGGTCCGAATAGAGGCAGTGCTGGTGGTCTGGTGACGGCACCACGGAATGATGACAGCTTTGGCGCCTCTCGCGTCTCGCCATCACCCAACGACCCCGATGAGTCTTCGCTTCATCTTTCCTCGCAATGCTCGCCAACTGTTGCCTTATCCATTAATTAAGCATAAGGTGTTCGGTTTATTAGCGGAAGAAACCGGACGAAAACCGTACAACAAACACAACATCACGGGGCGACGCCCACGCAACCTCGGGAACACCTAGAGCCCCGACGACAAACAACATCATGAGTAACCTTGTCGCCCACACGACACAAGGTGGAGCACCCTCGATGTTGCAGAACCCTCGGAGCCGCCGCTCCGACAAACACCTCCTCATCACGCCCCGCGCAAACCACCTGCACTGCCTTCCGGGGCCGCCGCCCCAACATGCCACCGCTCGCACTCGAGCTGCAACGCCGCACGACCTAACTGTCCGCAGTCCAAACTGCACAGGGCAACTACCCGTAGACCACGGCCGCCACACCACTTCCGAGGCCGCTGCCTCGACATACTGAAGATCGCCCCTCGCTGGGACGCATCGACCGAGCCGACAACCTCGCTGCACTCACAGCACAAGATTGTCACCCACGCCATGCAAGGCCACAGAACCACCTCCTAGAATTGTCGCCGCATCGCTTCCCGAGGCCGCCGCCCCGACGTAACGAAACTCCATCCACCCGAGGCCGCTGCCCCGGCATCCACTGAGAACCCAACGGCAAGAGAAGCACATGCAGAGAACACGGGTAAGCTCTCCAAAGGCGGCGCCTCCAAGGAGGGAGTGGCGAAAACCACCAAACGCCGCCCGCTCCGGGGACCCGAAGCTAGGGCTTTCGTCCGGAGAGCCCAAACACCCTCACGGGTGAGAGGAACTCGAGTTCCACGATGGCGCCACCAAGATGGGACACGACGTCAAAGACGCCGCCGTCATCGGCACAGACCAACGGTCAGGACAGGCTTTCGCCCGGAACTCATCTTCACCACTCGATCATAGGGAAACCACAATTCCTGCAACTTCTCTGCCGCAGTCCACCAGGCACCACCAAGCAACCTCACTGCACCACCCCTCGCTCCATCGACACCCGACCGGGAACAGGACCACCGGACGCAGCACGATCTTCCGCGGCGAACCAAGCACCATGCCGGCAAGACGCGGAGGAGCACTGCTCGGGCCAAGGACCACCACGGTTCCGGGCCGCAGTCACACGCCCGCCGAGGCCGGCAAAGCAGCCACCATCACCAACCACCCAGGCCTCCGAGCCGCACCCAACATCCAAACTGCGCTGCCCCAGAGATCCCTGCACCCACGTCGCGCCCTGTGCGCGGCCAGCCAGGCCGCCGGCCATGGCCACCTCTAGCTGCCCGCGCCGGATCCAGCCCTCGTCAGATCTAGGAAAGAGATCACAGATCGCCCGCACCGCCCTCGCTACCGTAGTCAGGGACCACGGCGCAGCACCGGAGGAGAGCCTCCTCCACCTCCACGGCGCGGGAACGCCGTCCCGGCCGCGCGCTCCGACGAGCTGGCCGTCGCCGTGGCCGGGTTGGTAGCTGCTGTCGCGATCCATCTCGGCTAGCTTGCTCTGAATCTGTATGTATGCCATACACTCGTTCGTTCGGCTAAGTTAATCTGTATGCCACCGGCCTGGGAATCTGGACGAGATGATGCGTGCCAGAGGGGTGACTTTGTTTTGTATAGTAGAGGTAACCATGCATGTTGACCGCACAATTACTGGTGGTTAGAGTTCCTAATTCTGGTAGACTTGTGCTGGGATAACTGAGCTTTGCCATCCTTGACTGAACAAGCTGTACGTTGGTGCGCTTCGCTTTTTCTATTCCACGTGCGGCACACCAAACTTCATATTACTCCCTCTGTTTTTTAATATAAAATATTTTACTTTTTTTACACATTCATAAGTGTCCACATGTATTTAGACATGTTTCGATGTGCATACATGTTCATTCATTTGGGTCCGCACCTAGTCAACATGTGAAAATTCTAAAATACCCTTATATTAGAAAAGGCGTCGCCGGAACCGACAAGCCGGATATGAGCTCGACCACTGCGTTGTAAGCTGCACAACGGCGAGGAGGGTGGAAAGTGGTGATGCAGGTTAGCGGATCGACGGGGACGGGCACGGTCCGGCGGGAGTCTTTTAGATTCAATTCTACACAAGTGCATTCCGAATTTCTTTTTGAAAAAATGTACACAAGTGAACCAAGCATGTCACTTTGCAACCACGCACCAGCTGGTTGTTCGCGAACTAAAACAATTGCGATGGTATCTTCACATGCACGAAGGTTCAGGGCAGGTGGTATGCATTGGCGCGTTGTTTATTGGTGCTTGGCTTGCTTTACTCGTCACGGGTCCGACCTAACGATGAAATATTTTCTGGATTTGAAAATGGCATTAGAAAACTGGTGATCATGCATGTCCTGGATCTAAGATGTGAAGGGGAAGAAGCAACGTTGACTGGTTAGTTAGGAGTATGGATATAGATGGAATTGACATTTGAGAGTTCAGTTCCTGACAGAGGAATTAATTAACTGGATAGCAGCTATCGTCCGGCTTAACAGAAGTTGATAGGACATGCTTTGGGGGTAAAAGAATCATCATGGGTCAGTGAGAGACATGATTAACCTCGTAACATGTGAGAGTCAGTAGATCAGTAGCCAATGACTAGCTAGATAGTGACATGTAGGCATGTAGCATGACTGCATGAGTGGGAGGGTACTGGTGCACTATTCTTATCCATCTTGACAGCGGGCCAATGTACTTTAGGAGAAATTTGCAGGCGACTGGCATCCAATTAATGCAGAAGAGTATATTTAAGATTTTTTTTGACACATCCAAACAGCCTCGTATATTCACCAAACGATCCACATACATCGTACATAGATCAAGAACAAGCAAGTACAATACGAAGGGGAAGAAGCAGAGCACAGATCAAGAACCGCGGCGGCACCGGCGTCGAGGAAGACGACGAACGGAGACCACCTCCTTACCAGAGCCTGGGCTGATTTTCGCCCTTGAAAGACGCCACCGAGATCCTCCGCCGCGCCACGGCGGAACTTGAGCCGCTGAACGAATCGGGCAGACGTCCCCCCGGCCCTTCCACGCCTCTTTGCCGCAGCCGTCACCGTCGACGACGCCGCCAGAGGCCACCACGCTTGATCAGCTCCGCCCGAAACGCCTCTCCAGCACCGCCGCACCACGGCCGCCGGAGAAGGGAGCCCGTACACCACAGATCCGTGGATCTGCGAGCACGGGAAGGCCGGCCACCACTCGACGGAGCTCCACCGGAGCTCCACCGCCGGAGGGGGAGGTCGCCGACACCAAAACGCCCACCAGCCGCACCACCGCCTCCACAGCGCCGCCGGCGGGAGCCCCCACACCCCTACTCTATGTACACGGAGGGATCCGCGGATCCCCCACCCACCCGCCGCCGGAGCGGACGGGGGGAGAGAGATCCACGGATCCGCGGCGGCGAGAGCGCGGTGGCGGACGATTCCAAGAAATCGCCTCTCTGCACTGTAGCAGGAGGAGGGGAAAGTGCGTCCCTGACCTTATGTAAGAGTATATTTAAGATGCCCCGGCCTGTTTGTCAATAAGAGGCTGTATTTCGTGGGGGTTTTGGACCGAGTCTCGCCGGTGGGTCCCCGGTTAGGCCGTGCCCGTCTGTGTTTGCTTCAAGACCCTGCAATAGTCCAACTTTCTTCTCCTCAAACCCTGCAAAAAAAAATTGCGATGCAGGCTCGTACGGTGCACCTGATATGATATCGCCATCACCTAAAGACTCTTGGCTTCATCTTCTTCCCAATCTAAGAAGAAATTTTGTTTTGCGTGCCGAGCCCGAGAGGTGACTTTGTTTTGTGCTATTTATAGTACTATCCGGCCTCTTATGTAGGCGTGCCGAGAGGTGACCATGTTAAGTCCGTAATTTTGGTGGATAATTGAGCCCTTGACTTAACAAGGGGCCGCCAGCTTTGCCATTCGAGCTGTTGGTGCGCCTCGCCTTTTTTCCATGTGCGGCACACGAACATTTCTCGTCTGATTTTTCAGACTCACGCTAGCATTGGTTTGCACTGGGCCGTCATTTTCGCAGATTCTCATTCCGTCGCAAAAACGAAAACGACAGGCCGGTTTGAACTTGCGTGAGAATCTAGGGTATACGTACAGCAAGGAATCTGAGAGGAACACAATCGGTCGTGTGCTAACTGTATTGCTGACTATGGTCGTACGTGCCGGTAGGCTGTCCTCGTCGCTAGCTCACCCAACCACGTACTTCATCAGGTCTCTCAGGTGGGTAAAGGATGCACAAGGACGCAAGGTAGCAGAGCCAACTAGCCAAGCCATAAACCGAAGCTGTTTCAAACTCCAAGCAAAGACCTACCCCCATCGTTTCAAATTAGATGACTTCCATTTGTCAACATGTGGATGTATCTGTTACAAGTATAGATACATCCACATGTTGACAAATGAAAGTCATCTAAATTGGAATGGAGGGAGTACATAAGTACATTGTGCACAGTGAACGATCGACCAGACATGCATGGCCGGGCCTCTCCCAACAGACGGTAGGTAAGCACCGGAAAACCCTGGTTATCACACTCGTGAATACTCGCGTCCGTGGCGCAGGACGTGTCCTCGAATGCTCCTTATCCCTCCAAGTCCAGCCTCTGTTACCAGCCTTCTTCTCCACGTCCTCTTCGTCTTCGTCGTCCCCTTGGTCGGCCTCCACATCTTCGCCCTGGCCGAACTGATCGGCGTGAGGGCCGGCGATCAGTTCATTTATCCCCAGGGCGGCGGCCTCCTACATCACAAACCGGCAACACGCCGGCAATAAATAAACCAAATACCACAATTCAGCCGGCCGCCAGCAAATGCGTACAACAACACAGTTCATCTGCCGACAGTGCAATAAGTATCACAACAACACATAAATAGCATGGCCGAGCGGCACAACAACAGAAACACACCTCACCAACTTGCTCACCCGCGCCGGCGCCTGGATACCTGAAGAGCTAGCCGCGGGAAGCCGTCGAGTCGCCGCCTTTTGATGCAGTCCGCCGCAGCGCCGACGACTTGGCGAAGACTCGGCATGGCGTTTAGGTCGATTACTCGGCGAATACGGGCGTAGGCGAGGAGGTCGCGGAGGCAGCCCGAGGGTTTTGGAAATGGAGGGAAGATTGAGAATTTTGACGCCCATGGGCGGCAATGACGAGGAAGGGGAATTGCGCGCTGACGCTGTATGTATGACGGGTGGGGGCGACCTGTCGGAGGGCGTGTCCACCCCATGTCCGGCACCCCGAGAGGGCCTCTAAACCCGGGGGCCCTTTCAGGGGTGTCGGACACAAAAATGCTAAGTCCGGACCTTTGGGTGTGCCGTTGTGGCCGATTTTTGTGTCCGGACCCCATTGGGCCGTTAGGTGTCAATTGGGGGGCGCCGCTGGATATGCTCTAATTCTGGTAGACTTGTACCGGTCTTGCCGGGATAATTGAGCTTGCAATTCTTGACTTAACAAGCTGTTGGCAGCCGCCTCGCCTTTTCTTTTCCACGTGCGGCACACCAAACTTCAGTATATACTAGGTAAGATGGCGCGGCGACACGCCGCGCCCGTGTGATTATATTGATGCAGTTTACTTTAATATTCTGTAATTTGTAGAAGTACGGGAAATATTCATATACATTTGAATTCTCCAAAAAATTAACCACATTGTGAATTAGGGGAAAGATTTGGCATTTTAAATATGGTTAAGAGCTGGTTAATTTTGTTATTCCAAATAACCGTGGTTATTTTTTTTGAACATTCGTGAATTCGAGATAAATAAATAGGATTTATTTTTTAATTTTTTTTGTTATGTTGGACATATTTTTCCCATGTACAATAAATTAATTATGAATTTTTGGAATTAATCTAAAATTCTGTGGTACTATTATTACTATTCGTCCAGAAAATTCTATAATTTTAGAAAACAATTGGGGTGTTTCTTAATAATAGTAAGAGCCTACATGGATTTTCTATCTATTTTTGGGCTGTTCTAATAGCTTAATAAAATTGCTCGAGGCAAAAATAATACGGTCGTACATACTTAGGATGTCGGGTCGGAAGCATCGAATTACAGTAGAGAAATACAGTTGCAAAATTACTGGCGTAGACGTGGTGTAACCATTCTTCGAAAGGTCAGGAAGGCATGGCATATAATTGGTACCGAGTAGATCGCTGGTGAGGTACCGTTTAAGAATATAGTTTTTTGGTTTGATTCACCTGTTGGAGACTACTGTCTGAGTAGGGTTAGAAATGATTTTAAATAGTTATGGAATTACCGTAGAGAAATATAGTTGCGAAAGTACTGGCGTAGACGCAATATAACCATCATTGAAAAGGTCGGAAAGGCATGGCATACAATTGCCATCGAGTAGGTCGCTGGTGAGGTACCGTTTGAGAATACAGGTTTTCGGATTGATTCCCCTGCGGGAGACTACTGTCTGAGTAGGGTTAGAAATGTGGGGTGAATATAGCTGATTTTAAATAGTTAAGGTTTATTTGTGTCGAACAGTCTGATATGGCTAACAAATTCTTTTGTTTTAATATAAAAATTAGTTATGGTTTGTTGGAGTCCATTTTAATTTTTGCATTTCGTAAAAATATGGGGAAAATCCATCTGTATTTGAATTACAGATTTTTTAAACCACATTATCAATTGGGGAGAAATTTTAGAATTTTAAACATGGGTGGGAGATAGTTTTTTTCTTTTTTTTTGTATTCGAAATAATCATGGTTAAAGGTAGTTCTTAAATTTGAGATAAAAAATATGATCTCTTTTGAATTTTATTACAAAGAGTAATGGTAAACTTTTTTATGAATATAGTCGTTTGACAATTGGTCATGTCGAACACATTCTTCTGATCTGAAGTGACTAGTTCATGATTTGTTTGAAGTTCATTTTAGTTCTTGCAGGACATTTGGTTTATTGAAAAAATGCGACCACATTGTCAATTAGGAGAATTAAGTGTTGGTTAGCTATTATTCAAAAATTTGATTTGATATGGTGGACAATTTTTTTTTGATGAAAAATAAATTAGCTGAGTGTTGCACCAAAGAATTAAAATATCCCGTTTACATGTTTCTTTTGTCTCAAGTGAATAGTTCATGATTTGTTTGAAGTTCATTTTAGTTAAATATTTTGATTTGATACTGTGGACAATTTTTTTTTGACGAAAAATAAATTAGTTGAGTGTTGCACCAAAAAATTAAAATATCCTGTTCATGTGCTGTACTGTTCATGCATGGTCCTGTTCGTCACGGCACTGTTCATTAACCGGTTGATGTGGGCCGTCGATCCGCAATCGGACGGCCAAGATCCGTACTGTACAGTAGCTACAGTGCCAGAGGGCCTGAGAGGCCGAGGAGATGTCCTCCCTTTATATATAGTAGTATGACCTATCTATTTGGCGGGATTGGGGCTTCCAGCGGGAGTCTTTTAGGTTAAATTCTACACAAGTGAACCAAGCACGTTTACTTATGTTGTCACTTTGCAACCATGCACCTGGATGTTCGCGAACTACAATTGCGATGGTATCTTCACGTGCATGAAGGTTCCGCGCTGGTGGTATGCATTGGCATTCACTACGGGACTTAGCAGAAGAACTGGATAGGATCCAATCATGCATTGGGCGTAAAGGAACCATCATGCGTCACACCGGCGGAGCTACATGTAGCCAGCGCTACATGTAGCCAGCCGGGTGCACAGGACACCTGGTAAAAAATTATTTCTTTGTGATATTGCAATTTTTCACCATGTATGCACCCCCAAAAACATGATTTTATCCACTTGGTGCACCGGTAGGCACCCCGGTGATGTATCCTCTAGCTCCGCCACTGATGCGTCAGTGAAACATGATTAACCTCGTAGCATGTGAGAGTCAGTAGATCAGTAGCCAATCACTGGCTAGTGAGACATGTAGTAGTACGAGTAGGAGAGGGTGGGGACTATTCTCATCCATCTTGACAGCGGACCAAACCAATATCACAGGTGTACTTTAGGTGTAGATTGCAGACGACGGGCATCCAATGGGTCATCGTGAAATCTGGATGAACATGCATGCCCCTGCCTGTTGTATTTTGCAGCGAGTTTCACTCACCTGCATCAAACCGGCTAGAATGATCAGGAGCTTTTCCTAGTATGTTAATTGTCATCGATGCATGCAGGCCCTTGTTCTACCAGTGGTAGCACGCTGGAGCGGTAGCGCTGCTCTAGGGGAGAGGATGAGTCCCTGATGCAGCATCAGCAGCAAGGGAGACACGTGTCTGGCCAGGAGTGATCCGGCTGGACATGCTTATTTGTGTACACGCTGCAGGGAGGGGGCCGCCTCTGGAGTAGCGGATGGCACTACTTTTTTTTTTTTTGAACAAAAGCGGTCCCAGACGGACCTAGAAGCTTATATTGATAGCAGCGGCATCACCATACATAAAGGACTCAAGAAAATTGAAAATTACAGCCAAGTCCAGACAATTTGCACCACGGACCCTAGATGAAGAAAAAGAAAAGCCATCAGGTCCAGCTCCATCGCCACCGCATCGGCAAGCCACAGCACAGCCAGACGCAACGCCACCGGGGACGAGACCACTTGGGGCGAGACGCCGGGAGCCAACTGCACCGGAGCAGAAGAGTCTCCAAATTGGCACGACGGCCTGGAGGTTGATATTCACCATCTGACGCTGGCCGGAGAGAGCCGTAACCGGCGGAGAGGGAGGGAGTAGTCGCCCTTCGACCATCAAGGATGGCGGCCACAGATCGACCGCCATGGATTCACTCCCAGGAGCAGCTTCCAAGCTCCTCAACCGTCGTCCGAACCAAGCAGCAGCGCAAGCATCCTCCACTCCCTCACCACCACGGCCGGCCAAGGGGAGGAAGGTAGCACTGCCAGCACAGGAAGAACGACAGAAACCATCGAGCTTATTAGAAAGAAACCCACCTTCAGAGATCTTTCCCCTCTGTAGCCTCCACCATGGAGAACCAGAGAGAGAAAGCTCGAGAGAGCTACAGCCACAGCTCGCATATGGCCTAGCCCGGCAAGAGAAGGAGTGCCCGAAGTGGACCAAGACGCCTCCCCCAATCTCCTCCATCCTCTGCAGCCTAGCACCACGCCCGCAGCAAGAGGAAGAAGAGACCAGAAGCAACAATCGTATCCACCACAAGCCGAGCTTATTGAGGCAGCAGCTCCCAGATCCCCACCTCCTCAGCATCTCCCATCGATGCCTCAAAGGAAGAAGACCCAGATCCTCTCCAACGCTGCTCGAACGCGCTGCAGAACTGCTTCTACGCGGCATAGCGCCATTTTCCACATGGGAAACACACCACCTACAACTACTATGTACACAAGGAAGACCGGCACCTCCCCTTGGCCATCTCCGACCGGCGTCGCCGGCAAGAGACGCCTCGGTTTGGCCCGGAGCTGAAGAGAGAGTGAAGGGATAAGAATGAGCGGATGGCACTACTTCATGTCTGGCTATGAATATCAGGCGTAGGAGATTATTTAATCGCGATCTTCAGTCCGTCCGTCATGCCGCGCGCCAATGGATCATCCAGCAGCATGCAGCAGGTTAGCTACGGATGGATCGATCTAGTGTTCTCTAGGCTAGATTTGTTTCGTTCCAACATGCATGCATGAAACTTTGTCCTGGGTGAGAAGAGATTAATTAGAAATGATGTTTGGTTGACAAAAGTGCAAGATCGAGAAGAGGAAGATGGCGATCTGGATCTTGGTTTCATGCGTTCGCTGTGTGAATGTCAGGCCTAGTAAACCGATTAATTAGTAGCGCCTCCTTCCTTTTTTTCTTTCCTCGCGCGCGCGTGTTGATTTTCCCACCTATCGGTCCACGCTTCTCCCTTTTTTTGGTTTCCTTTGGACTCACACACGGCGCGATTGATCGATCGGGGACACTTTTCCCTTCCATGCGCAGGCGATCGGGTGGGGTCATGCGCCAGGCGACCCGCACGGCAGGCACGAGATCTGGACCATTCCCTATATATGCTCTGGAAAGACAATCATTCATGTTAATTTCTTTTCCTCTGTGTTTTCCCGTTCATTGGCATGATTAATTTGCTCAGCTAATTTGTCACAAGTCTGAAATAACTTGCTGCAGAAGCTACTACCATGTTAAATTCTGAGCAGTGTGACTTCATCAACCATGGTTCTTCAGCTATGTGAGGTTGAGCCAGAGTGTCTGCACACCTCAAGAGTAAGACCAACTGTTTAAAGTTGGTGCCTCAAAAATAGTGTCCAGCATGTAGTACTTCATATGTATGGATATTTTTGTTTACCGCGCCTCTTCCAGCCTAATTTGTGGATTGATAAATTTCGTCATGACATTGATGCTTTCTTTAATTTCAGTGCCCCAAAGGGTAATGTTGCATAGGAACAAGTCAAGAATCATACATTATACAACACGCCAAGTACAAAAATCAGGCTTAATTTGTGGGAGAACCATGTTTAATTGGGAAACAAACAGGAAGCACTAGTAGGGAAGTGCCTTTCTATGGAATGACATTTTGTGGCGCACCAAATAGCCATGCGCCACAAAAAATATTTCTGTGGCGCATTGTTTTGCGTGCGCCACAGAATTTTGCAATTTTGTGGCGCACGCAAAACAACATGCGCCACAGAAGGTTACTTTTTGTGGCGCACATGGCCGTGTGCGCCACAGAAAGTCACATTTCTGTGGCGCACCTGGCGCGTGCCTACCCCCCCCCCCCCCCCCCCCCGGATCGCCTTTTCAGTTCTGTAAACAAGAAAAGAAAATGATACAAATTTCAAAAAATAAAATCCTTTGACATGTAGTTTCGTTTTAGTGTCTAGTTGCTATAGAAATTTTGAAATATGAATTTTGACCTTTTTTGCAAAAAAACAGAAAAAAAAACTTTGCACGGCCATAACTTTTGCATACGATGTCGAAAAAATGCGTTTAATATATCAAAAAAATCGTGAGAAAAAAAGGAGCTCGATTTCACCCGGGTTTACCCGGTGAACTTTTCTCAGATTCGGGAAATTCCAAAAGAGTAAAAAGTTATTTCAATAAGAAGTTTTTTTTCTACAAAATCAAAAAAAAATTGAAAAAAAATTCTGTGGCGCACGGTGGCGGGTGCGCCACATAATTGTTGGGCGGGATTCGAAATTTCAATCCCGCCACACATCCCTTCTCTTCTTCCTCTTCTTTCTCCTTCTCTCCTTTCTCTCATTTCACTTCTCCTCCACTTCTCCTATCCCTTCTCCTCCACTTCTCCTCTCCCCTTCTCTCCTCTACCTCTACTTCAACTCTACTCCGGCAACCACCTCCTCCTCCTCCAGCACCTCCGGCGAACTTCTCCTCCTCCTCCTCCACCACCTCCAGCGAGCTCCTCCTCCACCACCTCCGGCAAGCTTCTCCTCCTCCTCCTCCACCACCTCCGGCGAGCTTGGCCTCCTCCACCACCTCCGGCGACCTCCTCCTCCACCACCTCCGGCGACCTTCTCCTCCTCCACCACCACCAGCGACCCTCCTCCACCCACCTGCGGCGAGCTTCTCCTCCTCCACCACCTCCGGCGACCTTCTCCTCCTCCACCACCTCCGGCGACCTCCACCCACCACCGACCAAGCCACCTACGGCCATGGCCACGGGCACCACGGCCTCCGATGAGCTCCGGCCAAATTCCGGCGAAATGTCAAAATTCCGGCGAAATTCCGGCGGCCAGATCTAGACCGCCCTTTTTTTTTGAAATTCAAAAAAAAAAATCTGTGGCGCATGGTGGTGGGTGCGCCACAGAAATATTTCTGTGGCGCATGCTTCAGGGTGCGCCACAGAATCTTGCACTTTCTGTGGCGCATGGGGCCGTGCGCCACAGAAATACAATTTTAGTGGCGAGGATTTAGTGGCGCACCCACCATGCGCCACAAAAAGTGTTTTTGGTGCGCCACTAAAAGGCATTCTCCTACTAGTGAAGAATCGAACCCATCTTTCCCAAAGAAAAGGAAAGTGTAAAGGCACCATGCATGCATTTGCTGCAGCAAGAAGCAAAGAAGCTTCTTTTTCTCATGTTCTTCATTTACCTTTGCTTCTGAGGATGGATGTGGAATTAATAGGAACAACCGGAAGCAAAGAATCTCAGTCAAGTTTTCTCTTCTTCAACGAGCTTTCGGTAGGTCAGAGCATGATGCACCTACAGACACCGCCTCCCCTTCGCTGTTGGTAATTCTTGTATTCCTTTTGCGCTATAGCTACTGAATCGTCAGTCTTAATTGGGTCATTCCCTTTTCTAATTAAGAAGTATGTTCATAAATTTGTGGTCTGCATTACAGATTGTTTATGTTTGGTCTCTTGGGAGAGCGCTATCCTTTGAAGTCAAGGGCTTTTTCTTGGTTCTTGTTGACGCCAACAGGTTTGCGTCCCTCCCATCTCTTTGTTCCCTAGTTGTAAGATCTGCTCAGGCTCTAACACTAACACCCACATTTACAGTGCTGCCGCTACCTGCCCGTGCGAATGGAGGCCACAGCGCTAAGCATTGGGAAGTCCGTGCTGAATGGGGCCCTTAACTATGCCAAATCTGCCCTGGCAGGAGGTGGCTCTGCAGCTCGGAGTCCGGCGTGATCAGCTCTTCATCACCAACGAGCTTGAGATGATGCAGGCTTTCCTAATGGCCGCCCATGATGAGGGGATTGATAACATGGTGGTCAAGGTCTGGGTAAAGCAAGTCCGTGATGTGGCCTACGACGTCGAGGACTCACTACAGGAGTTCGCTGTGCGCTTACATAAGCAGTCCTGGTGGCGTATCCGTCGAACGGTACTAGATAGGCGCCGTGTGGCCAAGCAGATGAAGGAGCTCAGAGCCAATGTCGAGGATGTCAGCCAGAGGAACATGCGCTACCGCCTAATCAAGGGCTCTAGCTCCAAACCTGCAACCACCGGAGGACAGTCTGCAGTTGCTAGTACAACTATGTCTGGTGTTGATGAAGCAAGGAGACAGCGGGACAAAGCAATTTTTGATCTTGTTCAGATGATCAACAAGGCAGACACCGACCTTACAGTGATCTCAGTGTGTGGGAAAGATATTGGTGATCTCGGAGAGTCGTCCATCATCAAAAGGGCCTATGAAGATCCAAAGATACACAAGAAGTTTGACTGTCAAGCCTGGGTCCCCGGATTGATGCGACCTTTCAATTCAACGAGTTCTTGAAAAGCGTTTTGGGACAATTCTACATCAATTTTCTTCAAGAGGCAGAGAAAGAAGAAAAGGCAGCTCTTAGCGCCCAAGTGCTGAAGATCATGGCGATGACACAAAAAATTATTTGGCTTATGAGTTCAAGAAATATCTTAATGAAAGGAGTTACTTGATTGTGATAAATGACGTACACACCATTGAAGACTGGTATCGGATTAAAACATGCTTCCCAGACAACAAAAAAGGAAGTGTGATCATAGTATCCACTGAGCAAATTGGAGTTGCAAGCTTATGCGTAGGGCAGGAAGTGGAGCACCGGACCATAAGCAGTTGGTTGCTGATCAGACTCTTCATGTTTTCTACAAAAAGGTATTTTAAGTCCTGATAATAATCTAACTAATGCTCCTGGTTCAACTTCTGGATAATTAAATTCAGTGTTTGTTTATGTTCTTGGATAACGTCTGAATCTTGCAAGTTCGCCAAAAGAAATATGGCTTGTTGTAATTGACGACCTATATCAACTAGACAGGCATGCATCATCCAAGTTCCAAATGGCACCACCACATACAATTTGTTGGACGAGTTCGATCGAGTAGCATAGAAGAAAAGATAGCACACAAGTTAGCCACAAAGCAGACTAAATACTCTAGGTCTTCCAACTTGACTAGGCTAGCTACTATTTTACCAAGTAGCATACCATTGGTATTTGGAAATCAGGATGTTATCGAGCAATGTTTCCCACATTGTGAAAGCAGGTTATCAACATATTGATGCATATGTATGCCCCTATCTATGACCATATATGCAGATTTGTATTTCTGCACATACGTTCTTATATTTATTACCGTACCTGTTTAACTGAGCTAAGCCATCCACAAGTATTATCATTAGAAGTTCTTTGAGCTGCAGATGATACATAAAGTATATGGTCTGTTAGAGATTTTTCAAACCGTTTATGGATTAAAATTATTAATTAGCAAGTGCAATACTTTAGACATGACTGAACACTAATTTTCCTGGGAAACAAGGCAGCACCTAATCATTGTTTGCATGTGTTTAGGGTTCTCAAGACGGAATGAATTTGGTGGAGGCTGGGTCTGGTCTAACAACTCCGGGCACAAGAACATCGTAACTCGTGTGGAGACATTGGTGATGACTACTCCGGAGGAATCTTGGCTCATCGGAAGAGGGAATGAAAAAAGAGAAATAATCAAACTAGTTTCAGATAAAGATGTCCAACACTTCAATGTGATTTCCTTGTGGGGAATGGGAGGTATCGGGAAAACCACACTAGTCAAAGATATCTACCAAAGCGAAGAGATCAGTGGCATGTTTGAGAAGCGTGCTTGTGTTACGGTCATGCGTCCTTTCAATTGTGATGAACTCCTGAAGAGCTTACTTGTGCAATTTGGAGATAAGGAGGCAACGACAGATTTAACCAGATATTTAGAAGGAAAAAATATTTGCTTGTTCTTGATGATGTGTCATCCACATCAGAGTGGGATTCTATAGTACAACATTTACCGAAAGCGACATTAAGCTGCATCATAGTCACCACAAGGAAAAGAATATTGCCAAGCACTGCTCAAAGGATGAAAGAAATATTCGCATGGTCAACAGTCTGAGTCATGATGATGCATTATCCTCTTCACGAAAAAGGTACTAGTATTAAAGTTTCATTTTTGGTTAGTTGTTTTATTGTTCTCTCTATCACTCCCTATCATGCTAAATATTAGGACCGTCCTAGAATTTGTGTGCTCGGTCAATAATATTTACTATTTCCATTGAATGTAAAGTTGTTTGAACTCTGGCAAACAATATCAATAAAATATGCTGGTCAAATAACAAATCACAAAAAGCTCTTCAAATATGTGAATGTTCATTTCTAAGCAATCTTATAAACAGGTCATTTCTTACTTTCTTATCTTAATGTAAAATTTCTTAGCCAAGCATAATTTAAATTGAAGTCTTAGATATTAAATTAATGTGTAGAAGTATAACCAGGTCCCACAAAATAATTGGTGCAGTTCATTTCCCTCTAAATAGGAACTACAGATATATGACATTTGCCGTAAGGATCCCCTTTACCCGATTTAAATATTATTCTGGGAGCTGTAGCTAAAGAGTGAATGAACTAATTAAAATAAAAGGCCATGTTGACCCCTGAACTATGATGGTTGTTTTGACTTGAACCCTTATCTGCAAAATCATTTGCACATATCTCCGAACTAGCAAAACTGGATTAATTAATGCACCTTGCAAGTTTAGTTGGGTTGTTTTACTTACATGTCACCAGCCAATGGTGGTTATACTGTGAAGCGCCAAGTAATGTCGTTGGCTGGGTTAGGGCATCTCCACCGATGATGCCCCCGATAAGCCTCCACATTGGTCCAATGGGATCCAGAAACAAAAGAAAAAGCCCTAGCGACACCACCCATCGGTCCAGAAGGACCGAAAACATGTTTGACATCTTCTTGTCCGCCCCCAACTTTTGGGCCTGAGTCAGGGTGCCGCAGCAGTTTAAGTACCAGGTCCCTCTTGCCAAGACACATCAGGGGTCCCGACTGAGTTTGCTGATTTTCTCACCATGCATCAGGAAATTCGTGAGAATGATGTTCATCGGCAACCGCAAGATGATCTAGTTGGTCACTTGTGGGCGCCCAAAGCAATGAATAGTTTGAGTGTCATGTTTACTAAAACTTGCCAAATTTTAATTTATGAACTATATTATTTCTAGGTTTCAATTACTGTTTAACTAAATTATGTCATCTCCATGGAAACGGGGGTCCCACGGGACCTCCTGGCGCGGGCCACCGACCCACCTTTCCACCCGGGAAGGATAAGTGGTCAGTCCCAGCGACTTATCCTACACCCCAAGAAGCAAATGCTTCATTGCTGATGCACCATCCCCCTGCCAAGAGGGCAGAGACTGCGCACCTCGCGTGGTCCCAAGGAAGCTGCTCCATCCGAGGTGGCCGCTCCGTCCCAAGGAAGGACGTGTCACCTTCGCAACAAAGCAATATCATCATATATATAAAACATGCACAATATGATTGTAACATCACAACTCATCATATCCCAGCAAACACAATAACT
Source organism: Poa pratensis (assembly GCA_947311845.1). Classification (NCBI taxonomy): domain Eukaryota; kingdom Viridiplantae; phylum Streptophyta; class Magnoliopsida; order Poales; family Poaceae; genus Poa; species Poa pratensis. The sequence goes on from CAMZMU010000020.1 coordinate 77,125,501, forward strand.
AGCAATTACATCAAATGAATATCGATCATGTAAGGTAGCTCATGAGACCATTCTATTGAAGCACAAAGAGGAGAAATCACCATCTAGATACTGTTATGTACACGTAGTCATCCAAGGATGAACTACTCACACATCGTCATGGAGGCGACAAGGTTGGTATAGATGCCTTCGGCGATGATTTCCCCTTCGGCAGGGTCCCGGAACAGAACTCCAAGACCCCAAACTAGGGTTTTCCGCGAGGCGGAGGCTCTGTATCTTCTTTCACAAAATATTTTCCATCCACGAACTTTTTAGGGTTAATGTGATTTATAGGCGAAGACCCTCGGAAGGCGGTGCCCAAGGGGCTCACACGGTGGGGCCTGAGGCCACAGGCTGCGTGGGGCCTATGGGTCCCCCAGGGGCTCATCTTTGGCCGTCGGTCCTCTTTCTGACAATAAGAATTCTCGTAAATTTTCATCCCTTTCGATGAATTTTCTTTAATACTTTTCTGAAATAAAAAAAGCAGAAAACATAAACTGTCACTTGGCGTCTTGTTAATTGTTAGTCCATGAAAATACTGTAAAAATTATCTTTAATCATAATAAAATATGTAGTAATCATATAAAAGTAGCATGAAAAATAAAAAATATAGATACGTTTTGGACGTATCAAAGTGCATCGATCTGGGGTCGACATCTCTATACGTCCGGATATGTGTCCGGACGTGACCATATATAGACTATTTCGGCGGTGCTGGACACATTATAAGGGGTGCCTGTGGAGATGTTCTTAGAGGATGCCGTGGCGATTGTAAGGTGATGAATTGCAAAACGAGTGTCCTGTAGTTCCGAGTTTTAGTTAGACTATAAACATTAGTTTCAGGGTTCAAGATAAACTCTTCTTATAACTAAAAAAAAATATGGTGAAGAAACATGTTAGAGGGTTACACTCTTTTACTTCCTCGTCTTTGCGCTACAAATTAATGCACTTGTGTAACAATGTTTTAGGATTAACAAAGATCGCTTGACTCTCAAAAGAGGAAAAAACTCTTTTGTTCAGTGGAAGGTAAAAATGTGCAAGGCAGTGCGTTTCGAAGATCCTTTTGGGTGATACTAAATGGTTTGTAGTTTGCATTTCAGGTATTTAAAGAGAGTATAGATTTGGTTGGGCAATATCCTGCGTTGGCTGAGCAGGCAGAGCTGATCGTGAAGAAGTGCGATGGACTCCGCTTGCCATAGTCACCATTGGGGGATTTATTTCTGGCGAACCAACCAAAATCAACTGTGGAATGGAGGAAATTGAATGTTCATATAAGTGCCGAGTTGGAGATGAACCCAGATCTTGGGCCCATAAGAGCAGTTCTTATGAAAAGCTATGATGGTTTACCGTATCACCTCAAATCTTGTTTCCTTTATATGCCTATCTTTCGTGAAGATCAAAAGTCAGGCGGGGACGTTTGGTGAGTCGGTGGACTGCAGAAGGTTACGCAATGGAGGTGCGTGGCAAGTCTGCAGAGGATATAGCAATAGCTACTTCATGGAACTTATAAGCAGAGCATGCTTCTACCATCTCAAAAAACAATTTATAGTACAAAAGGGATTGAATCCTGCCAAGTTCATGATCTAATGCGGGAAATCGGCATCTCAAAGTCGATTGAAGAAAATCTTGTTTTTACACTAGAGGAAGGTTGCAACTCATCAACCAAGCCATGATGCGGCACCTTGCTATTAATGGCAATTGGAAAGGAGATCATAGTGAGTTTGAGAGCATAGTGGACATGGCTCGTGTACGATCACTAACAGTTTTTGGTGAGTGCAAGTCATTTTTCATTTCCAAAAAGATGAGTCTACTGCGAGTTCTTGACTTGGAAGACGCAACATATGTATATCAACATCACCTTAAGCATATTGGGAAGCTTCTTCATCTAAGATACCTTTCACTAAGGGGATGTGATTATATTTATCACTTGCCAGATTCATTGGGTAACTTGAGAGAGCTCCAAACGTTGGATGTCAGAGGTACGAACATAATGAAGCTGCCGAAGACTATCATCAATCTTCAGAAGCTATACAAACTTCGTGCTGGTATGAAACCGGAGAATGAGAACTTCTCGTATGAGGGATATCATGGGGAAGGGGTAATGGGCTACAGGGCATGCCTGGTGCCTATCACTTTGATGGAATCTTGTTTGTTTTGGTGTGTACCTCGGTTCATTGATGAAGATGACCTGAGCCGCGGTGATGTTTGCACTATTACCTGCTGCTTTGCAATCCGTGCTATTGCTATGCGCCTAGAGAATCATGGTGTTCTAGTGCCAAGAGGGATGAGAAAGCTGAAAGCACTGCGTACACTGGGTGTTGTGAACATTGCACGACAAGGGAAGGTCATTCTGAAGGACATAACAGGACTCACCCGGTTGCGCAAGTTGGGAGTGACGGGCGTCAATAAGGAAAACGGACAAGAGCTGTGTTCCGCTGTCGTTGCTCTCAGTCGCCTGGAGTCACTATCAATTCGGTCAGAGGGGGAGCCAGGTTTATCTGGCTGCTTGGATGGAGCGTTCTCTTTCCCCGAAAACCTACAGAAGCTCAAGCTGTACGGTAACCTGTTCAAACTGCCGGAATGGATCGAGGGGCTCAGAAATCTCGTGAAGCTGAAGGTGCGGAGCTCTAGGATATCAGATCACGATGGTGCAATACAGGTCCTTGGGGATCTTCCAAACCTGGCATCGCTGCATATGTTGGAGGAATCATTTGAGGGTAATGAGGTCCATCTCAGTTTCCGTCTGGAGACGTTCTAGAGCCTAATGGTGTTGGAGCTGGAAATCGGATACAGTCTTAAATCAGTCAAGTTTGAAGGAGGGGCAACCCCTAAGCTGCAGGTGCTGAAGTTGTTTCTTGAGGAGGTCAACAGTAGTACACTTTCGGGGCTACCATCTCTGTCTGGCCTCAAGGAAGTTGTGCTCAGTGGTCGCTACAGTCGCTCCGAACTGGAACATGTGAGGGCCGAGCTTGCACTGAATCCAAACAGACCCGTCCTGAAGAGGGTGGAGTGATCTCGATGTGTCAGCTGTGCACAACGATTCGATGCCAGCGAGGTGTACATCTTATGTTTTCATTTGCTGACGGCGTTGATGAATCGTTGTATTTATGTTTATGCAGGACAAAATACTGTTTATTGCTGAGGTCGCGCCTCTGGTGGATGTCCTTTTGATTATGTGTTTGGACACCACGCGCTTGAGTAATGTATCAGAATTTGCTTTTGGCTCGGGACAGACGCAGCCTTGTACTGTATTTAGTATCTCCGAGCGGAGGACCATCTCGTCTAAGTTATCTGTGTGTGCGTGTTGCCATGCAAATCGATATGCTAGTTTGTGATGAAAATACATCAATTACATGTCCTGCTGCATCGTCTTTTTTTCCCTTTGGTTGTTATCGTTCATGCACTGATTTGATCACATGATATTTTTTTTTTGACGCGAACCCCACAGGGATTCGAATTTCATTACCAGGAGATAACGAAATATATATGTAGCCGAGCATCCAGTGTAAAGACAGAAGTCTGAAGATTTAAGGCCACCGCCCACTGCTAATGGCGCGCAGAACGATGAAATGCTCAAAGTTAATGAGCCAAACAAGCACCCACGGAGTATATGTGGTATAATCGTCAGCTTGGGGATTTGTCAGAAGCAGGGTGGCAATTGTTGAGGAACAACCAAACGAAGCGAGGTTAACGAGAGCATCAGCGGCAGCCCAGCTATCATCTTGATCTGCAGCATTATGTAAAGCTGCCCAGTGTTTCATAAAGACACAAGAATAATGAATTAGTTCAGCAGGCAATTTGATAAGTTTTCCTTCAAAAGCGAAGTTTCCATATTGCCTAGCATATGGAAGCGATGCCAGCGATTTAGACCTTTCGGTTCACTGGCATTACATCGAAGACTTTGTACCATGTTAAGTACTTTCTCCTCATGAATTTCTGCCAAGGGCTATCGCCACTTTCCAATTTCCACTACCAATTGCACATGAAGCTGATGTTGAACAAAGCCATTCGGTAAGGATTGAACTCATCAGGCTTATTGGAATCGGTGTTTTTTTTTAGAACGAAGGAATCGGTGTTTTCAAACTCTAGAAATATTTAAAGAAAATAAGATGGTTAAGGATCAATTTTTTCTTTCAGAATAACAAAACGGTTAATGATCTTCTGTAGTACTGTAACATTTTTACAAAGAAACTTTATGATTCATATAATATTTTGGGTAATGATCTCTTGGTAGCCAAGTCGATACAACTATTTTCAAAACAATTGACATTTGGGAGAATTTTTATTGAGCTCGGTTAACCCCTTTGCTATCTTACTTGATTTTGGATATGGTTTAATTAACGTGGAACTGATTCTTTTCCAGGTGGCATCCACGTCACCCTGATTCTTGTTGCCTCGTCACCTCCTTCTTGCCCGTTCTATCCGATCTCTTCCTCTGCCTTCACCGCCGTAACTGCGCACCTGCAAAATCAGCATCCTGCCGCTATGCCTGTCGAGGCCACCTCTGTTGAAGGAAATGGCGTATGAAATCCGTCTCAGGAATTCGCCGTCTGTCTCAAGAAGCAGTGCCAAGTGTGATGAGGAAGCTATGCCACTACAGAACCTATGCCAAGACCAAGAGGGATGAGAAAACTGAAATTCCTATGCGTGCACACTCGGGGTTGTCGACATGGCTGACAGTTACCGGATTCAGTAAGAAAAACTGAAAGAATTGTGTCCAGCAATTGTTGGTCTGAGCCGCCTGGATTTATTGTCAATTCGGTCAGAGGGGGGAGACTGGTTTATTTGGCTGCTGGAATGAAATGTTGTTGCTTCTTATTAGCCGAATGGCAACCTGCAGAGCCTCAAGCTATATGGCAGCCTTTTTAAATTAGCCGAATGGATCCACGGGGTTAGAAATCTCGTGAAGCTGAGTTGTGCTCCAAGGTGGCTTGGCTTCTACTATGCCTCCGAATTGGCTTACCTGAGTCGTTTGAGGGGCCACCTTGCAGAAAATCAAAATGGACCCGTTGTGAGGAGTTTCTGATCAAGATCTGGAGTCAATCGTGCCAAACAATCCAAGGCGAGCGAGGAGTACACACTGTTGTATTTCCATTTGCACGCAGTTATTTATCACCAACTATCCGTTGATATTTCCGTTCATGCAGCTGATGCATCACTTGTCCTGAAGCCACATAATACAACTAATTATGTACAGTTCGCGTCCATCCTTGCCCTGATAATTAGTTGGACCAACAGTATCAGTACTGTTTTCAGCCTGTTACTATTTCTCTTTTATTGTTCTCAGCCTTGTAAATGTTCTGTGCAGATGTTGCATCTGAATTGCTTATGAGTATCTCCGTCATGATGCGAATATGTTGATTAGCACTTGTTGTCTGTTGTTGTAGCGACCCACACCTGCCACCACTTGTGTAGCGACCCACACCTGCCACCACTTGTGTAGCAAGTGCACGTCTTTGACTCGACACGAGTAAAGCATCACTTTACCAACATCTCGCCCATCAGAGTAGCATAACAGAAGCACGGCAGTGGATTCGATGAATAAACATTTGAATTTACTTTACAAATCAAATTACAACTCATCTCTTACAAGTATTTAGAAGAACAATGGCCTAAATGTTACAATCTTCAGATAGACGTCCATTTGGTTGCTTGTTGAAGTCCAAGTAATAGTCGACGACTCCTTCTCCTTTAACGGTTGCCTGCTCCTCGAACTCTTCGACTTCTAGCCTCCAGGTACGGCTCACAACCTAAGCAGGGGGAGGGTTTACATATGAGTACACGGAGGTACTCGACAAGTCCAGATAAAGGTGTTTGATGCACTATCACTACTAGGACCAAGGATCCAGAAGTTCAATGATTTTGAAAACATTTCTGAGAAAGGTCAAGTTTTATTTATGAAATCTATGATCTTCTTGTCTCACGAGCTGCTAGAATCCCCTGTGGATTCCTTTCTCGCCACGTTCGCAGCTCCTTCCCGGAACAGGGAGTGACAATGCCACAATTTGATACACTCTGCAGAGATGCATTACTTTACCCACAGACGATCCGCAATCCGGGTGACCGTGCCCTGCACTCACTACCAGACTTTGGATCACAGAGCTGTTTCACCCACCTTGTTTGACATACCTCGCATCGTAGCTGGCAGAACCAGCTACCCGTCCATAACATGGCTACAGTAGAGCGACAGTTTGGTCGCCTACAGTAGAGGTCACACCCCAAACTACCATCCCTGGGTGATATGCCTTATAAGGTGGTATTTCTCCAGCTCAGCCTCGCCCATACAGGTCGTGTGGTCAACGCGGTCGCTACGGCGCTTGAGCACAAGAAGGCAATTGTTGTTAACCTATTGGTAATATCAACCATAGTCGAACCCGCTTCCAATGGCTTGACAGCCTCCACACAAGGGTTCGACTACCCACCATAATAGTTCACCGACTGCTCCATCAGTCGATCAACAAGTTCCATGTCATATTATTCAGAACATATATTTTTCTTTGATGCAAGTGATATCACAGATAGTAAGTTGCAAATACTTTGATAAAAATAATCAAGCGGACATGAGCTGGACTTGCCTGAGATATCCGGAAGTTAGCAGACAATAAAGATTCGATTCATCCATAAGAATTGCAAGAAGATCCAAACTGGAAAATGCGAATGAAGTCCAATCAACACTAACACAGGTCATAGAATAATATATGATGCACATATATGTTACGTGGGTGGTTAACTCAGAGAACTCTTGATTGATTATTTTATCTTGGATAGTGTATTCATAAAGCAATGGACAAAACTTACATGTATAAGTTATTTACGACATAGGACATGCATTTAGTTTCCCATTAATGATATTTACCTTAATCAATCTTATTTCACTTCAAACAGATTCTTGTTCAACTGATTCAGCAGAATTATTTGTCAAGTTGAGTTCCAGTTTCGTTCTACTTTGCTAATGCCTTTATCTGAAACTAGATGATAAGAGAACCACATAAGTTACTTTATTGGTCCAATTAAATGTCACTGCTAGATGAAGGAAGTAACCTGGTACTTAATTTGTATGATTAAACCAAGCATATATATTGCACAGACCATGGTGTAGTGTTAGGTTGCTGTTCAGAACTGCAAGGTTCAGCACTGATGCGATTTGTTAACCTGGAGCTCCATATTTTAGTACTAGTTAGTTATAACCCAATGGTCTTGGTGCTACAACGGTTATTGTTTCTGGACTGTGAGATACTAAATGATAACCTGGGGCTACCAACATAAGAGTACATGATGGCTGGATACTTACGACGCCTCACTGGAACTTACGACTTTCACTATACTTGGTTTATGCTAAAAGCATTACTCCGAACCTGATTGCCTGAAGGTTTCGTGAAGCTAAGTTTGGTTGTCGAAGCTGAAGAAATGCTACAGGAGTTCTCTTAATATTAGTTCTCTCGTGTAAACTAAGTTGTGGTACAGATGTACAGTTATTACTCTGAAATATGAACACTACAAGCCTTGGTTTGATTCCTGATGGATTTTAATTGGTAAAGTATCAGTTTAGAATTTATTTGCACAACAAGATTGCAACCAGCAAAGCATACATGTATAGAGCAATCTACAGCAGTTCCTGCTTCCAGGGTACAAGCTACTGCATTTTTCAGTAATAAATTTGTAGTTCTCCTCTTGCTAAATCATTACTCATATGCACATGCATTAGCAGCTACTACGTTGGATGGAAGAAGTCCTCACATGAGAAGTGTTTGTGCAGCTATTTATACTTAGCAAATGGTCATGTGTGTCAGTTACTGACTTTGGATTTGGCATTGTTCAGTTTAGCTATCACTTGTACATTAGAATAGTATTTAGTTTAGGTATGCAGGCAAGCAATGAGGCATACACATACAGAGCAATTCCATAGAACTGCAGGCTATCTAGGATGTCAAACTCTGAATCTTAAACAATGAGTGCAAGATGATGCCTACCACCTTGATGGTTAATCCAAATTTATACTTCCCCATTTTCCATTTAAATCTATACATCCTTATTATACTCTCACACATGTATCAGATCAGCACACAAGAAAGATAGACACGCATCAATTTGATTCAGCCTCTTCGTGTCCTCAAGTGCAAGGTATTACCTGACAGGTTGGGGAATTTGGGATGTCTAAAACTGATCGGGGATGGGCTTTGGTCTCCTATGAAATTCCTCCTCTCCAGTATCAGTATGGACAGCGAGTACGGACATGCTCGGTGTGCTCCGGCGCGGCGACGGCGCCGCGTCCGGCGACTCGCCTCTTGGTATCCAGGTCCTCCGCCTCATTCCAGCCCTGCTTGTAGCTCGCCGTTGTCGATGGATGCCAGTATGGTTGCCGCTGCAATTAGAATAGCCATGGAGCTGGCCACACTCAAATCTGAGCAGCGATTGGCATCCAGGAATCTGTCCGGTCCCCCTCCTTGTGACCAGGTGCTTGGCCTTCTAATCTTCAAGATGTCTACCACGGCTTTAAAGCTCTGGTTCTTGTGGGGATTTCTGACTCAGATTCATAGGTTTGGTCTTTGGTGGGGGAAGGCTACAGAGATGAGAAGAAGAGGTCTGAACGTACACTCGATCTTCACCACTGCTGGTCTTCTACAAAGACTATGACGTGCCAAGGTATGCTACGGTGGCTGCTCCTATGTTTGCCAGCATCTCCTATGGTCACTTTGCCTAATCGGTGGTATAGGCTCTGGTAGAAGCACAAAGAGATAGGCATTTTGACTTCTACATTGCGTGGTAAGTAACAGATATTTTCTCCCGGACTAGTACGTGTACATAACAAGACATTTAAGCTGCTAGTGATTTTCCCTCGGCAGTATAAATATTTAAACACAACTAAAAATGCGTACTGGTGGAAAATTAATTTTACTTGGAAGTTTTTGTCGAGAATAAATAATTTACATAGATTTTTTCAAATTAATTATTATTGTTCCTCGCTCAGTATCCCTTTGCCCTCATGACTATTTTTAGGACTCAGAAAATTATACCAACGGAATTCTTTTATCCAAGAATAGATTTTCTCGGAATATTATCATATCAAATAATAATTCCCGGAACATTATGTTCTCGAGTTGCATATTTCCAAATATTCAACACTCAAGTAACATAAGTGATAATTAACTAGTGGCACTTTTATTCACTTGCGTTATTCTAATTTTGTTTTACGGCAACTCGATCAAATTGTCACAATGGACTCAGGGGTCAATTAAATCTGGTGAAACTGAAGCTACGGGGCTATAGGATATGAGAGCACGATGCCGACGTACAAGTCCTCGGGAATCTACCACATCTGGGCTTCTTGCATCTGCTTCTCAAGTCGTTCAAGGGTGAAGAGGTTCGTCTCATTTTGTAGTATTCCACTTGTTCCATTTGCTTGCAGTATCAATTAATGGCCTAGTATTTCCATTCGTGCCGGTCCTGATATAGATGACACCATGCACTTGACCAATGTATCTCAATTATTTCTGAGCTGAATTGTTGATTGGTTTATCTGGGGTGTCCTGATCATCTCAATCCAGTAATTGTGGCTTCCACAGGCATGTTTTAGTTGGGCTGCTGCGATGTAACAAGAGAGGGGCTCCAAATATGCTCACTTTGGTGAATGTGCTGGATCATCGTGGACCAGGTATAACTTTTTGCATGGCACAAAAATGAATATACATGCACAGTTTTTTTAATTTTTAGTACATGATCATATGGAGGTCTCCAAGATATGCAAAAGCATATGTGTCTATATAAATTGAGAAAATTATAATCATAATCATCAGCATACTACTTATAAACACTTGGCATACACTGGCTAGTGTGGTTGATGTATAATACTCCAGGTCAGCAAAGCACCATCGCGGCATCGCCTGTGAGATACATGGAGCCTCCATTGCTGGCTAGGTATCACATACACTTTATCCTCGTAAATACTACTGGAGCCTCATGCGAGTCAACAAGAAAACAGGTAACGGGATGTATAATAGGCCAGCAAAGCTCTTGTTTTTCCACCCATTGTTCTGTCAAACTATTTCTTCTAATCAATGAATTCAGCAGTGATATCCTGCTAACATTCAAAAAACAAATATCACAGATCTTGTGGCATGTTCCTCATCGTGTATTCTCTTTCGCAACTTTGGGAGGTTGGGTGTGCCCCTGCCATGCTCTCAAAAGAGACTACCGCAGCCTCCACGTCTGCAGCACTCCTATCATCAATATTAATCTGTATGATTAACGAAATAAGGCCAGATTGCCAGAGAGGTGCTGGATGCCAAAATCAAAACCACCACCAGAGCCTGCAGATTGAAAATCAGCTAGCATCATCAGACAGTGAAGCTTCTTCAGATTCGGCGTAGCTCCAGCTTCAAACATTAGCCCCCTAGTAGCCGAAGCGGCCAGGCTCCGACCACGCCACGTTGCCCACCTCCCAGAGGCGAAAGTCGCAGCTGCGGCTCTCGACCGCGTCAGCGCGCGAGAAGAGGAGCGGGGCCGAGGACCTGAGGTCGTAGCAGGAGATGAGGACCGGCTTGATGGTGTCTGTCATATCCCATGGATGGACATGAGCAAATCAATACCAAAACAACACACACAGATTGATACCAGTGTTCCCGGTGTACGAATCAGATTCGCCAAACCAAGGTTCACCAAGGGGAATACAATCCAGAGAGTAGAATCCAGGATTGGGAAGAGCAAAGAATCTGGGGTAGAGGAGCAAGAGATGAACTCGTACGGAAACGAGGGAAGGTAGCCAGGGGAGGAAGAAAGCCGAAGCCTATTCTATTCTGTTCGCCCCTTCTCTTCGTGCCCATCTGGTCCCTCTTGTACTGCGGGTCTCCATTGACTGCTCAAGCCCAGATGGCCTACGGCCCAGCCCAGTAACATGTAGCCCACCTTGGCAGGGTGCGGGTGTTACACTACCGCCCCGACAAAATGTTGCTTGTCCCCAAGCAACGGCTTGGCCATGTCGCGGTCTCAACACGATGTATGTAGCTCCCAGTTCTGCAACGTACTGTTGGAACACTCGCGATTGTCTCCTCTCCAGATGTGGACAACTATAAGCCGGCGACAACACCAGCAGATAACCAAACCGAGCACTGAAGCATCTTGAAACTTGTGGTTGGTCACCATATGAAATTCCCAAACCTTGTTCCTTCCATAGCACTTGCCATTCCTTAATATCTGACGTTGATCTACCTGTATGAAGGCCACTCAACTGAATCGGCTCTAGCTGAATAGAGGAAACATGGAACAGAACACTTGCGGCAAGGCGCTGCAACGTCCATATGTTGGCAAGAAGAATAACTCGTTTCTCCAATTCATGTCTGCATAAAACATCCACTGTGGACGGAGCAGAACTGCTTGTTATAAGCTGTAAGTTTTGGCAGTGAAGTGTTTGTTGCTGATTGCATTCCAGTCGCCAGATATACCATATCGGAAAGGAACTGAAGGGAATATGCTGCCGAGATGCATAGAGTGGCCTGCATAACAATGCCCACATGCCATACCAGGAAATACAAAACTGTGTACTCCAACGAAACAACAGTATTAGCACACTATCCTCTTCACTAATCTCAAACAGGCTCATACTTGCATTGGCTCTCACACCATCATCAGCCTTAAGTGTCTCTGCACATGAAGTCTTGAATTTTTCTGGCTGCACGCTGTCATCTCGGTGCTTGCTGTGCATGTGTAGACAAATGTCATGACCAGGCTGCGACACGATAGCTGCCGGAAGTAAACAGATAGCAAACCCAGGACTGAAAGCATTTTGAATGAAAGCATTTTGACACCATGCCTTTTTCTCTGGCGGCATAAGCTTGTTGCATCGAAGTGCATTCACACAATGAAAAGATGGCCGTGACCGTGGCTTTGGAGCAGATCTTTGGCCTCCACCTGGGTCCCAAGGTAAATTGACAGACAACATGACCAGATCTCCACTGCTATCATCACATAATGCCACAAAATCAGGGGATGGTGTTTCTAAGAAATTCTCACAAGTGGCCCAAGCTGCACTCCAGTCTAGAATCATGGTATGTGGTGAAAGAACATCTGCACATACCAAGTAGAATTGAGCCCTCATACACACATACCACTGTCTTTGCTGCCAACTGGAAGTGTTCTCACCACTATTTTGCTCCAACAACTCAGATTTCAACTCTTCTCTACACAGCTGGTTGCCAACCCCTGGATCCCATGGTAAGGTGATAGACACTGAAATCTTGATATTATAGTCCAGCGCCACTTCCCTGTTTGTAGCCAGCACCAACACTGTAGGATGTACCATATGAAGGTTGTTCCTTGGCTTGAGTGACACTGACATTTCAGCGAACATCTTCTGGGCACTCGAAGATGTACTTCCCTCCAAGGAGTTGTCTAGCGAAACAACAACGACATCAACAACTGGCCTGGATGTGCAGGGAATCACAACTTGGTTCTCTGGCATGGATGGCGTTTGCGCTGCTACTTCCGCGGAGGCCGCCGCGGTGGGCGCCATGGACGGTGCCGATGCCTCTGGCAAGTTGGAGATGTGACTAAGACTCGGCGCTGCTGGTGTACACTCGATTGACAAGTTGCAGCAGCCGTCGTAGATATTCCGGCCGTGCAAAACATCACGCGCACGTACAGCCTCATGCCCTGACCGGAGTTGGACCGAGGCCTCCGCCCACCCCTTTCCTTGGAACACAACCAAGCTTGTCACGCTGCAACCATACTTCTCGAAGACTTGACGAAGCACAACTTCTGTCACTGGATAGACCATGTGGCTCACAGATACATGGATGACGCTGCTCATAGTCACCTCGTGCTGGGTCGACCTTGTATCAAACACCTGGTGGGCGTCCATGGTGGTTGTAATTTTCCGGGTAATTTTCTAGTGGAAAAGCGATGAATCCAAGCAGAGAGGAGCGGATCCGGCGGAGGACAAGGGATCTGAGTGGCTCTGATACCAACTGTCATATCCCATGGATGGACATGAGCAAATCAATACCAAAACAACACACACAGATTGATACCAGTGTTCCCGGTGTACGAATCAGATTCGCCAAACCAAGGTTCACCAAGGGGAATACAATCCAGAGAGTAGAATCCAGGATTGGGAAGAGCAAAGAATCTGGGGTAGAGGAGCAAGAGATGAACTCGTACGGAAACGAGGGAAGGTAGCCAGGGGAGGAAGAAAGCCGAAGCCTATTCTATTCTGTTCGCCCCTTCTCTTCGTGCCCATCTGGTCCCTCTTGTACTGCGGGTCTCCATTGACTGCTCAAGCCCAGATGGCCTACGGCCCAGCCCAGTAACATGTAGCCCACCTTGGCAGGGTGCGGGTGTTACAGTGTCCCGCATCGTGAGCTCCTCCCCGAACCCTGCCGTCATCGCCACGTTCAGCGCCGCCGTCGGTGCGGCCAGAGGGCGCCGCTTATTCTTCTTCGCGGGGCGGCCGCAGAAGAGGGAGGGGCTCGCGGCGGGCCTTCGGAAGAGCTCGGGCGCGTGGTCCGCGACGAGACGCCAGGTGTCCTCGGCTCTGAACAGCGGCGCGCCGTGGGAGTGCGTGGAGAAGAGCATAACAGCGAAGACGCCCCCGCGCCGGTCCCGGCGGCGAGGTCAAAATATGAAAATAGTCGGCGACACGGGCGTGGGGGCTCCCCGACGCGCCCTGGAGCGCGGCCTCGAGGTGCACGAGCGAGCGGACGGCTAGCAGCGCCCGGAGCCCGCCCTCGCCGCCGTCCACGCACAGCACACACACACCTTCCCGCGCTGCGCCGCCTTCCCGCCGTAGACCGGCATCGTCTCAGGCGTTGGCTGCTGCGGAGGCGCCTTGGGCTGAAGCCAGAGCTGGTGCGGGTCCGTGTAGCCGAAGAGGAACTTGCTCACCGACGACGCCACCCTCGCGCGCAGGATGTCGCGGGCGAAGCGCCGGTCGGCCGGCAACCAGAGCCGCCGCGCCAACGACGACTACGACGCGTCGACCTCGTCCATGGCTTGACACCGACTGCTTTGCATCTAACCTGTTTGACAGAATGACTGCACTAGATTTTATCCATGGAGACGAATATATGCGAAGAAAAAGAAATATAGGGTGCATTTTGTAAAAAAAAAACTGACTGCCACATCAACAACTTAACGCCCGTCTTGACGGAATGACCAAAGATTGATTAATCCACAACTTCGTGACCTAGATTTTAGCTTTTCCAACTTGGTGATGAATCCTTACTTTTCACGCAACTTCGTGACCTCTGGTGCGTTTCACTCTTTAAAAAAAAAATGGTGCTTCATTCGTGCCACGGTTTTGTGAACAATGGGATTAAAAATTTCAACAGTCCATCTCCGAATAGAGCAATAAGACAAGGCATACAATCCGAAAGAGAGAAACAGAGATGTCCTATCTTATTCTCAGATTCTTTTTCGATAAAGGGGAATATATTAATATCCTGACCTTTTTTCGATAAACAGAGATGACCAAATGTCAAGTGGGGAGAGGCAGAACAGTTAGGAAGCTCAAAATTGTAACGAAAAATACCCTGAACTTTACTCCTTTTGTACCAATGAAAACCAAAGCATTATATATTTTCTGCAGCCAGCTTGAGCAACAGACAATTTTCATCTCCCACTTTCCACTCAAACCTTTCAGGAGATGCAACACCTCCTATTAGATACGCAAAGGATTAATGTAAATTCAGTACCCGACACCTGGAAATACCCTTGGAATTCCAACTCCTACTCATCGATGAAAATGTATAACCTTTTAAAGACTAGACCCAGTGCCCATGTCATTTTTCAAAAGACTTGGAAGTCTGCTGCTATTATGAGATACAATATTTTCTTCAGGCTGCTTCTTTATGATAGTATTAACACGAGAAATCTGTTGTCAAGTCCTTCCATCTACCCCTTTACAACTGTGTTCTATGCAACTACAACTCTGAAGAGACTTCCATACATCTCTTTTTGATTGTCCCTTCTCTGTTGATTGCTGGAAGTCAATCATTACCATGGGACCCTAGAACATCGGATACAAAGAAATGAAGGAATTTTTATTAATGTGAGACTCGGCATCCCTTCTTGATCTCCGTATCCTGGGTTACATATAATTAATTCCAAGTTTTCAGAGGATGTGAAGAATTGGGTTTACTCACGGAAATTCATATTGGAGCCTGGGCTCATATGCTCCCGATATTTTCGGGAGCATAATTTTTTTTGAAAACTTTTTAAAAAAAATCCGAAAAAATTCATGCACGTACCTGATGATGGCACACACGACGGTGACAAATTTCGCACCGAAATGACATCGTATGCGCCCTGTGCAAAAATGACAAAATTCTGACAGAAAATTCAAAATTTTGGATCTCATTTTCTGTCAGAATTTTGTCATTTTTGCACAGTGCGCATACGATGTCATTTCGGTGCAAAATTTGTCACGGTCGTGCGTGCCATCGTCAGGTACGTGCATGATTGTTTTCGGAATTTTTAAAAAGTTTTCAATTTGTTCTTTTTTTTGAAAATACTGGGAGCATATGCTCCCGGGAGGCAAAACGCCGCTCTCGTTTACTCAGCTCTTCCTTGGTTAGTTTGTTTCTTACTCTCTTTTCAATGTTAGAGAAAACTAGCATTGGTAGACCTGATTGTTCTTGTTTTGTATTTGTAAATATTTGCATATAAATGAAAATCATACCGTAGAAATATTGTTCTATGGTTCTTGCCTAAAAAAAAGATTGGCCTCGGCTGGGAGCGATCAAGTCATGTGGTCGAGTCGAGGATGGGACTCGCTCGAATCGATAAATAGGAAATGCGCATTCCAGGCGTATTTGTGGTGCTACACCCAGACATCCGATTTGGACCGCCTACGACAGGCGAGTGATGCCGCCGCCGGTGTACTCCAGCTTTGACAGCTAAAAGTCCACTTGTTATGTCTCATGGACGCACTACGGCGCCGGGCGATGCTGAGCCTTAAAACTCAGGTTTCAAGCGGGGCAACTTGCCGCTGTTCGCTACCCTCCCCTGGCGGTCTGATCGATCGTGCCGGCTGTTTGCGGGCTGGACGCCACGCTCCGCTAGAATCAGTGCGGGGCAGAGCGGCGGCCCGCATCAGCCTGCCAGCACCCGCCGTGTACAGTTTGGCCTCTACGCGACGCAGCTGTAATCACTTGATCACGAAGTCATGCAACGCTAGCTCACATATGTTCCAGCCAGCTAGCTCAACAAATTGAAATGTAATTAAAATGAGACCAACGCATGGTATCGATTCAGACTGGTAACGATTTGTGAAAAATTACATGGTATTGTCAAAATTACAGACTTGTGGACAAACAGATTCAGAAAGCAATTACAAACTGGTAACGATTTTTGAAAAAGGAACAGGTGAAGAAAGGTACATGAAGCAAGATCAGACTTGTCGGAGGTCACACATGGACTACAAGTGCAAACAGATTCAGAACCATTTGAACATTTTAGCACAGAATGTACAAAAATCACATGAACTGCAGGTCCAAACATATTCAGGAATCCATCACATTTCCGAATATATTCCATCTCTTCTCCAAGACATTGCATCCCCAATTCAACACTACTACTTCCAGATCAAACAACACTGGCCATCAGTGGTGACCTGAGGAATTTGCACATGAGGAATTTATAAGCTGCATGCATATATTTGTGTTCAACTTCAACACGAGACGACTAATAACAGGACGATGTTAAGTAAAACTTGGAAGGCCATTATATGATTCTATTCACATTTAACATATTAACCAACAATGGACGACAGCTAAGAAACAAAACATCAGTTTTTAATCAGATTTTGAGGCTTACCTAAGCTAATCAAGGGCCAAGAATATCATCATCTCTTCCATAAATGTCAGCCCGTGTTCCATAAATAACATCAGTTGTTATTGTGTTGACACGAGAAGTTCCTGCAATGACAGAGAATGAATATCAGCAAGTTTTTTCAGAAAATAAGTAATGACCATAGCATGCTAAATACCAATAAGGGAGAGGTAATTACCACGGGGTCGCATCCAATCTTGCAAACATATGAGAGCCTCAACCGTGCTGCCTGTTAATCTGCTCCTATAGTCGCTTAGTACTCTTCCTCCAGTGGAGAAGGCGGACTCCGATGCCACAGTTGATACAGGTGCAGCCAAGACATCCTTTGCTATGCAAGATATAATGGGATACTTGCTTTCATTCACTGACCACCAATTTAGGATATCAAAGCCATTACCTTGTGGACAGAGATCTTCTTTCAAGTAAATGTCAAGTTCACTCAGCTTTGCTCGTTTTTGGTTATGTTCCTTGACCTGTACATCCCATTGATCCCATGGGTTACTAGTACCTGTCACGACATTGCTGGTTCCTTGATCATTATCCATTTCTGAGTCACCATCATGTGAAGAATATTCAACAAAGAGATCCTTGAATGTTCTCTTAACTTTATTAAGACACTTTGTTGCCTCACTTTCAAGTCCAGATTTCAAACAAAACTCCAAGAATTTAAACTTATACCTTGGGTCAAGTATGACCGGAAGACAGATGTTCAAGAACGATAGCTTCCAATACTTCATGAATTTTTTCTGCATTACTTCAACCATTGATTTAATGACAGCGTCTGCATGCTTAGCCTCTCTTCCCAAGGTTAGATGAATCTTCCAAAGTTCATGGAAGTATAAGTGGGCTGTTGGGTACAATGTACCAGAGACCACCCTAGTGGCATCGAGGAAAACCTCTAGCAAGCCGCAAACAGCTTCTGCGGTTTCACATTCACCAATTGAAGGTAGACATGTATAGGAGGTATCTTGCAACTTTAAAGCGGTGAATGCCCTCCTATACTCTAGAGCTGTTTTAATCATCAAGTGAGTTGAATTCCAACGAGTAGGAGCATCTAGAGACCGGTTAGTTTTGCAAGAGATCCCTTCTTGGGCAATCATGTCCTTAAACTTCTTTTTCCGAGGTGGCGAGCTTCTAACATATTTTATACTTTCACGAATATTATCCACTGCCATGCAAGTAATCATCAATCCTTCTTGAGCAATAAGGTTGATGACATGGGCTGCACATCGAACATGTAGAAGCTCTCCTTTGCAAGGCAGCAAATTCTTCCCTAACAGATTTGACTTCATGTAGCTCACACACAAATTATTATTGGAAGCATTGTCTAGGGCAATGGCAAAGATCTTCTTTTGCAAACCCCGATCATGCATGCATTCCAACATGATATTAAACAAATTTGCTCCATCATGTGGTGTATCTGCCTCGGAAAACCAAATCACTTTTTTCCTTAATCTCCATTTGTCATCAGCATAGTGGCAGGTAATGCACATGTAGCTCACAACTTGATTTGATGTCCACAAGTCGACTGTTAGAGAGACCCGAGAGTTCAACTTTGTATAAGCTCTCTAAGCATGGTCTTTTGTTCGTTAAATAGGTCGACACAATGAAGTCTTACTGTTGACCTAGACACGAACTCAAATGTCGGATTCAGACTACGCACAAATTGCCTAAATCCTTCATATTCTACTATTCTGAAAGGGAGTTCATGCAAAACAATCATCCTTAGCAACTCCAAGTGTGCCCTATCAGGGTCATACTGCCATTTTTTTGACTTGTTCAGATCAGATTGTGACATGCCAGATTTCAAAGAGTCAACAAACTCTTTGATCTTAGCTCTCTCTTCGCAAACTAACAAATGCCTCGAACAACTACTAGTGCCGACTTCTCTTGTGGCCACAAAAACCCTCTTACAATGTTTGCATTGGGCTTCTTTCAGTTTATTACCATCATCATACATGGGAATAAAATCATTCCAAATTTCAGATTTAAGCTTCCTTCTTTTTGATCTACGTGACAGACCTACGGAATTTGAAAAAGAACAAATAATCATGCTAAGGCATTTGCTATTTAAGACATGCACACAGTTGACATGAAAATTTAAAATATAGGTAGAATATACATGGGAACTTGCAAGGAATCTCATACGATTTTGGCGAGGATCGTTTGACACCTATTGTTTTTGGGGATGTTTGAGATAACATTGCATTAATCCCCGGGGATCCAACTACAGGCACTAGAGGTGACCTGCTCTTCTTTGGTGGTGCTTTTGGGGGTCTTTTTTTTTCTCCTGAATTGTTGACCATGCCATTAATCCATAGACAAATGCAAGAATAAATGTCTCCTTAAATCCACCAGGCTAAATAACCAAAACCAGACAAACCTATGTCTAATGTCCAACCAAGATCATGATATGGTAGCATCAAACTTGTCACAAACACGACAGTAATCAGACACTTGATGGACCAGCTCAAACTATAATATGAACCGCCATATTCATCAACCAACAAGGGCTCAGACATATACAAACTTATGAAGGTAAATTATGTGTAAAAATGCTGTATAGTGAAAGTGAAATTAAAACATAGAAGTCTTGTGGTTATCTGGGAATCCACAGGCTTACATCATGTTGTCACTCACTACTCAGTCGACTGCTACTGGAAATAGCAAGTGATTGTATAAAAAGTGCTGCTCTTATCAGAATAACTGTCAGTAAAGGTGTTGCCTAGAAAGATTTATAAAGGTGGTTACCATCTCTGAATATATTATCACATACTTTCATTACAGATTAGCAACCCGTAGTTTCCTTTGCTGTGCCATCATCATTTCATTTCATCAAGCTTCCGTCCCATAATTCTACTCTTTAGGTACAGACAACACTGAACCTTTTACAAATCACAATTCGCAAATCCAGCTACATATGCTCAATTCATCGGGAAGAAAAACGTCGAACACACATGCAGCATGGAGCACCCTCCTTGGTAATCAGCCTTCTTTGCTGATGCCTAATTTGATTTCCCTCTCCAGATCTTATTACTGCAAGCGGAATCACAGAGTAACACACGTACCGCACGGGAGGTCAAGGGCAGCAGAGAAAGTAGGAGTGGATGTGGATACCTTGAGCTTCCTTCGATGGACGGGGTGCCCGAACGGAGCAGAGACAGCGGCCGGGACAGGAGCATGGGCTTGGGGCGGAGATGGCGTAGCGACGGCGAGCGACCGAACTCCCGCATCAGGGGCATGGGCGGGGGCCGGAGGGATGGCGACGAGTGACGACGCTCCGTCGTCAGGGGCATGGGCGGGGCCGGAGGTGGAGATCTCGGCGCTGCCGCCGCCGTCGACCCCAGCATGAACTCCATCCCTCAGGTGTGAGGCGCCGCCGTCTTCCCCATCGATGTCGCCTCGTCGGGGGAGAGATTAGGTTTTTTTTTGCGGGTTATGCAATTGTGCGGCTCGCTCGTGGTCTTTTGCGGCGTGCCACTTCAGCCCGCTCGGGAGTTCGCGGGCGGTCCAGCGGCGCTTAGCGGGCCTAATTTGCGGGACGGCGTAGCGGGTCGGCCCGCCCCACTGGAAACCTGACTTAAAACTGTAGCAACCGCGTCTACCACATCTAGCTCCCGACACCTCCCATGCCCACAAAAACAAAGAAAATACGGACACGGATTATTTACAAGGCAAAGCAATATTTGTACTCTTCCTAGCTAGCGACTAAGAGGCAAGTTTCTCCGGAAACCCAACTATCTCGCGTTTCTTTCTGGTTCGCTTTTTCTCTCGTTGTTTCACTTGATCTGGAAGATTATATAACCTACTTGGGGGCATATGGGTTGCAATGATTCCTGTTATAATATAGTTGGACCTTCTGGTGGAAACTTAAGAAGGAATGTAATTTGCATTGGACCTACCCTTCATGAAAATGCTCATAGATGCTCATGTTAGGGGGTAGTTGTCTCTGAGTTTTCTTGCACAATTAAATAGGCTGAAAAGGTTTGAGCCATTCATTCTTATTCCTTATTTTCTCTCTATCTTTTTCTATCCTTGTGCATGACATTGTACAGGATTTTCTTCCACTTAATACAAAAGCAGGTAGTTCCTCATTTTCGCCAAAAAAACATGCTCATCGTATACAACAAAACCCATGCTTCAAGCAGTCTAGTTCAAGAGAGGGAATACAAGATTGGCTAGACAAACGTCTGAGCATGGTTTTGTATGTGAATTTCGCATAGTAATTCTCAATCTTCTATTAGCATCCTAATAATGCTAGTGGGGTTATTGGCTGGTTATTCGTCTTACAAGAATTGGGCACATGATTGATATAAAATGCATTCATAGTGCAGCTCATGCAATTTCTCTAGTGTTCTGGTTGACACTAATTTGTGTGGTTCTTATTAATTTTCATAGTGTATCTTATGAATTTGCAAATGGTAACTTAAATAGCTTTTTCAGTTATGACTGCTCTCTCATATAAGCATATTGCCAACTTGCCGCACTACCACTCTTGAACCAGCAGGAGCCCTCCAAACCGCGTCAGCATATCAGTAACATGCATAACTAAGACATGTAAATAGGAGAACGGGACAGAGACCCAGTGGTTGGAGTGGTTGGTGAGCGTGCTCAACATCCCGAGTTCGATCCCCATCGGGGACGAATTCCTGGATTTCTCACAAAGGAGCACTTCTCCTATAAAAATATGCTACCAAGAGCTTGTCCACGGTGGTCTCAATTTTTTTTAAACATGTAAATAGGGGCGGAGCTGGGCCCAGGCAACCAGGGCCATAGCCTAGGGCCCAAGAAAATTTCTAGCCTATTACCCATGTAGTTTTCAAACTGGCCCAGGGTTCAGCCCTTATACTTCAGCCCATAAGCTGCCAAACAGGGGCATCAAGATCAAGCGAACGTGAGCCGTTTCCTTTCCTTTTTTTGACGCGTCGGACTGTGGGGAAGACCCACATTGAGTCATTTTCCATTTTCTATTAATCACAGCAGGCCAAATAATTACAACACCCCCAGTTCAGCAAGTTGGTGCGGTTATGCCTCGTGCAGTGCTCGATTGTTGCCTCTCCTCCAGGCTCCACTGCTCGGCTGCGGCTAGTTAAAGTTTGTTCACTCTTATTTGAATTGATTTATGCTGACCCTTGATTGTTGCAAGCCTGTAGTTTTTTGTTATCAGTTTCATGCTAGGAACATAAGATAGAAGATGAAAGAGATTTGGTACTATTACTACCATATTTGTTGTATCCTGGTGCTACTGTTTCTAGTACTTTGTCATCTCTTATGTGCTTTGTAAGTTTTACCGTTAACAATTGAGTTGAAATTTTATGTTCACCTTTATAGCCGGAACAAAAAAAAAATTGCGTTACTACATGAGATTCTTTCCGATTTTTTTTGTTGCGCTTACATTTATCCCGGGGTTTGCTCCAATCCTGACTCCGCCACTCCATGTAAATATCTGATAGATCCTATCATGCTCCAACTCTATTTAGGTTCAGAACGTTAGGTTCATACTTGTATGTAGTACGACCAAGTCCGGTACTATTAGTTCAATTCTATATGCATAGATTAGTTGAGTGAAAGAGATTTGGCTTTCACAAAAAAAAAAAGAGAGATTTGGCTATGATCTTGCTCCTAAGAAAGGAAGAACAAGTATTTGGCCCAGGCCTTTTTTTTTTTTGACGGGTTGGCCCAGGCCTTGGCAGGGCATAGTTGGGTCCATGATATTGGTAGCCCTTCCCACATGCGCACTGTCGGATTTCATCGGCATGTGGCCCATGGTGCAGGGAACTGTACTCTTGGCAAGTTGTTCAGACACTATTTTGGACTCTCACACCAAACGGTTGCTAACTGCGGCTTTTGCTTACAGGTTGCAATTCGAAGAAATGCAATGCCATTGTTTGGCTTCTTCATAACCAACTTTGGTGTGCTGATCGCCTCATGCGATGAGGATGACATAACTGCTACTTCTGCCCGCTTTGCATCAAGAAGCCGGATACCTACTGGCTCCTTTTCTTTGAGTGTCCTCTCTCCCAAAAGATTTGGGAAGATATATCTCGATGATCGAATTGTGGCACGCTAAATTCTTCTTCCTGGGTGGCGAATCGACGATGATCGATGTTTGGCTCAAGATAAACGCGATGTCGGTCTCCACGCATCGGACTCCAATCCATGTTCATCATGGCCTGCTCGGGTCTTCGGCGTGAATCGTAACGAGAGAGCTTTCAAGAGCCAGTTCTCTTTGGTGCATGCAATGGTGGATTCAATATATGAGGAAGCACGGGAATAGGCGTTCCCTGGTGCCAAGGCTCATCGAAGGCTCCTTTTCGAGCCTCCTTGAACATTTTGTCTTTTGACCTCTCCTCTTTTGTTCGCATATATGTGCTTTATGTACCGGGTGATATGTAAAAGGTTTCCATCTGCTTATATTAATGAAAAGTCTGTATCTGATGTGTCTTCCAAAATAAAATATGGTCGTGTATCATTGTATCAGTGCAACGTAACAAGGCAAATAGTATACGAGTTACTACCTCGTTCCTAAATGTAAGATTTTTTGACCCACATGTAGACATGTTTAGTGTAAGGTTCGTGTGAATCATATACACTAGTAAAACATGTCTACATATATTTGGGACAAAAAAAGCTAAAAAGGGTTACATTTAGAACGGAGGGAGTATGTTTTTATTTGGGAATGACAGTCATTGGCGGATCCAAAGGGTGTCCAGGGTGGGTCATGGACCACCCTGTGATTTCAAATCGGCCCATATACCTTAGCGTAAAAAAAAGAGACACGAGCACGAGCCTCTCCTCTGTCTTGACTCTCGCATCTCCGCAGCTGACTCCCGTTCCCTTTTCTTTTCGAGCACAATTAAGTCCGGTCGTCTGCCGTCGCCGGTCGCCGCCACGCCAGTGCACCAACGCCGGTCTTTCTCCTTCCCCGTCCGGCACTCCCTTGTCCGGCCCTGCCCCACCTTCTGGCCAGCCAGTCTTCCCCTAACCCTAGCGACCTAGCGGACAGACGGCAGAGCAGGGAGGCTGGCCTCCGGCGGCGCAGTCCCAGGCGTCTTCCTGCCCGTCGTCGGTGGCGGCGCGGACTAGGCCAGCAGCCAGCAAGCTTCAATTTCTTGGTGGTTTTGTTTCTCCAAGATGCCGTGGGTACAGGGTAATTCAATAAACCCCAGTTCCCAAGATAAGATGAACTTTACATGTTGTTTGCAAATTGAAACTTAGTAATTATTTAGGCTTGATGAATTGCACACAATTACTCAAACATGTAAATATTTTTATTGTAGAATTGTTGAATAATAAAGTGTACCGGAGATATTGCTTCTCTTTTTCGGAAACATGCCAGTATATTTGCTTCGGGAGTGTTATTGTAAAATTGTATGCTATTATGTTGGCATTTCCTATTCGTGTTAAGAAAAAAATTACGAAGGTGGACCACCTATCCTGGATCCGCCACTAATGACAGTAGTACGTACTAGAGTGGTGATTTTCATACGTACTACTCCCTCCGTTCCGTTGCTTAAGGCGTATATATTTTTTCAAATTTTCCCACTATGTAAGGCGCAGGGTGTGGTTTACCTTCTTTCTCTCAAAACTGCCCCTCCCTGCCGTGTATATCCACTTAAACAATCCGGAGAGCAGCAGTAAATGAGCCACTCCTATTGGACATGCATGGCGCATGCGGGGAGAGGAGAAAAATCTGAAAAAGAATCGCTGCTACTGGTCTTGCATGCCGCATGCGGGGATGAGAGAGAATCCTGCCCGTGCATGCAAGAGAGAATTAGTAGGGGTATACACGGAAGGATCTACCATCTCTGCTTTTGCCTTAATCCACGAGCCCACAAATTTACGCCTTGTTCATAGGAACGGAGGGAGTACAATGTAACAAGGCAATATATTCTGAGTTGTTGGTGCATAGCAGTTTTTAAAGCATCCATCATTGATGTCCAATAATCGTCCGCCATACGCGTAAACGGTGGTTGGCAGATTGGCAATAGGAGTACTTCATATTTCTCCAGAAAATTAGATCATTGTTTGCATCCGCTGCAGGATTTATACTAATTTAATTGATGGCATATACACTACACGACGAGTGGTGACCCAAAGATATTAGATGGTATGTGCTGCTGCAGGTTGCCGACCTAATCTTCATGCGGTGCACGTCGAGTCTCGCAACTTTGCCGCCAGTTTAGGAGCAATTGGCTGCAACGTGTGTTATATAACTTTTTTTTGAGACAAGTGTGTATATAAGTATCCCAGTATGTGCACTAAGCTTGACAGCTTTTTCCTTCTCCAGCAGGCCACACGTTCATCGAAGAAGATTTCCTTTTCTTTTAGCAATTCAAGAAGAGTTCCTGCCTGAGCAACCGAGATTAATAAATCAATGGGGAGGAGGCTGCCGGGGTTGTGTCACGGCCGAGCGGCGACGCGGGTGAGGAGGCGAGTGCAGCGGCTGAGCTACCGCTCCTCTCCCAAGCTGCCGCCCGCGGTGACCTGCAGCAAGGTGAGGAATAATGCTGGAGCAGGAGGCGAGGGCAGCTGGTACGGCGGCAGGGGCGTATCGATGGTTGACGTCGTGGACGGCGGCGGGCGGCGGGTGATGGTGGTGGCTGACGGGCGGGCGGAGGCGGTGGGCGCGCTCGAGTGGGCGCTGTCGCAGGCCGTCCGGAGCAACGACGACGTCGTCCTTCTCGCCGTCGTCAAGCCGGCGCCGCAAGATGGTCAGTACCTGTGATGACAAAATTCGCACTTCCTTGAGTGATACAATTAGCTAGATTATCAGTTTGTCATGCCTGTTGTGTTGAACTTAATTAACGTCGAATTATTACAATCGTTACAGCGGGTGCTGATTCCTGCGTGAAGATATCGAGGACTACTCTATTTTATTTTCTGAAGCTAATCTAAAAAAATGAAGCTAGTATTAAAAGGCAATGACCATATTTAGCGGCGCATTTCGCGCGGCATTTGGGCCAAACACGTCAAAAGGCACACCAATAGCTACCACTACCAGCAGCGTAGGATTTTTTGTTTTGTTTTGCTTTTGGTGCCTTCCTCAGTTCCACTCCTCCCTGTCGAAGAAAATGAAGCAATTCCGCAATAAAAGAAGAAGTATGCATCTTACGTGGCTGATTAATGAATCAACATTGTGCAGGTTAGGGTGGAGGTGTGCGTGGTAGAGGCGGAGGAGCGCGCGCCGGCGTGGTGGACGCCGCCAGGCGGCACGGCGCGTCGCTGCTCGTGCTGGGCCAGCGCCGGCGGGCGCGGTGGATCCTGGGTCTGTGGCCGGCGGCGAAGCGTCAATGTGGCAGGATGCGGCGGGGAATTGGCCTGGTGGAGCACTGCATCGAGCACGCGCCGTGCGAGGCGCTGGGCGTGCGCCGGCGGAGCTCCGGCGGGTACCTCGTCTCCAGCAAGCGTCACAAGGACTTCTGGCTCCTAGCTTAACTGAAATCGATCAGTCGAGAATAAGGCAATGGGAAAAGGAGTCGTACGTGGGTGGTTCTGGCTGGCTGGTGGAGTGGTGGTATTGCAACGCAAGCTGTAAAATGACCAACCAATTCGAGTACTCCCTTTGGTTTAGTACACGAGGCCACTATCTCAATTTCCACAAATCAAGGAAACGAAACCAACAACTCCTCCGTTCACTAATTA
This sequence comes from Poa pratensis, assembly GCA_947311845.1. Classification (NCBI taxonomy): domain Eukaryota; kingdom Viridiplantae; phylum Streptophyta; class Magnoliopsida; order Poales; family Poaceae; genus Poa; species Poa pratensis. The sequence continues at coordinate 77,151,985 of CAMZMU010000020.1, forward strand.
AGACATTTTAGATTTTTGTGTTTGTATGTACATAGATATATTTTGTATGTGTATTCACTCATTTAACTATGTATGTAGTCAATATTAAAATACCTAAAACACCTATCATGTGGTACACGTGATAAGCTACCTCAAACAAACAAACAAAAATACCTAAAACACCTTACATTAGTGAACAGAGGGACTGATAAATAGCATGATCAATTACGTGAAAAATCTCTTATACTTCTAGATAAATAAACATGTTGCATTTGGATGTCTCTTTCTATATGGCGTATGCAACATTCTGTTACGTTCCTGATATAGATTTTTTTTATAGCGTCCCGATATATATTCGACACGATATTGCAGTATTACCCGAATTCGCAAGAGGAAGAGGTTCATGGACGAACCAAAATCCGCCCAGATGGTCGATCAGATAGCAGCGGCGACAGCGCGACACTTAGCATGATTTTTTCCAGAGGCGTGGACTTTTTCGGAGGCGTGGATTTTGTAGCGGAACATGGAAGAACCAAAGTCCGCCCAGTCCCAGATGGTCGATCGGATAGCAGCGGCGACAGCGCCGACACCTAGCATGATTTGTTTTTTTTTTAACTTTTGGGATGGCCTAGCATGAGGCATTGAAAGGAAAAGAAAAGGAAGCGCTCCTCACATGCCGGCCTAGTTCCGGCCCAGTTACCCTCCCCGGGTCCGAGACAGAGACCGGCGCTCCGGCCCGTCACACTTCCATTCGCCCGTTATTCCGCGTCCCCCTTGGGCCCACACGACGTCTTTTGTTCCGCACCGTCCTCTTCCACCGCATCGCACGAAAGAACACTCTCCCTTTTCCACACGAGATATGATTCACCGCCACCATTAGGAGCGGAGAGTGATCTTCCGGGGCCAGTGCCTGCCTGCCTGCCTGCTCTCGCGGATCGGGCCGGGGAAATGGGGCGCGCGGGCACGGCGGTCCACCTGGCCGCGCTCTGCCTCCTCGCCGCCGCCGCCGCCGCCGCCGCCGCCGCCGGAGGTGGGGAGTTCTTCTTTTCCCTTTCCCTTTTTTCCTCCACTTTTTCTGGAGTCGTCTGTGTAGATCAGGTTAAGATCTGTAGGGGGGGGGGGGGTGTAGTGGAGGTTTGATCCTGCAAGGCAGTGTTCATGCTATCAGTACCAGTTAGCACCGTATCGCAACTGCCTTTGAACTGTCAATCTAGGGTATTTGGGTTTGTAGAACTGTAGGTGTTGATCTGCTCGCAGTTCAGATACTCATCTTTTTTTTCCTGGTGAGCACGATCTGCACACGTACTACATTTATAGACGGATCGAGTATGTTTGGGTTCAGGTGTGAAGTGTGACTGTGATGTTGATGTGGCGTGGTAGTGGTGTGCAATCAGTGAGACACTTGATCCAGTTCGGTGACTCAGATATGCGAATTAGGATGTTGACCCACATTGCAGTTTACTCTTCTGCTTGTTCTAGAACCTATTTCATTGGGTCATTCTGATGTAAGTGCTCCTGCTTTGTGCAGCTCAAGTGGACCCAATTTATTCTGGCAACCTGGTTAGCACAATATTATCCTGCCCTGTAACTTCTTTCTCTTGTGTTACTGAAATGTATGTTCTTATACTGATGGATTCTCGCAACGGTAGGTACTGGACTGGAGTAGGCAAACCGAGCTTAAACTGCAGAATTTCTCGTTGGATAGAGAGGGTAAGTAATGATGAAAAATGTTTGTTCAGTCTCTTCTGAGAGAAGCTCATTTAACAAGGGGTGTTATATTTGTTAATGTAGATGGATTTCAGCTATTAAGCAGGACAGCAGATGTAACTCGCAGGGTAACATATTTCTCTTCATCGCCAAGCCCTTGCAATTTAAGTAGGATAATCATTTTTTGCTCATTTATTCATTACCCCTGTTCTTTTTTTATTTCAATGTATAGAAATTGAGGGAGAGAACTGGTGTAAGAAAGAAAATGGAAATTGTACAACAGGATGATGAAGCCCTAGTTAAACTTGAGAATGCAGGTATTGAGCGTTCAAAAGCCGTTGATTCTGCTGTGCTCGGAAAATATAGCTTATGGAGACGGGAAAATGAAAACGAGAAGGCAGATTCAAATGTTCGTCTGATGCGGGATCAGATGATCATGGCCAGAATATACTCTGTGCTTGCCAAATCCAGGGATAAGCTCGATCTTTATCAGGAGCTTCTCTCCAGGATCAAGGAAAGCCAGCGCTCCCTTGGGGAAGCTACCGCTGATGCTGAACTTCCTAAGAGGTAATTGTCGGCTCGAACTTTTTATCGCCCAAATGTTCCTGCATGACTCATTTCTCTCTTTTTAATTTGTAGTGCTTCTGAGAGAGCAAAAGCAATGGGTCAAGTTTTATCAAAAGCAAGAGATCAATTGTACGACTGCAAGGCAATTACCGAGCGTTTAAGAGCAATGCTTCAGTCAGCTGATGAGCAGGTTCGGAGCTTGAAGAAGCAGAGCACCTTCCCAAATGGCATCCATTGCTTGTCCATGCGCTTAACAATAGATTATTACCTTCTCTCTCCTGAGAAAAGAAAGTTCCCTAAGAGTGAGAATCTGGAAGATCCTGATCTTTACCACTATGCTCTTTTTTCGGACAATGTTCTGGCAGCATCAGTTGTGGTCAACTCAACCATCATGAATGCAAAGGTTAGTGCAATCTTTACTGTGATTTGGAATTTGGTTTCTCGGTTATGATGTATGACCCAATTCAGTAGCAACTCCTGATTTTCTTGCTTAAAACTGCAGGAGCCTGAGAAACATGTGTTCCATCTTGTTACTGACAAACTGAACTTTGGGGCAATGAACATGTGGTTTCTGTTGAATCCGCCTGGGGATGCCGCAATCCATGTTGAAAATGTGGATGACTTCAAATGGTTAAACTCTTCGTACTGTCCTGTTCTGAAGCAGCTTGAGTCTGCAGCCATGAAAGAGTACTACTTTAAGGCGGATCGTCAAAAATCACTCTCTGCTGGTTCTTCTAATCTGAAATACCGAAACCCAAAATATCTGTCCATGCTCAACCATTTAAGATTTTACCTACCAGAAGTCTATCCTAAGTTGAATAAAATCCTTTTCCTTGATGATGACATTGTGGTCCAGAAGGATTTGACTGGACTATGGGAGGTTGATCTTAATGGGAATGTTAATGGTGCTGTGGAAACATGTGGGGAGAGTTTCCACCGATTTGACAAGTACCTCAATTTTTCAAACCCAAATATTTCCCAGAATTTTGATCCTAATGCATGTGGTTGGGCTTATGGAATGAATATGTTTGATCTGGAAGAATGGAAGAAGAAGGACATTACTGGGATTTACCATAAATGGCAGAACATGGTGAGTTGGAAACAACTCAAATAAGTTTTTATTCACTTTGACTACGCCACTTTTCCTTAGCATGTTGTATCTGATGTCTTGCGTTCTTGAATACCATCGTGTCCATATGGTATCTGGTGTTTCAGTTTTTCAATTGTTTTCTCCACTGTCATGCATATGGCCTTCATCTTATACATGAAGGAACACAGTAAATGTTTCATGAGCATGATTGCATATGCACCTGCGATTACTTTTGATCATATCATGGTGACATTCTGTGTGGACAGATTCATTGGTAAAAGGTTATCTGGAAATAAGGTGCCATTCTGTCAGCTTCTGCAACGTCTGCTAGTAATTCATTAAGAAATATAGGACCTGCACCATTCTTTTGGGTTTGGAAACTAGAATTAAAATAATACATTTCTTACTGAGATGTATAGAGCAAAGCATAAATACATTGGCCAAATCCATGTCTTCATACTGTTTTTCTGACTTCTTTTACAGAATGAAAACAGGCTCCTGTGGAAACTGGGGACACTTCCACCAGGTCTTATGACTTTCTACAAGTTGACACACCCTCTGGACAAATCATGGCATGTCCTTGGATTGGGATACAACCCAACCGTCGAGCACTCGGAAATCGACAGCGCCGCCGTCATCCACTACAATGGAAACATGAAACCGTGGCTAGAGATTGCAATGACAAAGTACAGGCCTTACTGGACGAAGTACATCAATTACGAGCACTCCTACGTCCGGGGGTGCAAGGTCAGTCAATAGACAGTAGCTAGAGAAGCATTCTTCCGTGGTGAGCATTTGGAGTCGCATCGATGGGACTACGTACAGTTACCGTGCATGTTCTTCGTTCAGTGTTATTAGATTCGTTTGGTGTTTTCAACTGTATGTAGCTTCCTCACCCAATTCTTTTTGCTGTCTCTCGACTAGCCCACTGGCATTTCGTTTTGATCATCTATCCTCTTGAAAAAAAGGGTGAGCTTGATGATCCTTGTGAACTGGTTAATGCATTCTTTCTGAATATGTGGTGGTAATGATGCTGTTCGAGCTATGTTTGCAGTTGGTTTCTTTTTTTCATTTCTGTGACAACATTGCCACGCAAAATATGTATGCCATCTTTACATACATGTTGAAGTTTAAACTTATGATGGTGACTAGAAACGTGTGGACAAATCTTTTTTTTTTTTGAGAAGAAAACAATCGCCCATTATTTATTCTCACTTAGCAGGTTACATTCATGGTCAATACATCTCGTGAGAAAAGCGGGAGCAGAGTGTACCCACATGCTACTACTAATTACATGATTCGATTGTAAAGCACATAAGTGTGCAGCATGATTAGCTCCCCGTGGGGCGTAGTCGATAGAGAAGGTGTCGAACTGGTCTCCGAGCGTCTCAATCTGTTGAATAACTCCCATTATCTCTGAACGCTGATTATCTCTTCTCTTCCATAAGTTGACAAAATCCATACAATCAGTCTCCAACATAACATGCTTTATACCAGGCTAGCGGCGAGTTGCGCCCCATCTTTGCATGCGTTTGCTTCAGCCGCCAATGCATTGGGGAGTGCATTATACCTGATACATCTTGCTGCGATAAAACGACCATTCGAATCACGAGCCACGACACCCGTCGCACCCGAGGATGAAATAGGGTCGAAAGAAGCATCTGAGTTGATTTTGATCGTCGGCCCTGATGGCGGCCGCCAGCACACAGATGATGATGGCAACTTAGGTATTGGGGTCTGTTTGTTTGGGCTGCAGCTTTTGAAAAGCAGCTGTAGCTGTTGAGCTGTGGAAAAGCAGCTGTGAGAAGCAGCTGCTGGAAGCAGAGATTTGATGTTTGGCAGGAGTGCTGTTGACAGCAGTTGCTGTTGATTTTCTGGGTGAAATGTCTGGAATGCCCCTGAGTGCCGAAGATGTTATATAAGTGCCAATTTGAAGCGAAACAATTATTTTTTACTTATTTAATTCATTATTACGATGTTTAGGTAGTTAAATCATCTCAGTTTCTCTATTTATATGTAATAATGATGCAAACTCCGGTCTAAAATTAAGAAGCCGCAGTCCACGAAATTTGAAACAAATCACGCGAATGGAACCTACTCGTAAACGCGTACACGGTCTATTCATATATGTCCGTCGAAACGAAAAAGTTACAACACAAAAGTTTTAGAAAATGACGCATCAATTTACTCCTTAAATTAAATTTCAAACGGGCAATCAAGTGCGACGAATTAAATAAAATTTGTATAAAAGTTGTGTGAACTTCGACCCGAAATTAAGAACCTACAATTTAAGAAACTCGAAACCAATCACGGGAATGGAACCTACTCGTTGAGAAGCATATATTTTGTGTACAAATTATTTCAAATCGAAATATATTTGTGTGAGATGTACTAATGTAGTATAGCTGGACTAGCTACACGTTCACCTATCGTGCACATGTAGGATGCGCATGGGAACACGTACGTATAGCATGTGAACACGTACGCTGGAAGATGCACGCGCAGGCGAAGCGAAAGTGGAAAGTCACCCGGTCTAGGCTACGGATGGCAGTGGCTTGTAATTACCAGCGACGGTGTGGGTAAGAAGGAAAAACGATTCGCAACTTAAGTACGAAGCTGCGGGAAGCACCTCCGGCGCTGCTTCCGCTTTCCTTCGCCCGTCCAGTGCAATTTCGCACCGCGCTTCTAGAAAGCGCTTTCCCATTTTCCACCGTTTGTTTCCGCTTCGACTTTTGGAACGCAAAAGCGGAAGCTAAAGCTCTACCAAACAGCCCCTTGGTCTGTTCTGAGAGCAAGTTTCTTGCACCACTTCACTGACCCAAACAGCTGTGCGACGTGGTGAAAAATGATTTTCTCCTCTCTTGGCTTTACACCTGCTAGTCCAAATAGAGTACGCCCCAGCTGCAATGACAGCTGCCTCATAAGAGTTACAGATGCTTCCCTCTAAAATGTCAGAGGCCCATGTCATATGATTCAATTGAGGGAGTTTCACGCCTGTAGCTTCTTTCAGGCTGACCATACAACCTTGACACTCGGACAAGAAAACAGAGCATGGAAGATGGTTTCTTCATTGTGACCACAGAAAGCACAGTTTCCAATCTGCTCAATATGGCGTTGTTTGAGTGTGTCCATGGTCGGAATAATATCATGCAGGCATCGCCACCAGAAGTGTCTCACCTTCGGTGGGTTTTCAGCTGCCAGCACTTACGCCACATTGGGTGATCATGTCCTCTCGATGTGTCGGCATAATTACGAATCTCATCAACAGATGCGAGAAGATGATAAGCCGATCGAACAGAGTACATACCGTGTTTCTCAAAGGCCCAAGCGGTAACATCCTCATCCTGCTGGCCAATTTGAATGCGGAGAATAGCATCTGCATCTGGTGGCAAGAAAGTATTCCGAACAAGGTCCTCCTTCCAGGTTTTGTTCTCTGCATGTATCAATTCTGCAACCTGATTCAAGTCAGTATGCTCTGGTCTCCAAATTGGTCGCAGGGTTAAGTTTGATGGTATCCTTATCGTCCCATATATTGATAGTTATCCCTGATCCGACTCTCTTTACCAGCCCCAACTCCAGAGCTCTTCGGCCACTCAGAATTGCACGCCAAGTGTGAGATGAATGTTTGCCTTTAGTTGCGTGCATGAAATCTGAATGTGGAAAGTATTTGCCTTTCAGCACTCTCGCACATAATGTGTCAGGCTTTGTCAATAACCTCCATCCTTGTTTGCCTAGAAGAGCCAAGTTAAATTTCTGAAGATCACGAAAACCCATTCCACCACTAAGCTTTGATTTTGTCATCTCATTCCAGTTTAGCCAATGCATTTTCCTCTTCTCCAGATCACCTCCCCAAAAGTAAGTAGCCATTGTTGATCTTATTTTACTGCAGGTTTGAGGGCTCAATTTGAAACAACTCATGGAATAAGTGGGAATAGCTTGAGCAACAGATTTGAGAAGAATTTCTCGGGCTGCATTGCTCAATTTTCGTTCACACCAACCCGAGACAAGAGACCTAATCCGCTCAGGTATACGTTCAAAAGCCTCTTTCGTAGACCGTCCTACTGCTGTCGGAAGACCAAGGTATTTTTCTCCCAAAGCTTCAGTCGAGATTCCTAAGCTGTCATGCACCTGTCGCTTCACGTCATCTCTGCAGTTGGTACTGAAGAAGATAGAAGATTTTTCCTTGTTCACCAATTGTCCAGAGCCAACATTGTAGGCCTCGAGGATGGATTGAATGCGGTCTGCACCTTTTTTGGATGCTTCCGAGAAAATAATACAGTCATCGGCGAAAAAGAGATGTGACACCCATGGTGCATGAATCCCAACACGAACTCCTCTCGACAAATATTGTGGACCTGTGTACTTTAATAAAGAAGAGAGCCCCTCAGCACATAATATAAATAAATATGGGGAGATCGGATCACCTTGTCGGATGCCTCTTGTCGGTTTAAAAAATCAGAATAATGACCGTTAACGCGAACTGAGAAGGAGACCGTGCAGACACACTGCATGATCCGCTCTATCCAGATGTTGCTGAAGCCCATAGTGCGCATTATCTCTTCAAGGTATCTCCACTCTACCCGATCATAAGCTTTCATCATATCAAGCTTGATGGCACATGATCCATTCTTTCCTTTCTTCTTTTTAAGATAGTGAATGCATTCATATGACGTAAGAACATTATCAGAAATGAGGCGGCCAGGGATGAAGGCGCTTTGTTCTTCACCAATTATATCATCTAGGATGGGTCTCAATCGATTAGCAAGCACCTTTGAACAAATTTTATAAATGACATTGCATAACGCAATGGGCCGGTACTGAGATAAGGATTGAGGATGTTTTATTTTGGGAATAAGCACTAAGATGGTTTTATTGATCTCCTCGTTCATAACTCCACCATTCAAAAAATCTAGTACCGCTGCAGTAACCGAGTCTCTAAGCATGTCCCAATGCTTTTGGAAAAAACCAGCAGTGAATCCATCAACACCAGGGCTTTTGTCTGGGTGCATCATAATAGAGCTTTAGACACTTCGACCGAAGTAAAAGGAGCATCTAGGAAATCATTCATTTCCTTCGTAATCTTCCTTGGCACAAAGCGAGTAATTACAGATGGGTCTAGGTAATCCTGGGCCGTGAATAACCGACTGTAAAATGTTCAGCGAGTGACTCCAGATCCTTTTGAGAGGTTGCCAATGATCCATCCTCACGAATTAGTGGCCCAATTCTGTTTTGGCGCCCCCGCTGTTTTGCCACGGCATGGAAAAAAGCTGTGTTACGGTCACCATCTCGCAGCCAATGAATACGGGCTCGTTGCCTCATCATTGTTTCTTCACGGCTAAGCATTTTATTCATTTCCGCATCACATATCTCTCTCTTTCTGACGGTCCTTTATATAGAGAGTTTCCTCGGATAATCTCCAGTTCCTTGCGTAGATTCTTCAGGTTCTTTTGAACTGATCCAAAAGTTTGAAAGCTCCAATGCTGGAGCTTTTCTTGTACGCCCCGGAGTGCTGAAGATAATTGACTCAGATCTGGACTGCACATTTGCCTCCATGCTGTAGCCACAATGTGCTCATACTCTTCATGGGACCGCCACATATTCTCATACCGAAAGGAGCCTAGACCTGTCTTCTTATGTTGCTGTTGGAAGGTTTTCTTTATCTCCACTAAAAGGCCACAATGATCAGAAATTGTGTTCTGCACGTGTTGTACCCAAGTACCTTGAAATGAAGTTGCAAAGCCTTCATCTGCTAGGGCTCTATCAAGTCTGACTTTGACATTTCAGTTGCCTTCCTGTCGATTGTCCCAGGTATACGGCAATCCGACATAGCCCAGGTCAATGAAGTTACAATAATCAATAGCATCTCTAAACCATCCATTTGCCAATCATCTCGCTCTCTCGTGCCAAAATATTCTGTTTGTGATAAAATTTCATTAAAATCACCTACGCACAGCCATGGGATACTGAATTTTCTTCTCAGATATTTCATCAAACGCCAGCTATCCTTTCGATGTTCACGACGCGGTTAACCATAGAAGCCAGTGAATCTAAATTCTTTTGCTTCCGGGTTATCGATGTTATGAAGACATCAATATGTGATTTATCTAGTGATTTCAGCGTGACACTGATTTCCCTTTTCCACATCAGAGCCAAACCTCCGCTTCTCCCCTGTGATTTTACACACAGACCGTGGGGAAATCCCAATCTCCATCGCAAACGCTCGCAGTTGTGGTCATCCAGCTTAGTTTCCATCAGGAATATCATGTCGGGATGGTGACACTGTATAATGTTGCGGAGTTCAGGCACTACCTCATCCTTTCCACATCCGCGACAATTTAAGCTTAAGAGTTTCATCATTAAGACGGAAAGACCAAACAAAAAGCAAATCAGGTGCGGAAAAGCAGATATGAATTGATGGATAAGAGAAAGAGGGGAAGGGGAAGATGAATTTTCAGGCCTTTTTGGAGGAGCGCCCTTTGCCTTTCAATAACCTGCTTTTGACGTACTATCTCGAGGGGGAGGCGGCTGAATATCGCCAAATCGACCTCAATAGTCGATAGGCAGTAGAGGTTGAGTAAGAGTCAATAACACTGTCCATACATAAACTTGTCCACAACGTGCAAACTCATACACAACTTGCAAACGGTGATAAACTGGTACATGATCTTGTTATTCGGGTGCAAAATTGGTCCAAGTCGTTCTAATGCTTACACGTGGTGTTGTTTATTTTACAAAGAAACCCATTATTGTTTTGTTTTCTCAGCTATCTTTGAATGTTTCCTCTCGCCGGCTGGGATTCCGCCGCCGCCGCGTCCTTGCCGGCGCCGCCATGAAAACGCTCGCGCAACTCCGAGGTCTTCCTGAGGGGCCGTGGCAGCGCACTACGTCTCCTTCCGCTCCCCCTTGCTGTGTCCGTCAAGCTCGCTGGGACGACGTTAGCCGCCGGACACCTCCGCCGCCGCCGCGAGAGGCGATGTGCTGCTCGCGTGCTGCAGCGCGAGAGGCGATCACGGGGAAATTTCTCTGAGCTCTACCGCATGGCGGGGAAGATTGGGCGAGCGGGGCCGTGGCGTGGGCGGAGGCTGCCGCGTTCTATGACGACGTGGACTCTATCCTCTACGGCAACGGCAGGGAAGGCGAGTGCCCTGACTCGCTCGCGCTCGGCGTCCGCGAGGGCCAGACGGCCGCGTTCCTGCCGTGCGGGATGGCTGTAGGGTCGGCGGTGAAGCTCGTAGGGATGGCGCGCCGAGCAGGGCGGTGGTGTACTACGTGGAGCGAGGCGGCAACGGGAACGGGATGGTCTCATGGTCATGGTGGCTTAGTTCGCGGCTGAGCTGTGCGGCGTGCGCGCCTCCGACGGCGAAGACCCTCCGAGGATCCTACACCTCAATCCGTGGTTGCAAGGCGACTGGAGCTGCCGACCCGTGCTGGAGATATGAACACCCGCTTCCGCATGCAGCGGGGCAAGTTGCAGCGCTGCAACGGTGCCACCAATTTGTGTACCATTGCTTACTGTATGTACTCGAGCTTGCTTCCTTTGCATTGAAGCGAGATTCTGAGAGAGGACAAAGGGAGTGAGAGCTAGTGCCCGCACCGGCGCTAGTGTGGCGAGGGAGGTCGAGCTCGTGGTCGTTGCTCCACCGCCGTACGCGAGAGCTGCGATGGTGGGCGAGCTCGTGGCCCGGCGGCCAAAGACGACAGGTTCAGTGGCTCTGCGCATATAAAAAACATATAAGGGGATTTTTGCAAATTAAACGATGTCACGTGTAAGCACTAGAGCGATTTGTACCAGTTTTGCACTCACATTACAAGTTGGTGTACCAGTTTATGACGGTTTGCAAGTTTATGTATGAGTTTGCACGTCACGGACAAGTTTATGTATGCCTAGTGTTATTAACTCGTTGAGTAAGCAGATTGAACACGCCTCTGGCAGATACTCCCAAAAAGCCACGATACTTGAGGGAAATTTGGGGAAAACGGATGGGATGAGATATGGATGGAGAGGAGAGCAGCATTGTGAGGTGTAGGGGATGAAATCAAAGGCAGTGGTAGAGGTCAAAATCTCTAGGGTTTCTTACAGGTGAGGAACCAGCAGAACAGGGGAGAACTGAACAGGATTTGCAGGGGAACGAGATAAGAAGGAGCAGACCTGAGGATCGAGGAAGAAAACGGGAGGAGGAGGGTGGCATCAGCGCCAATCACCAGCATGTCGCCAAATCGCCATTGCGGCAGTCTATCATCACATTTCTCAGTGGCAAAGAACATGACTAGCACTACTCACAATAAAAGTGTGGACAAATCAGACATGTTGCCTAGTCGTAGAAGTATGAGTTTTCATTCTACTCACCTGGGATAGACTCATGGTGCTGGGTCAAGTGTGACAATGTGACATAGTGATATGAACATTACCAAATTGACAGAGAAATACATTGGCATAGTGTGACAGTGACACCTCACGGGCTCATGCTTAGGATCTTTGTGCAACCGCAGTAGCTTTTCAGAAACAGTTAATGAAGTCTGCGGGAATTCAGCCACGAGATCTTACTGTAACATTACCATACCTGACATTCCGCATCACACCAACAACAGATGGACCATGAACCCTGTCCCGGTAAAATTATTAATTTCTTTCATCGACACACAAAAAACATTATTCTGAGGTATACAAGCAGGGTGTGAGTGGAGGACATGACACCACCCTTCTATATCGAAACATGCACACATGCCAGCAGTAAGTACCACTGAGATCCCCACACCAAACGCATGTTTTTGGAGCAAATTTACTTTACATGATAGCCACCAAAACGCCGACATCCTCTCGAGCCATTGCGTGTGAAGCACTGCTGCGTGCTCTTCCAACCAACTGTATGTGTATGCTTCTCCCTGAGCACGGAGAACCGATGGCGCCAAGGAATGGTTTTATGATCAAGCCCCACTCAACTTTCTGAACTTCAGTGGGACGAAACCGTTCGAGTCAGCATACCTCTTCTTCACAAAATTGCCAGGCGCGACAGCAACCTGTGAGATCGACGAAGTTGTGGTGCTTCTCTGAAACCTCCCATGTTCCAATAGGAGAAAGGCTCATCGTTCTGACTGCTAGAACTAGAGGAGCAGGCCTTGGAATACTTCGTGGGATCATGCCGTGCTGTCTAACATGGAGATCCTGCAAGAAATGGAGGGACAGATTAACTACTAGCGGATTATCGATACCGTGTCAACAGACACTGAATTTAGTCCTGTGTCTTTATCAGCTACTCATCCTCAGCTGTACAGTTGCTGAAATTAATCCACAGTTCTTGTTTCTGATAAATTCCCACTGAATTTATATGTAATTAATAATGAAGCCATGTGATCGAGGAGCAGAGCAGAGTTGGTTATCATTAGTGGTTAGCAGTAGAAACAACAGTGCACAGTACTGTACTTAACAAAGATGATTCTTGGTTTTAAGATATGGACCATCAACGAAGTGGAAAATTTTGTAGTGTTGCTAGCTAAGTTCATGTGCCATTACACGAAAAAGCCACTCAAAGATGCGCCAACTTAGCAGTTGACTGCTAATTAGGGATATGCAAGATGTGGTTAAGAACTGGAGGGCCAGGGACTGATAATTTACCTCTACTCGAAATGTTTTCCCGCAAAGATAACTATTGCAAAGGCAAAACCAAAATATATTTGGTACATGCCAAAAGCCGGAAGTATGAAGCCATTATCTAATCTATATATTGGGATATCTATCAACCACATGAACCATTTAACATCATTACATTTGTTATTCTTTAATGTGTCTCATCCAAGATCATGTGACACTCTTCATCCTTTAATAAGAACTCAGGAATCAAGGTTATATAGGTTGAAGAATACTCCAGCTTTAACCTGGTCCTTGTAATAAGCTTGATTTGCATACTAACTACTACCTATACTGATATAACTACTCATGATTTCCAGAGAATGAGAACTGTTATCTAGTAAAAGAAATACTTAAAGTGAAGAAATGATAATTTGCCAGTTTTTATATGTTAGTCTCTGAAATAACTACTGGTACCCAGTGCACGATAACATCTGACTAGTTTGATTAAGATGACTTCATCCTGGTTATTTTCTACTGATGTTGATGAAAAGTTCTTTTATCAAGATAAGTACATCTTACAAATTCAACAGTGGCATATCACCATACAAGGCTTTTTCTTAATCAATTCCCTTGTCATTATGTGTGCAACTAAACTGTAACTGGCTTACCTTTTTGCTACTACAAGGTAGACGCCCGCACGCACGTGGACACGAGTGTGGCCTCTTAATGCATGCCTACTATTGTCACAGACTAGATATAAATCCGCAAACTTCACGAAATTCATACTGAAGCGCACCAGATGTGTGTACCACTAGGATTTGAACCCTACGGGCGACTTGCTTTCATTGTGTGGCGGTAGTACTTAAAATGAATTCAATCCTGAACTCCAAGATCCTTTGATTCAGTACCTCAAACTAGCAAACCGACCACTTTTCAGCCTCAGATGGTTTCAAGAGTGCTTCTCGGCTCACATGGATGTCAGGTGGGGATGGTGTTATCAGTGACTCTGTGGGAGGTGGAGTGAAGTCAACAGGCAGTGAGGATGCTAGAAAAGAAGACCTGAAAGCTAGGAGCAAACTTAGCTTTGGTGCCAAGTTGACATTCACATGGACGAAATATCAGCTGAAAACCACCCCAGTTTGAATTCAGGGGTAAGTCGAATGGTTTCGGTAGTTCCAGGTTCCAAATCAGGGTTTTAAAACTGGGGGTGTAAAGTGGACTTTGTCCATTGCTGAGGATTGAAATGTGGATATTTTCTTCAAAAAACATATTAGTTTCCACCTAGCCGGGAATATTATTATTGTTGGTATGAGAACTGATCACCCATAAATATGCGTGTCCCATGTAATGAGAGAAATATATCTAAAAAGTCTTACATGGGATGCTCTTATGGGGACCATGTCCACAGCATGGTTAGGATAAGCTGAACCTACACAAAGAGAAATTTCATCATCACAGTTGAATTAAGACCCAGTGAAAAACCAACAGTATGTGTGGTGGCCCCCAAATGGGATAACGGTGAAGCATGTGCAACTTATCGGAGCGTGTGTTTCTTGGAAGTTGTTAGACCTAAAATATCGTGTACATGGTGTCTACATCTATACGCTACTCCAAACGAGCTATCCATAAATAATAGTTTCTTCACATATCCTTGGGATTTCCTGGAACTATTATTTTACTGAAAAAAGAATTGCATACATATAGTCACACCATACTGTGGGAACAAATCAGTCTAATGTAAGAATACTGGCTTTGGTAGAACATTCAAGCATCGATTATTTTTTATGAAAATGAAAATATTTCATACATTTTCCAAATTATGAGGCCGTGAGGGAATAAGGAAGTAGTTGTGAAGAGAAAATGGCAATGTCTATCAATTAAACAGATGACTGAAACTTCGCTAAGAATGTGTACAGGTAGAGGTAGCCAAGGGTCACCACTCTGAACTCTGCAAAATATATCTTTGAAGTTGCCAACTCGTTTTAGAAAAGCTACAGTAAAATGTTTCAGAAGACACCATGTTTGACCAATGTTATGTTGTGTGTGAGCATATAAACTCGAGAGAATTCCTACCTTGGCCCTTCCTTAAAATTTTGTGCCTTATTTGGCCCTAAAAAATAAAATCTTCCCAATTTGCCACCTTAATTTCATTTCCTTCCCAACATGGCCAAGGAAGGAATTCTCTCAATAAACTCAGGGGTATGGAACCAAATGCAAGTTTTGACGAGCTACATGCGAAATATGGCGCATTCTTAATTTATGCCATCCTGCATTTTAAAAGCAGTTTAGAATCAACTGCTAATGAGCCTCCCCGGATCATATCAATAAAAACTGTGCAGCTATTTCTAACAGAGGCCACATGCCCTGCCGTTAACGTGCAATAGAAATCCGGAGTATGTTGGATACCTGCTGCAGCTGGTGTGGCTAGCCAGGACGCGTGGGGGTTGACATCGAGTATCGCCCGCGAAGACAACCCCGCCAACCCGACGCCGCTGCTGCCGAACCCGATCGCGGTCCTGACCGGCGCGAACTCCCGGACATCCGGCATCGGCTGGGGCTGATAGGAGCGGAAGAACGGCGACATCATCGGCGGGCCGCCACATGGGGCGGGGGCGGCGTCCCACGCGCCCACCGCCGGTGCGTCGCGCTGCGGGCGCGGGCTCCAGCGGAAGGGGCCGAACCCGGCGCTGCGGTTGGAGACGGCGTCGTGCTCGTGCATCGGCGGGGGCGCGAGGCCGGAGTGGGACGGCGCCGGCGGCGGCGGGGTGGGGGTGAGGTGGAGGCGGCGGATCCAGACGGAGGCGAGCGGGTCGGGGTCGCCGCGCGGGCGCGGGTAGGACGTGACATGCTGGTGGTGGTGGTCGGAGGAGGGCACGGAGCCGCGGCTCCCGACGGAGCTCCGGAGGGGAGGTTCTCCGACATGGCGGCTGCGAGAGAGACGGGGTGGGAAGTAAAGATGGATAAGCACAGAGCAACTGCAGTAGCTTTCTTGTTTGCCTTGACGAGGAGAGCAGAGGTGAGGAGAGGAGCACAAGTGGGCTGTGAAAGCGCGCGCGTCGGGGGAGGGCGACCGGGACGAGGAGAGGAGAGGAGGCGGTGCGGTGAAAACGCAGCGGCGAGTGGGGAGGGGAGAGCGGACAAAGAGAGCAGCCCGTCAGAACCGGCTGGACTCCCCGTGCGCGCGCCGCCACACGATACCGAACCGCTCAATAATGGCGTCACTTTTTATCCACGTGAGAGCAGTTTTGCTTTGCGGGGCGCATCAGTTGTTAATCTTTGGAAAACCCTTTTGTTCCCCCGGGATCTCTCCCTCCCGTCCTCCCCTCGCGAGCCGTCCGATCGGCTGGCGATCGGCGTCTCTTATGCGTCCACGTCGCCCCCTTTTCTCTCCGTTTCTTACCGCACGGCTTTGCTGCAATCGGCAGTTTTCCCTTTCCATTTCCGTCCTCGCGTCGCTGCGCTCGCAACGGCTCCTCGCGAAGCAGACGGAGGCGCCGCCGCCGCGAACGCAACCGCGCGCCACCGCCGTTCTGCTGCAGCCGGCGTGCTCCTCCCTCCCCCGCGCACGTAGCTGCTGCTCCCGCCGCCTCCACCGTACGTGCTCTCCTCCGCCGCGACCTAACTGCGCTCAACGGCGCGGGAGCGACCCCGCGCGCCGCCGTGACGTCTTCGCGCTCCTGCAACCTCGACTGCTTCCTCTCGTTCCCCGTGAGTTCCTCGTCCTTACTCGACCTCCCGTTCCGCGATTCCATGGCGGTTTCTTACCAATTTGTGTGGCTGAATTCGCCGTGCGTGTTTCTAGGGTTTCCGGCGACCGGAGCTTCCCGACGACCGATTCCACGGCGGATTTACGGGTTTCTACCTTGGGTTCCAATCAATGTCGGTATGTGCCTCTCTCCCCACTGACGTGAGCTATCTAGGGTGTTTTTCTGAATTTTTCAGTTCATCCCCAAATGGGGTTCAGCTCATCCCTGCCATGCTTATGCTGCCTCAGCTGTTTAATTTTTCTTACAAATCCATGGATTATGTTACCTGAGTTCATTTGTTTATGTATTATGTTTTTGTTAATTTCATCAGGAATATTGCTGCAATTGTTTGTTGTATGCTGCTAATTCTCATGAGTAAATTCCTGTCTGTGCAATGTTTTTTGTTAATTTACATGAGTTATTATGTCAGATGTTGGGTTGTTTTGTTATGTGCTATTTTAGGGTTTAGTGTTTGTTGCTTCAATGTGGTTGGTTTGCTGTTTATATTGTTTCAGTATCTCCCATAGCAGCATCTGTTTGATGTTTTTGTGTGTTTGCAGCAATTTAATTTTTGCATTTTTCATACTATGAATGTTTGTTGAAGCAGGATGCGGAGTGGATTTCCAAGGACCGATTTGCTGCGAAGCGTTTGCGCGGCATTTCAGATGATCTCACTGATGACAAGAGGAAGATAATCAAGGAGCACAACGCTTTCGCGTCGATGCTGGATGTTTCTCCTTTCAATGTGCCAAACGAGCTCATCGACTTCCTGGTAGTGAATACAAGTGCCAAGCTCCGTGAGTTTAATTACAATGGGAAAAGATAGTGTTCACGAAAGATATGGTCAGAAAAGTGTTCAATCTGAAGTCGGGTATCAAGCCGGTTAAAGCGTTTGACAAAGAGTGTCCGCTCTGATATGAAAGATTTCTACAAAGGCGACCTCCAAAGGCTTCCTATAGAGGATGTAGCAACTTTGCTGAAGAAAGAGGAAGCAGTAAATGAGAATGCTGTGATCAGGCACTGGGACCTCCTATGTTGCGCCACTGTCCTGCACCCAGGGTCTGGCAATATGATGTGCTTGGACTACCTGGCCAGCATGGATGATCCAAAAAAAGGTACATGAGTTCGACTGGGACGAACACATACTGGAGTTATGTATGAGGTATGTAGAAAAGATTCAGTCGATGAAGAAGAGGCCACTGGTTCTTGATAAGGGGAAAAAGAAGTTTGACTTCTGGATATGCGGACCTTTGCCGGTTATTGTTGTAAGTTGCCCAACTCCTTTTTCTTTTTTTGCTTTTTGCTTCTGTGCAGCACATCTTGAATTATATTGTAGCATATATGGACTTGTGTTGTAGCAACACTTGAGTTATATTGTAGCATAATAGGTGTGGATTTGTATCTTGACATTTTTCTTCTGTAGCATACACCCTCTAGTGTTTTTGTAGCATAGCTCTAGTTTTTTGTAGCATAGCTTAACTTTTGGTGTAGCATCATTTTACATACTTTTTTTTTATATAGATTGTATATGGACCATCTCGATATCCCAAGGACTGTGCACTGCTTCAATTACTCTCTCCTAGAGCATGTTTCGTGACTTGTGCCGACTTCAGTTTTATAGTGGAAGTCGACCTTGACGACTCAATTCCAAACAGAAAGACTATATTTGGGAAGCGTCCGGTAAGGTGTTGCCCAGCCTGTGCCTTTTCTGCTATTATATGTCCCATTTTTTGCGCTATTCTTATGTAGCAATGTATCGTGCAGTTGTAGAAGAAACTGAAGTCAACCCTTCTGCATCATTGAGTGAATGGCTTTTGTTCCCGAGCATGCAGGACTTTGAGGTATGGGTTTGTTTTGCTGTTTAGTTCATTCTTTTTGCAACAATAGCATGTGTTAACTGCTGAAATACTGAAATATGCTTTT
Organism: Poa pratensis; assembly: GCA_947311845.1. NCBI lineage: Eukaryota > Viridiplantae > Streptophyta > Magnoliopsida > Poales > Poaceae > Poa > Poa pratensis. The sequence continues at coordinate 77,170,565 of CAMZMU010000020.1, forward strand.
TTTTCTTGGAGATAATTGTCATCCTACATTATTGTGAACATTTTGCTACATTAATGTTACTATATTGTTATTATATTTGTTTGTATGTGCTCCTTACCAATTATGTTTGCATTTTTTAAACTGACAGGTTCCACCTCGGTTCAAGCATTTGTACAATAAGCATGGGGTCCTTTTTGCTTCTGAGGTTGACGACAGTACGAAGCAATTTTGTGAAGGTTTGAAAAACATGCACTTAAAACGGACGACAGTTCTGACATTCCAAACTTCCGCAAGTTGATTGCAGCTACACTCATCGACGGGAGGGAGAACAAAGTGAACCTGACGAAGATAATTGAGGAAGACCTCGTAGCTCTATAGGAATCATGTCGTTGTAATGAAAAAACATGATGCTTTGTGTAGTGCCGTACGTAGATGAACCACATTGTTCTGTTGCTTGTATCAAGATGGTTGTGTTCTGTTGGATCTGTTTAAATGGCTGCAGATACCTTGTTTTGCGACATATCTGTCAAAAATTTGCTGCTTTGGGAAGCAATATGTTGCTAATCAATGATTACAGTTTGCTACAACTTTTCTTTTACTTGTATCATAATAGCAGTTTTGCTGAAATGTATAAAGTTTGCTCTTTTTAGAGTAAATAGAATGCTATAATAGTGTCGATATAATGCTATAATAGTGTTATAATTTTCCTACAACCATCTAAGCATACAATCAAGATATTACCTATTACAAACACATGATTGCTTAACAGAATCTCAAGGCAGCATGTTTTATATGATTTCTATGATGGCAGCAGCAACTGTTACATCAGTAGCAAAAAAGCATATACAAGTAGTAACATTTTAGGTGTGGAGAAAACAAAGTGCACTATGTAGTTACATAATGTGTTTTCAACAATTATCTGTAGCATCTACAGCCTCAACTCAGCTCATGCAGCCAACTCAGCATCCCTCGCCTGTTTTGCTTTGAAGTACATGCAATCTTGCACTACATGCCCTCCTCGGTGCAAAACAGGCATTTCTTCGGCCTTTTCTTTCTAGGTTGCTTGGGCACCTTCTTCTTGTCTGTCTTTGGTTTTGTTGCCTTCTTCCTTCTCTTTGCATTTGCCTCCTCGCGCAGCACAATCAACGGCTTCCTCTTTGCTCCTTCAACTTCGGACGACCAGCAGGCTTTACCCTTGCAGGGTTTTTCAGATTGCTACTAGCAGGTCCATCATTATGGGTTTCCACATTATGGTCACCTTGAGCATGTTGTGCTTGTGCTTGTGTCTGTTGCTCCTTAGCTTCAGTTGCATGAGCATTGCTTGTTCCTACATCCTGCTACGGTTGTTTAGCTGCTGCAATTAATTCTCTTATCATGCAGCAAGGCGCTTTGATGCTTCAGAAACCACCTCAGACACCATTATGTAGGTTGCATCAGCGAAGCATGCATCCGATGCAAGATCATTCATTTTCCTGCATAATGTAGTATACCTGAGTGTGTTCGTTGGATGGACCCAAACCTGATGTCATTTGTTCCAGGGTCTGGGGAGGGCGTTGTTGCTGCTTCAGACCATCGACGCAACATGTATCTATCTGGTATCTCCTGCACATTCAAATGCACCATTACCGGATGATATGTGGGCAGATCAGACCACACATCTCAAATACATTGCAGCCACATGAAAAAAGCCCATCCTCAAGCACCACTCGAACCCTGTATGTCTTCATTTCAATCCCTGGGTTTGGAACAAGATCGTAGCAAAGGGAATCTTCTTCTGCTCGCATCGGATAAAACCTTGTTGACGCACCAATCATTTTCTGAAACCTTTCGAACACCTCCCTAGTGTAGAACGCAAGCGCTTGTTTCTCCATTGGGTAGCTGCAATTTTTAAATGTTACAACACTGGTTAGCAGGTGCTACATCATGTAGAATGTAATGCTACAAGGGCAGGTATTAACAGGTTTTCAGATTGGTTGTTGGTAAAATACATTCATAGAGTTGTTGCAATACATTTTACACTATGTTACATTAAGGAAACAAGTTTGCTACAACATGAATTAGTACTGCATGCATGTAGTTCTCACCTCCCCACAGCGATGCTGTTGTAGCCTCCATTATGAACCCTGAGTTGTCCTCGCGATCAAGCATCAAGTTCTGGCACATTTCATATTGCTGCACGAAGGTCCAAATCGAGTCACTAGGAGTGATCAATGTCTTAAAATACGAGTTCAGACCTTCCGATCTCCCTATTGTGCTCGTAAATGGGAAGAAACTTTTTCTGAAATACACCGGAGCCCATGTAGCCTTTGATTTCCACAAGTTCTGCAGGTGTTTGTTCTCCTGAAGAGAAATTTTTTCCACCATTTGCTGCCAGCAAATCTCAAATTCTTTGACCGTGTACGTGGCATATATGCATGCGTAGAAAGCCTCGGCGAACGGGTTGCCTTCTTTCAGCCGCGGCTGAGCTTGGTTTTCGCTAGGTGTCGGGGAATACTTTCTGGATTAACCCGCGGCCCAGTGCGACTTACTTTACTCGCACGGACAAAGGCCCACTTGGGAGCAAGCCCAGTATTGAACCGCCATAAGGGGAAAGATCTAGAAGACGTATCCCGGAGGACGTGAAGACCAAGTAGTCTCCAAATAGACCTCGGTGGACGTGTTCCTTGTGGGGAAAAGTTTCCTTTGTAACCTGACGAGCCTCTGTGTATATAAAGAGGACTCGCAGGACTTAGAGAGGGTCAAGCTATCAAGCCAAAACCCTAGCTCATACGGCGAGTACCAGATCGGATCGCCTCCATTGTAACACCTCGATTATCATATCAATACCAATCTAGGGTAGACAGGAAGTAGGTCTTTTACCTCACATTGAGGGGGCCGAACCTGGGTAAATCTGTGTTGATCTTTGTTCCTGCGATCCCAAGCTCGGGAGATGCTTGACTCGCGTAATCCCACACCTACGAAGTCATCTATGACACCTGACGTGACAAACCCACGACAGTTGGCGCCCACCGTGGGGCCTACGGTCAAGAGCGTCACGTTCCGCGCAGGATCCATGAAGGGAGCTGAAGATCTTGTTGTTGGCCGTATCATCACGGTCAATGGCACACCCCTCATTGACGATTCAAGCTGGGGGTCGGAAGCTGACTACCTGGAAACCGGCCACATCATCCCGTTTGGATCTGTCCATGTCTTCGTCGGCTTCATTGGCGGCGAGTCAGAGGATCCATCGCAACATGGCGACTCAGAAGAAGGAGTCGCGGTAACAGTGGACCAAGAAGAAGAATCTATCAACTACGAGTCGCTGTCTCTTGAAGACGAAGAAGGCCAATCCATTGAGTATGTCCTTGAGGAAAGGCTATGCGGAGGCCCTGTGGATGGTGGCTCGCCCTTTGTAGAAGATCGGCACGTTGAAGGGGTCTACAGGACCACAGAAGCGGACGAAGGGCTGGGCATGCCACCAGGCAGCTTAGCCCCCACACCGCCGGAAGCAGCAGAACAAGCCGCGCTAGATGCATCAGGAGTCGCGGCATCCGCTGCGATGACGCCAGGAGTCGCGGCCTCAGGAGTCGTAAACATAGAGACTCCACCTGGAGTTGCGCCTGCGGAATCAGGGTCAAGGGTAGCCCCCAACGCAGCGGTCACGCCGCCACAAGGAAGCGTGTTGCTTACGCCAATATCTGCGGTTAACGCGGCTGCTAGGGTGACAGAATTGGAGGCTACCAGGATCGGGCTATATGATGAAGTCCAGAGAATCGCGGATGAGAGAGCCAGGTTGGCGCGTGAGGAACAGTGCCTCCAACAGGAGCAACTGCGACTCATCGAGGAAACCAATACTCTGCAAGGAGTACAGGCCACCTTGCCACACAGACGCCATGCGAGTCGCCTGCAGCCAGGAAGAGTAAATCCTATGGAGCTGTTCCAATCGCCTACTGAACCAACAATCGCGGTTCCGTCGGTCGCCACCAACACGATCCCATCAGTCGCCACCAACACAGCGCACCCGGTCGCATGGTCAGGGGTCGCACAACCTTCAGTCGCGGTACCCACACACATGGCACCGTCTGCCATGGTTATGCGGTCTGTGGCCCCGTTAGCTGCGTCAGCGGTTCAAGCAATCGCTGTACCATCAGTTGTACCAGCGGTTCCATCTTTCGCAGCACCAAGAGCAGCGGAGATACCTGGATCAAGGGCCATAGTACAGGCTAACAACAGGGCCATGATGCCCCCGCCATTGCCGCAGCCAACCTTTGTTCAGCAGTCGCCACAGCAGCCTCAAAGGTTCCACACGCCGCAAGGACATTATGTTAGCCCAGTGGAGAATCTCTTTGCGGCTACAAACATCTTGGCCAGGTTAGCGCAGCAGGAAACACGCCAATGGACAGAGAGGCACGGCGTGCCATTGAGATGTTGAGCACAGCAGTAATACAGCAGGCAAATATGTTCGAACACGCGGGACGGCTGCACTCCACCCCCTACAATAGCAGAGCAACGGCGGACAGAAGCATCCACGCGGAATCGCCGCACGTTGCGACTTCAAGTTCGGCTAGGCGACAAAGGGAAGATCAACCTGCGGCTCAAAATCAACCTCAGCAAGTTCAACCCATAGAAGTTGTGCAGCCGCGCGCGGCGGCTAATCCAATAGGAAGGCCAGCTTCGTCCAATCTATCGTCGCGACTCAAAGGCCCAGTCTGTTTCAGCGAAAGAATCAGGTCTGAACCGTTTCCTGCAGATTTCAAACGGCCTCGCAAGGTCGCCAACTACAACGCAAGCATGGACCCTGTTACTTGGCTCAACAATTACGAGATGGGCATGAGCATCCTAAACGCATCCGAAGAGATCTGCGCACGTTACCTAAACATGATGTTAGAAGGCGCAGCTCACATATGGCTACAAAATTTGCCGCCAAATTCAATAAACTCTTGGGATGAGATGAAGGAAGCTTTTATCAAGAATTTCCAAGGAACATGCAAGCGACTCTGCAGCATAGAGGACCTTGAGCGTTGTGTACAGAAGGAAGGCGAGTCGAGTCGCCACTGGATGAGAAGGGTCGCAGAAATCATACATTCCTCAGATAACATACCACCCAGTTCAGCAGTCCTTGTCATGGAGAAAAATTGCAAATTTGAGCCGCTGGTCCACAAACTAGGTCGCATGAAGGACAAAGTCAAGAGCCTAAGCGAGGTAATGGCGGCGGCCAACAAGTATGCCAGCTCGGATAAAACCAGGGATGCATCTGATGGGGAGGAAGAGGAAAATACTGGCAAGGGAAAGAAGGCCAGTAGCAAGCCTCAACAACAGCAAGCTAGCAATGCCAATGCGAGTTATAACAAGCACAAAAACGAGGAAAGAAACTCAGGGTTAGTCGCAAATACGAACACTCGTTACAAACAAAGCAGCGGCAGAGGAAGGAATTTTCACCCAGTTAACTTGGAAGAGGTTTTTAACCGCCCCTGCGACATCCATATAGGAAAAGATGGGAAACCACCCAACCACACAAAGGCACAGTGTTATCATTACAAAAAGTGGAAGGATGGGCAACCACTCAACACAAACAACAATCATCAAAACAATGAGGGAGGTAACCACGGCGGAGGCAACAACAGCAACAACGCCGTCCCGAATCCGCAGCCAGATCAGCCACAGTTCCCAAAACAGTTGGGTCAGTATCATATCATTGTGGTGAATACTTCAAGGAGGGAACAAAAGCTGCGACGACGCAATCAGGCTGTTAACGCCATAGTACCAGCCGTCCCACAGTGGCTAAAGTGGTCCGAGCAGCCAGTAGTTTGGAGCCGCGAGGATCACCCAGGAGAAATAAATGAAGAGGGCAAACTCGCGCTGGTGGTTGCCCCTCAAGTCGCAGGGTACAAGTTGAGCAAAGTACTGATGGATGGAGGCAGCAGCATCAATATATTATACTATGAAACCTTCAAAAGAATGAATGTCGTGGTGGTGTCACGGCAGATGCCATAGGATGGCTTAAGTTGTGGGCTCGCTAGGACGTTGGGGGATCCGGGGAGGGTTTGCGCGCTCACGGAGCACGCATGAAGAACAACCAAGAACTCGCCAGAACAAACAAGAACAAGCAGAACCAAGAAGAAGCAAAGAACACCACGATGTACCCTGCTTCGGGGCCCTCTTGTGGAGGTAACACCCCTACTGCAGCACTAGCCTACTCTCTTTATATCTCAAGTGTTTACAAGTACAGTGCGCTCCTTGAGCTGTATGAAGAACAATGGTGAAAGCTCTAGGAAGAAGATGGAGCTTGGGGGGAAATGATGCTCGTTCTCCTCACCCTTGTATCGCCCGTCCCTCGTACTGGAGGATGTGGTAGCTTACTTATACACTAACCGAATTACCATTTTGCCCCTGGCTGGAAGTGATAATGGCATGGACAAGAGGAACAGGACAAGCCTCTGCCCCCTGTCAATCCAACGGCCGGACTGTCAGGCCTATCTTGCTCTTTCGGGCAATGGCAGCTGTAGCCCATGGGTCTAGGTCACATCCTCTTTCCCGAATTGGCCGAGTCAGCTCCTAGGTCGCTGCGCTCCCAGGAATCCCGTGGCTTGACCTGGCTGTCAAGTCCCAGCAGGCCTATCTTGCCTCTTCAGGCAATGGCAGGCGTAGCCCACCGGGTCTAGGCCATAGCCCCTTTCCCGAATTGGCCGAGTCAGCGCCTAGGGCCTTGCGATCCGGAAAACCTGTGACTCGACCTTGCTGTCCTCTGAACCTCGGTCAGTTGAATTGCAGGTCCCGTGACCTTACTGACATTACTTGGCCCCCGTGCCATATCCGGATCACCTTATCCGGGTCCTTCCTGACCAATCCGGCTAACTCAGCCGAGACTTCCCAAACTAATCCGGTTTGGCTTTACTGGATCCCCTTTGTTTCTTCCCATGCTTTAGCTCGATAGAGAGCTAACCGAATTCACATGAGATTCGGCCCAAGTGATCCGGCTGAATATTGATCCGGCCAGCCTTTTAGGCTCTCAACACCACATCTTTGCCCTACCCGGGGGCAGCCCCCCGACAGTAGTCCCCGAAGCTGGTGCGGTCCTACAGCCTCGGCTGAAGGGCCGTAGCAGGTTCAGAACAAGCACTACTAACCGAATCACATAAACTTGTCTCCGAATTTCCCGGGATACTTTGGCCGGAAATCTCTGCGCAAAGCCGTGTTATCCGGGTCTTTGATTTGACATGCCAATGTCAGCACAATATCCGGATCCACCGGGCACTCGAGTGTAATTTGACCAAATGACCGTGTCTCCTCGAATTCTTCGCTGACAGGCACATTTGATCCGTACGACCTTTTCCCATTCTGTGACCCACCATGTGTCTGAAATACACGGTCACAGCGGAGACCACAAAGTTCCAGGGCGCGGTTATCCTGCGACGCCCCGAAAACTGCGCAGTAGTGCGTCAGTTACCACTCAGCACTATAAATAGGGGTGCGGGGGTTTCTCTTCTTCTCCGCTCGTTCCCCACTCCGAAAACCTCCATCTGCGCCACTGCCGCCGCCGCGATCTCGCCCTCGCATCCTTGCCGCGCCGGAGACGTCCTCAACACTTGAGAAGACTCGCCGGAGCCGCGCACCGCGCCGTGCACCGCCGTTTCTCCACTGGGCTCCTTCCTCGCCGCGCCGTACCCGTAAGTTCTTCTTCCTCCGGCCATGGCCACCGCGACCAAGTTCATACCCACGAGGAACTTACGGCTGTTTCTTTCTGTAGATTCATTCCCATATAAATCCATGGTTATGCCTTAGCACATTCCGTAGATCCCTTTTCTAGGTTTCCTACTAGATTGCCTTAGATTAGCTTGCCACCGTTCGAACAGTTCTACTGGCCTTTTCACTTGAATTCTTTTTCTTTTTTACCGCTGTGGTAGATCTTCTGTAACCCTAGACTTTTGCGGAAGGTGTTTGTGATTGCCCTCCGAATCACCTTCTCTGCCGAACCCGGCTAGTTTCATCCGGGATAATCTTAGCCGAATCAATTTAGATCTGGTTCGATTAGGCCATTATCCGATTCATTTAACTCGGCCTTATCCGACCTCGTGCAGGATTGATCCGGATATGGCGAAGCTTCCTCCCGGCAGATGGGAGGGTTCTGATGTGACAACAGACGATCTGGAATGGCTATTAAGCACCCGCGTATAACCTCTCAAGTCATATGCCGCAAACCGGGGAAGGAACTTGCACCGGTCACCGAACCTGGTGAACGTGTGGTGTTTCTGGCGCACTTTGAGCGCGGATTCGGATTGCCGGCTAGTGACTTCTTCCGGGCTTTCCTTGATTTCTTTGGCCTGCAGCCTCATCACCTCCCGGCTAACGCCTTTGTTTCTCTGTCGGCCTTTACTTCCTTTTGCGAGGGCTATCTCGGTGTCTGTCCGACTGTGGACATATGGGCAAAGTATTTTCACCTCCGCAAGCAGACTATTCCAGGCACCAACCGAAGCTGATGACTGCTTGTGGTTCGGTTAGCATTACGCCGAGGACGGGATCCATCTTTCCCCGTATCACTGGCCTAGACACTGTCAGGAAGTGGCAAAGGACTTTCCTTTATGTGAAGAGTGCTGAAGGCCATGATGCCCTCAATCTGCCCGAGTTCCAGATCGAGCCACCCACAGCCGAATTAAACTTCGGGTATAATCCGGCTGAAACTATTGCAGAGCTCCAGACAATACATGAAACTCTGGAGGACTTTCTGAAGAAGGGCCTGGATTCGGACGATCTCCTCCGGACCTTTATCTCCCGCCGGGTCAATCCTCTTCAAAGACGTGAACACAAGATATGCCACATGAGTGGTCTGCTAGATCCTACCCGGATCAGCAAGCATGATCTTAACCGAGCTTCCATCAGGAGACGAGTAAATGCGATTGCCTATACAGAGATGTCGGATAAGTGGCGGTGGGGCGTAAAGCCGTTTCACCGGAATGCACTTCCACCACAGGTTCGTTCACCACCTTCCAAATTCATCCATACTTCATCAGAATGCCATCGGACTAACCCGGATTTACCTTGACTCTTATGTAGCTGCTTGACCGCCAAGCTACTGAAGATGGAGATCTCTCCACAAAAGTATGGGGAGCGGATCGCAGCCCGTTGCGCGATGGCGAAGAGGATGCGGATACGGATGACTATCTGCCGATTCCGCGCGCCAAGCCAATCCGCAAGGGTAAGCAACCAACTATTTACGACCTTTCCGACGAGGAAGATGATGATTGCCAGATCTTAGATCCCATCGACGCTATTCCGATTTCATGGTCACCACCTTGTGTTCCAGCCAAACCAGATGCTGAAGGGACATCTCGGAAACGCGCTGATGCGCCCGGATCTGATGCCCCTAAAGCAAAAAGAATCAAGAAGACTGCCTCCAAGCCGAATCGGCTCAAGCCCATGCCTACCACGAAGGGGTAATGCGTACCCAGCTTCATTTGCTTTCTTCCTTTACTAACCGAGTCATCTTCATCCGGATTAACTGTTTACTTTGTTTTATGTAGTGACGTCATCGTCACCGAACAAACTCACTCATCCATTTCTTCTCCCATTCCTCCACTGGATTCGGCTACGGAGAACCAGTCTCCTGAAAGGGTTATTACTTCTCCAGCACGCCTACAACTGCCAATATTCCCCAACCGACTTCTACATCAGAGCCGGTTATTGACTTGGAGAGTGAGGAAACCCTGGTTCCTGTCCGGATTCAACTTGGCCACGCCCTTTGAAGGAGCTGGAGAAGGAAAAGGCTAAGACACCGGCTAAGCCCTTGCCTAAGCCGGATTCTCGCCCTACACCCGTAGCTCAAGCCCTGCTGAATCAAGAGCAGCAGAAGAAGAAAAAGCAGAAGCAGCAACAGCAACAACAAATTTCCGAGAAGCAGCACAAGGAGCAACATCCGAAGCAGACTCCGGGTGCGTCACCTCAACCCAAGCCGACTCAAGGTGCCTCTGGCACAACTCCAACCACCTCGGATAAGCAGGTGGCGGTAGCAAGAAAATTCCTGCCGCCCCATCAGCGATTCGATTCAGCCAGGCCCTGTCGAATCCCCGCCCTCCGGGCAACGATAAGCTCGAGTCCGCCAAGCAATTCATTGAAGCTTGGAATGATGCTGACCTCGCCAAAGACTTTTCTACTTCAGCGCCACATCCGGCTGGGCCTAGTCGGATGTTTCAATCTCTACACTCCGTGCAGACCTCGGTTACTGAAGCTAACCGGGTCTTTGAGGTAACTTTACCGAATCTTGCTTTTACTTAATCAATCTGCACTATTCCCAGTCCCCGAGATTCGGGTCGAACGACTGATACTCCTCCGAGTAAGAAAGTCATTCGGCTTGAATCTATAAAACTTGATCATGAATGTTTCTTAACCAAGGAAATCGTGGGACTTCCAGTCCCCGAGTCTCTTTTCCAACTGATTCGGTTAATCTCGGGCCAGTCCCCGAGATTCTTTTGACGCCATTTGCATGTTTTCTTTCAGGAAACCATGACCGCTCGCAGCAAGCTCTTTAAGCAGCTCGCCCATCAGCACCAGAAGCTCCAAACTTCCTTTGATGGGCTCTGTCTTGAAATGGACAATAAAGAAGAAGAGCAGAAGCGCGCTTTAGAGGAGCAAAAGTCAGAGGTGGCTCGGCTTCAGCGAGAGCTTAACCGGGTTGAAAGAGTGAAGGAGAAGGTCAAAGAAGAGCGGGATGCGCTGCGGACTGAAAAAGACACTATCCAGAAGGAGCGAGATGTTTGCAAAGCCGGACTTGCGGAGCGGGCCAAACTGGACAAGCAAATTCAAACGTCCATTGCCGAATCTGAAGCCGAAGTCAAAGCGGCGAAAGAAGAATTGAGTGCTCACAAAGCAGCCAGTGCGAAATGGCTGTCCGGACTTGCAAGCCTCAATGATGACATGGATCGTAAGTTTCGCCGAATCTCTTCTTTTCCTTCTGCTCTTATCCGACACATATTTTTGTGTTCCTTCTCGCTTAACTCGGTATTAGCTTATTTGTCTGTAGGAGAATTTACCAGCATCCGGCTTCAAGCCGCCAAAGCTGTGCGAGATGCCCGAGCTGAGAGAGCCAAATTAACCGGTGCTCCCTTACCAGAGACATGGGACATTGAAGATCACATTACTGCACTCAAGGCTCGGATTGCCCCTTTGAAGGATTCCCACATTGATCTGTCAATGCAAGCCTCAAGGCTCACCGAATTTATTTCCTGAATCTCGGCAAGTCCGGTCTGCGGAGGAGCTAATCAAAGATCTGGATCAAACGAAGAGCCGGTTACAGCAATGGAGATCTTCATCTGCCCGTGCCGGTGCTGATGCCGCCTTGATCCTTATCATGTCTTGGTATGAACTAATCGATCTCGCCAGAGTGCGCTCCCTTCGCGAGGGTTCTTCATGGGCTACAGATCCTGACCGGATCAAGATCCGCGAGGAGGCTGCCAACTTTATGGCGGAATTTGCAAACACCAAACATCTTGATCTGGAGGCTCCGGTCTACACTGACGGGGAAGAGACTGAAGAAGAGGAATCGGACGATGCCTCCGCTGAAGAATATGCCGATTCTGAGGGCGAGTCTGATGATTCGGCTAACTCTGCCGAAGCTGCTCCTATCAAGTCCATCCAGATCCCAGCCTCTGACTCGGCTAAGAAGACCGAAGCAACTCTGGCCCAGACTTCGGAGATACCAGCAACTGATTTGGCAGAGATTGCCAAACAAGCTTCCGCTGATCCGGATACTTCCGAATCTGCCCAGCCTTCAAGCTCTCCACGCAAGGTTACTCCTGAAGTTCCTCCATCTTCTGAGTCCATTCCAGCGACGGAACCCCCTGCAACCGAATCTACTCCAACCGAAACTCCTGTAACCGAAGCTCGCGCGCCCGAGGCTCCTGCAACCGAAGCTGATGTAACCGACCCGCTACAACCAAGTCTGCTGCCTCCTGAAGTGACTTAGTGAAAAAACGTTAAATCCCCGGTATGCCGGGAGCAGATGTAATAAACAATTTTAAGTTCTTCCGAGACTACTCTTATTTAGCTTAATGTGATCCGGACGAGGTTTCTGTTGGATCATTTTAAACCGAGTCCCCGAGTCTGTTTTCTTGTTTACTATTTTTGCCGAATCTTTGCTCTTGTCTACCTTTTAGGTGTTTGACAGTCGAGTCACAAGATAGGAATCATAGCATACAATACTTGAAACATGCGAGTTATGGTTTAGAATCATCTAACACAAACAAAAAATAAATAACAGGGGTTAGTAAACGACATCTGCCGAATCGGTTTTGGACCGAGTCCCCGAGTCCATTTTCATGTTTCCCATATTCCTCATCTCTGCTCTTGACTACCATTTTGGTGTTTGTCAGTCGAGTCACGAGATCAACAACACAGCATACATTACTTGAATTTTGGGACGAGGTTCAAAGCAATTCGACACATGAACGGTATGGACAAAACAGTAATAAGAAACACATGCATAAGGACGAAGCAGTCCCCGAGTCCAGACTCGGATTGCTGCAATTTCATTTATGATAAACTGAAATACATACATTGCGCCCCTTAGGAGTAAAAGGGTCGAAGCAGAGCTACATTCCAGGGTCTCTTAGTTTCTTGTCCGGGTCTATCCAGGCCATCCTCCCTTGGTTCCTGTGCATCTACAAGGTAGTACGAGTCATTGTGCATAGCCCTGCTCACAATGAATGGTCCCTCCCATGGAGGTGACAACTTGTGTCGGCCTTTGCTGCGCTGCACCAGCCTTAGTACAAGATCTCCCTCATGAAACACTCGAGGGCTGATCTTTCGACTATGATATCGTCGGAGATTCTGCTGGTATATTGCTGTCCGAGATAGAGCCAATTCTCTTGCTTCCTCTAGCAGATCCACCGCGTCTTCCCGGGCCTCTTTTGCCTCGGTTTCAGTATACATTGCCACCCTTGGTGCATCATGTTCTATGTCAGTTGGCAGCACAGCTTCTGCCCCATAAACCAGAAAAAATGGCGTATAGCCAGTTGACCGATTCGGCGTGGTCCTTAGACCCCACAGTACTGATGGTATCTCGTCTATCCAGCATCCCGGAGTTTTCAGCAATGGTTCAATGAGACGAGCCTTGATGCCGGCCAACACCAGGGCATTTGATCTTTCCACTTGCCCATTAGACTCCGGATGTGCCACCGAGGCTATATCTAGCCGGATTCCCTTATCCATGCAAAACCGAGCAAACTCTCCGACAGCAAAGTTTGTGCCGTTATCCGAGATGATGCTATGAGGGTATCCGTATCTCAAAATAATTTCTTTCAGGAAAGTCACAGCCGAACGACCATCTACCTTCCGGATTGGTTTCACCTCTATCCACTTGGTGAACTTATCCACCATCACCAGCATATGTGTCATGTTACCCCTAGCTGGCTTGAAATCTCCCACCATATCTAAACACCACACAGCAAACGGCCAAGTGATAGGAATTGTTTTGAGCGCCGATGCGGGTAAGTGTGTCTGTTTGGCAAACCTTTGGCATCCTTCACATTTTCGGACTATGTCCTCTGCATCCGCGTGAGCAGTGGGCCAGTAAAATCCATGCCGGAACACCTTAGCCACCAGGGCTCTCGTGCTGCAATGATGTCCACATTCTCCTTGATGTATCTCCAGGAGCATCTCCTTGCCCTCGGCTGGCTCCACACAACGCTGTAGCACCTCGGTTGCACTCCTCTTGTATAACTCCTTGTTGATGATGGTGTAAGCCTTGGACCTCCTCTGCACTCGCCTAGCTTCGGTTTCATCATTTGGCAAACTCCCCTCCGACATGAACTTCATGATTTCTTCAGCCCATTCCGGTACTGGATGCAAAGGGAATAAGTGCTCATCTATCTCCACTGGTTCAGCCGCCATTATTTCTTCTATCAGCTTCTGCCCATTCCCTAAGATTCGGTTAGCACCACCTTCTCTGTTCCTCTTTCCTAAGATCCGGTTAACAGTCCCCGGGTCTCGCCATGCAGTCCCCGGGTTTCCCCAATGTATCCGACATCAACATTCATAGGGACAGCCTCAGATTCTTGCTTTGGGATAAAAATTGACTCGGACTCAGGCGAAGGTTTGATTGAAGGGACCCTTAGGTGATTCAAGGATATTCCGGGTGGAATTGCATCCCTAGACGACCCGAGTTTTGACAGGACATCAGCAGCTTCGTTCTCCAACCGAGGTATGTGCTTGTACTCGCAGCCTTCAAAAAATCCTGAAATTTTCTGGACATGAAACCGATACAGTGCCATATTGGCATCAAGAGCATCCCAATTTCCAGAAGACTGCTGCACCACTAAATCCGAATCACCAAAACATTCTATTCGGCGGATGCCGATATCCCTAGCCACATTAAGCCCATGGATCAGTGCCTCATATTCGGCCACATTGTTTGAGGCTGAGAAATGGATCTGCAACACATATCGCAACTGATCTTGCTTTGGTGATGTGAGTACCACCCCAGCACCTAATCCGATTTTGGTTTTGGAGCCATCAAAGTGCAACTTCCAGTAATTGTAATCCGGCTTGGGTGGCTCATACTGCATCTCGGCCCAGTCACAAAGGAAATCTGGTAAAGCCTGAGACTTGATAGCATCCCTTCTCTCATAATGCGGGGTGTAAGGAGATACTTCTATTGCCCACTTGGCAACCCGGCCAGTCGCATCTTTGCACCCAATGATTTCCGCGATTGGAGCTTCACATACCACGGTAATCGGGTGTTCTTGGAAATAATGTTTCAACTTTTTGGCCGCCAGGTATACACCGTATGTCATCTTCTGGTAGTGAGGATAATTTTGCTTTGAGGTTGAGATCACCTCACTTAAATAGTACACCGGTCTCTGCACGGATTTACCCTCCTCTTCTCGCTCTACCACTATGACCACACTTACGACCCGGTTAGTGGCCGCAATGTAAAGTAGCATTGGCTCATTCGGCAAAGGTGACGCCAGAATTGGTGCAGTGGACAACATCTTTTTTAATTCGTTGAAAGCCGAATCTGCCTGCGGGGTCCATGTGAACCCGGTGCTCTTTTTCATCAACTGATACAAGGGCAAGGCTTTTTCTCCTAGCCGACTCACAAACCGACTCAACGAGGCTAAACACCCGGTGAATTTTTGTACATCTTTTAGACATTTAGGCAATTTCATTCTTTCTATGGCTCGGATTTTAGCCGGATTCACCTCAATACCTCGGCTCGATACAAGGAAACCGAGCAACTTTCCAGCCGGGACACCAAAGGTGCATTTATCCGGATTCAATTTCAACCGATATTTTCTCAAGTTCACAAATGTTTCCTCGAGATCCTCGAGGAGAGTGTGTTTTTCTTTAGTTTTGATGACGATATCATCGACATACACCTGCACATTTTGCCCATTTGGGAGTGTAAGCATTTCTGCATACATCTCTGATAAGTTGCACCGGCATTTCTCAAACCGAAACACATGACACGATAGCAATACGCCCCGTACGGGGTAATAAAAGCAGTCTTTATTTGATCTTTAGGGTTCAGTGGTATCTGGTGAAAACCAGAGTACGCATCAATAAAAGACAACAACTCACACCCAGCAGTAGAATCGATCACTTGATCAATCCGAGGTAAAGGAAATGGATCCTTCGGGCACGCCTTGTTTAGGTTGGTGAAATCGATGCACATGCGCCACACCTTGACCACCGCTGGTTCGTCCTTCTTCTTCTCTACCAGAACCGGATTGGATATCCAGTCTGGATGCAACACCTCCATAATGAATCCGGCTGCAAGCAACTTAGCCAGCTCATCCAGCACCACTTTTCTTCGATCATCTGAGAGACGCCGAGTCGGTTGCCTCACCGGTTTTACATCCGGCCTGACAAATAAAGAGTGCTCTGCCAACTCCCTCGGAACACCAGGCAGGTCCTTAGCCGACCATGCAAAGATATCCCGATTCTCACGGAGGAAGTGACAGAGCGCGCTTTCCTATTTCTCATCCAGCCGGCACCAATGATGGCCATGCGCTCCGGGTTCTCCGGGTCAATGGGAATCTTCTTTGTTTCCTTGGGCATCTCAAATGTTGCACCTCCATCCGGATTGGTCATAGCCAGCACACCGAGCTGAGCAGACTTCGCCATTGCCACCACCTCATGCATCTTGCTCTTCTCAGCTTGGATCACCAATGATTCGGCTAAGGTGGAACCGATCGTGGCACACTGTATGGTTTTTGTAATCTCCCGCAACAGTGATAATACCATTCGGGCCTGGCATCTTATCTTGAGGTAGGCCACATGGTGGATATCATGAACTTGGCTAACGCAGGCCGGCCAAGCAGAGCATGGTATGGGCTCTCCAAATCTACCACCTCGAACTCGAGACTCTCAAGCCGGTGATTGTCCTTGGTACCAAACAGCACATCTACCCAGATCTTACCCATTGGGGAACAAGACACCCCGGGTACTATACCATGGAAGGTACAACTGCTCTGCTGCAACTGATTCGGCGAAATACCCAACTTGACCATTGTGTCCCGATACATGATGTTTATGGCACTACCGTTGTCAATC